>JAQFVV010000262.1:0-517799 GCA_028023455.1 Epiperipatus broadwayi | reverse complement strand
GTATGTGCATGTATATAAAAAATACGTTTAACCAATAATAAAAATAAATTTAAAACTAACGGATCGCTAATTGTGTATTGTAAATAATTAAATGATATATTAACGCTAAACTATAAAGTAATTTATCAAGAAGGATTAGATAATGTAAACAAAGCCATTGCTTAGAATAGACAATGTTAAAGGTGTGACATTATCTAATCAGGGATCCTATAAGAACTAAAGAGATGACCACCACGTGGACAGCGGATGGCCAATGAAGGGAGGCTACTCCAAAATAAAGGCGTGACAAGTAATGGATCTAATATTGAACTGAGAGAGGACACTTGCTAAGTGAAGTGCTTGAAAGGTAGATGTGCCATTTCCTCGGGTGCTCCAGTCAGCTCCTTTGCTTCACCTAGCCTTGCGGAGAGGTTTACCTCCGGACGTGCCAAAGTAAACCTAGGGAACTATAACAGGTCGTACCGATCTCTTTATTATTTTACTCTGCCTTCAGGCCCCTTATTTATATATATAATAATATTAGCGTGTATATATTATTCATACATTGTATATATTAACAGTGATTAACTCATATATAATCCTTTAAATAAATCTTCGTTCTTTAAACCTACTTGCCGGGCTGCCTCATTAATTATTTTATATTGTGTTATTGATAGTTGTGATCCAGTGAGCCATAGAGTGCTGCTGGACACTGAATTGGCGCAGTTACAGTTGATTACGAACCTCAACGGTGTAATTCTCAGTAATAACAATCAACGCATTGACAGCCGAATATGTTGCTGTCTAATTATTTGATTTCGTGAGGAGATAAAACTACTAAGAAAAATATTTTTATATTTTGTTAAATTGACTAAGTTATCGTAAAATTTTTATATTTTTGTTAAATTGACTAAGTACCGTAATGCAGCTGGCAATATCCAAATTTGATGTCAGAGAGGCAAGTGAGTGGCCCCTATACATCCAACAAATTGAAAAACTGTTAATTATTAACAGAGTAAAAGACGATAAAAGCAAAACAGCGACTTTATTGTGTTTCACTGGAAAAGGAGTAATCCAGATCGCAAATAGGCTCTGTGAACCTAAAACCCCGGAAGAATTAACATTTGAACAGGTCAAAGATTATTTGACTGACTGTTTTAATCCTCGTGAGTCTAGACACATTGCCAGACTCCACTTTAAAAATCGCCGCCAAGGCAAGAACGAGTGGACAGAAGATTATGATACTGCCCTGCGAGAACTCGCAAAAAACTGCGTCTACGATTCATACCTGGAGGAAGCCCTCCTCGAACAATTTTTATGTGGAATGAGCAGTGATAGTCTGAGACAGCAGTTATTGGCAGATATGGATATTAACTATAAAGTAGCTATCAAACGTGGTATAGCTCACGAACTCGTGTTGCAGCAATCAAAGGAATTTGCGGCCATGAAAATAGCGGACAATGATTCTTATGAAGTCCACAAAGTAGACAAACCAGATAGAAGGGTGCCTGATCAAAGTGGAACAACAGACATTAAGAAAAGTTGAATTAAGTGTTTTTGCTGTGGAAAACTAGGTCACATGGCACGTGACTGTTTTTATAAAGACCAATGCTATAAACACTGCAATAAATTCAGCCACTGGGAAAAAATGTGCAGAAATAAAAAATACGATAATTATACAAAGAATAACAGCCAAGAGAGCGTTACAAGAAAACATAAACAAGAGAAATTTTCGGCAATTAATAATGTGTCTTAGGACCAATCACAGAAATTTGAAATAACTGTCAAAATTTATGGAAAACCCCTATCAATGAAAATTGACAGCGGTAGTGGGGTGTCGTTACTTTCCATTAAAGATTGGAAAACCATTGTGGCAGATATGAGACAGCCACCTAGACTGATGCATACGAATCTGAAGGCTCGAGACATCAATGGTAATGCTATAAAAATTAAAGGAGTAATTGAGGCTCCAATTACTTCAAACAATGCGAAAAAAGTTACATTGCCGTGCCGTTATATATAGTACACGCCACTATAAATCCTCTTATTGGCCGTGGTTGGTTTCAGCAACTGGGAATAAAAATTGCTTGGGTCAAAAATATTGACATTGAAAAAAACATCAGACAGCATTTTCCTAAACTTTTTGATGGAGAACCGGGAAGGATAAAAACAAAACCAGTTTCATTAGAATTATCACCCGAAGCAGTGCCTATAATTTGTAGACTGCGAAAGATTCCGTATGCTCAGAAAGAAAAAATAGCGGAGGAAATAAAGCAATTGGTTAAAGATGGCATGCTTGAAGCAACAGAAGAAGCCAAGTGGGCTACCCCACTGGTTGTAATAACCAAGCCAAATGGACAAATACGTTTGTGCGGCGATTACCATGTATCAGTCAATAAAGCACTAAACAAACACGCATACCCCGTTCCTAACTCAAGAGAAATCATAGCGTCGCTCCAAAAGTCTAAATATTTTTCAAAATTAGACCTCAACTCGGCCTTCCACCAAATCCCGGTGACCAACAAAGATGCAAATGTCTACCATTCGGAATAGCTTCAGCACCAAGTATATTCCAAGCAAAAGTGGAGACTCTTTTAAACGGACTCGAAGGCATCCTCCCCTACTTTGACGATATATTGGTCACTGCTAATTCAGAAAATAAATTGAGCACCCGTATCTCAAAAGTTTTCCAAAGACTGGAGGAATTTGGAGCAAAATTAAATGCGAAAAAATGTATTTGGAAGGCTACTGAAATAAAATTCCTGGGTCACATAGTGTCAAACTCAGGAATAAGCCCCTCCCCTGAAAAAGTCAAAGCATGCCAGAAGACCGAATAATGTAAAACAACTACAGGCCTTTTTGGGCCTGGTGAACTATTTTGAAAACTTCCTGAATGGCAAAGCACACATAGCGACGCCGCTGTACAAATTATTAAAAAAAATCCAGAAATGGAATTGGGAAGCAGCACAAGAGCAAGCATTTCTCCACACCAAAGCCCTTTCTCACATCAAATAAACTACTGGTCCATTATGATAGTGAGCGTGAGGTAACCGTGACAACTGATGCATCAGAAAATGGCATGGGGGCAGTGATATGCTATCCATCCCACTCTGGAGAACATCCTATAGCATACGCGTCACACACCTTGTCCAAGGTGGAAAAGAACTACAGCCAGCTAGACAAGGAAGCCCTCGCCATAGTGTTCGGAATTCGTAAATTCCACCAATATCTATATGGACGTCCTTTCCAATTAATAACCGACCATAAGCCACTCTTGGGAATTCTAGGCACAAAACAGATGCCTGAACATTTAAGCCCTCGTATGTTGAGATGGCTTAACATACTAGCAGGTTACAATTATAACCTCGAATACAAAAAAGGCACGAAAATCGGTCATGCCGATGCGTTATCGCGAATGCCAGATCAGCTCGAGAAAGAAGTAAACGAAGTAGAAATTAACTATATCGACGCACTAAACAGCCAGACACTTAACAGAGCAAAGGTAGCTGCTTGGACCAGAGAAGATGCTGGCTACAGATGGATCATGGAAAAAATCAGCAAAGGTTGGCCAAAACAAAGATCATCTTTCTTGCACATAGAGCTATGGAAAGCTCAAGAACAACTGTCCATTTGCAAAGACTGTATACTCAGGGGCGACCAAGTACTAATCCCCATAAGCGGCAGGTCGCAAATACTTAATTTATTGCACGAAGGTCATCCGGGCATTGTAAGGGTGAAAGCGTTAGTTCATAGTTATGTCTGGTGGCCGAAAATTAACAGTGACATAGAACAATGCATAAAAAACTGCACAAACTGCCAGTGGTGTGCAAATGCACCCTCAGCCAAATTCGAGTCCTGGCAAGAAGCAGACAAGCCATGACAGAGAATTCATATAAATCACTGCGGTCCTATTCAAGGACAATTATTTCGAGTAGCAGTGGATGCCTATTCAGGATGGGCTGAATATAAAATAGTTAAAAACACAGGTTCGGATGAAGGCATCGACAAACTGTTGGAAATGTTCGCACACCACGGTCTCCCAGAAACCATAGTATCTGACAACGGCACAGGTTTTACATCAGAAAAGTTCGCTTACTCGATGCACGAATGGGGAATTAACCACATATTTATGCCACCTTACCAACCCCAATCAAATGGACTGGCTGAAAAAACTGTACAGAATTTAAAATCCGCCATCAATAAAATGGGAAAACAAAGTCTGCATGAAGCGGTCTTTAATGCACTTCTTTATCAACACTCTACGCCTACAGCTAAGTCGGGTAAATCACCCGCAGAAAAATATCTAGGTTGTAGACTGCGAACAAAGCTTGACAAAATTATACCAACGAAGGACACCAAAGTACTTTCAGGCAGAAACTATAAATTCTCACCACAAGACCGTGTATGGGTTAGAAATAATCAGGATAGATTCTGGATTAAAGCGGAAATTGTGCGACATTTAAGTAAGCAAGTGGTTGCTGTACAAATGGAGAACGGAAGAGAGTTACGCAAACACATAAATCAATTGCGTAAAGACGAAAGTATACAACAAACACCGCAGCCATTTCTGAGAAAAGATGATGCTCCAGATGCGGAACTGGACATCCCCCAATGTTCTAAGAGGGAAAGTAAAATTCCCTCCCACCTCAGTGATTACGTGCTAAGTTCAGAGAGAGAAAAAAAAATCAACAAACTAAAATGCTATCTCTGAACTTGGGGGAGGTATGCTAAAAGTGTGTGTATGTGCATGTATATAAAAAATACGTTTAACCAATAATAAAAATAAATGTAAAACTAACGGAGCGCTAATTGTATAATGTAATTAATTAAATGATATATTAACGCTAAACTATAAAATAATTTATCAAGAAGGATTAGATAATGTAAACAAAGCCATTGCTTAGAATAGACAATGTTAAAGGCATGACATTATCTAATCAGGGATCCTATAAGAACTAAAGAGATGACCACCACGTGGACAGCGGATGGCCAATGAAGGGAGGCTACTCCAAAATAAAGGTGTGACAAGTAATGGATCTAATATTGAACTGAGAGAGGACACTTGCTAAGTGAAGCGCTTGAAAGGTAGATGTGCCATTTCCTCGGGTGCTCCAGTCAGCTCCTTTGCTTCACCTAGCCTTGCGGAGAGGTTTACCTCCAGACGTGCCAAAGTAAACCTAGGGAACTATAACAGGTCATACCGATCTCTTTATTATTTTACTCTGCCTTTGGGCCCCTTATTTATATATAATAATATTAGCGTGTATATATTATTCATACTTTGTATATATTAATAGTGATTAACTCATATATAATCCTTTAAATAAAACTTCGTTCTTTAAACCTACTTGCCGGGCTGCCTCATTAATTATTTTATATTGTGTTATTGATAGTTGTAATCCAGTGAGCAATAGAGTGCCGCTGGACACTGAAATAAGTTATCTTTATTTTACCATGAATCAGTTAACAGCAGTCCTGCCATGATATCAGCCTATAAGTCTCCAAGACAGAGAGCAAGGCTTAGTTTTCTGTAGCCTATAATAAGCAGGGCATTCTTTGATACTTGCCATGTAAGACTCCAAGAGAGAGAGCAAGGCATAGTTTATCTACTTTAGCCCCTAAGACTTAAAATACTTCTTTTATTGCAACAGAGTTTGCATCATTCAGTCAAAGGTTGTGGTAGTTAATAGTGATCGAATTGGGATGATCTTCTGAGTGCTCATGATGCATTGTGTGATTATAGTGCTGTGACTGAATTCTTTTATTTATCTCATGATTGTGAACTTCTAATCATTCTGTGGACTGTCAGTATCTGTCAGATCTCTAGGGGAATATATGGATATATAATTTGGGCTATTACAGACAGACATGCACTATATAGACTATTGTTGTGTGATTCATCAAATGAGGGATATTAAATAAATTTTGTTTTTGTATTTGCAATGCATGGTAAAGCCAGGTGAAAAAGCAAATTAGTCGATCAGTCAGAGATAAGTGTCAGACAAGGAAGTGATGTGTGCGTGTTTGGTGGTCAGGGAGGCACAGATGGGATATATATTGAATATATTAAGTTTTAATAAGATGAGTGGACTTAACCTGCAAATGATAATGCAGATGCTTAGAAGTATAAAAGAAGATAATAAAAATCTAGAGCAAAAGATGGAGGAATGTAATAAAAGTTTAAAAGAAAGTTATAAAAGTTTAGAACAAATGATGGAGAAAAGTTATAAAAGTTTAGAACAAAAGATGGAGAAAAGTTATAAAAGTTTAGAACAAATGATGGAGAAAAGTATAGACAGTTTAAGAGAAGATCTAAGAAAAGATAGAAAAGCCTTAGGACAGAGGATATGTCAATATATAGAGAGTATAATAGAAGGTAGTCAAAGCTCACTAGTGTTAAAAGATAAGCTAGATAGTCAGACTACTTATAATAGAGAAAGAACTGAGAAATTGGGTGAAATAAATAACCAGCTGATACACTGATAGAGGATAAGTTCCAAAAAGTAGAAAGGCTGATAGAAGTGGTAAAACTAAATCTCCCAGTAAAGAGAGTACCTGAGGTGATGACCAAAGAGCAGATTAGGATAGATTATGAAGTAGAAAGAAGGAGAAGAGAATGGGAGGGAAAACTCCACACACCAGATAATGTGATAAAGTTAAGAGATGCAATAGGGGAGATGAAACCAGATCTTTTAGAAGGAGAACAAAAGTTTCAACAGTCTATAGTTCTCAATATAACCAACCAGCAGGTGTGGTTTCAAAAATCTATCTTCTTAAATAGATTACAGGAAAATTATATCTGGTATAGAGAGTCAATCTCTCTGAAAAGTTTAAATATCCATTACATATGGTACTGAGAGTCAGTCTCTCTAGAAAACTTAAAGATGAATGATATCTGGTATAGAGAGTCAGTCTCTCTGGAAAATTTAAAAATAAATTATACATGGCCCAGAGAATCAACCTCTCTGGAAGATTTAAGGATGAATCATATATGGTACAGAGAGTCAGTCTTTCTGAAAAGTTTTAAGATAAAGTATGTATGGTATAGAAAGTCAATCTCTCTGAAAATTTTAAAGGCATATTACGTATGGTACCAAGAGTCCATATTTCTAAATGGAGTCTGTAATAGGAGGTTAGATAAAATAAATCCTCCAGATATGTTTTATAAATATCCAGTAAAAATGAAAAATAAAGATCTCAAAAATGGACTGAATGAACATTTGCAATTTTATGCAGACAACAATATGAGTTGCAAAAAGGAAAAGCCCAGAGTAAAACTCAAGAGCTAAACTAGAGTGATCCTGATATGATAATCTATTATGTTAACAACCCCAAAGAAACCAATTTAAAAAGTTTCTGCATTTGTACGAAGGGCCATTCCAAATTACCAAGAAAATAGGAGAGAATGCTTTTATGCTTGCTACTCTTGATGGGAATAAGGGAACCTATAATGCTAGGAGCTTGATCCCTTATACTTCAGCAGAGTAGCTTGGCAAAGATCTCCAAATAAATCACATTTAAGTTTTCTAATGAAAAGTATGATGTTTGCCAGTAGTTAGAATTTTTTTTATATATTATTATAGATAGTGTTATTTTATTAGTTGTGAGTTTCTTTGAAGGGGGGGGAGGGATGTTGGGCCATTACAATTTAGTCATTAGCTAAATTTGTAGTAATGTGCATGAAAGAAAAGGTGGAACAAAATCATCATCACATTTTTATATAGTAAAGGAAGCTGTAGGGCACCCAAGTTTAAACCCTACAAGATCCAGTTCTAAAAGCATAAGACAGAAAGAGAGTGGGGCAACAGTTATGCTCTTTATTTGGTTGTGTGTTGATAAAAAACTCAAAAAGAGTAGTATACACAGTTATTCAATATTTATTTTTTTTGTTAAAAAAGGAATAGAGTAATAACACATATATAGGAAGTGTGTGTGTGAGCTATTTAATTACCATTGTATATTTCAAATATTAAACTCTCTTCAAAGCTAACCTGCATTTGCTAAATTCTAATATTTTATTCTATTTCTATTTTATTATTATCTGTTTCTATTCTGTTTATCCATGATTATAATTTGGGGTTTAAGAGTTATAGTTTGGGATTTGAAAGTTAAGAATTTGATTTTAAATATTAAAATTGTAATTTCTAGAAAGCATTTGGATTATTTTATAGGCCAGTTTTATAAATGAGTTGAATAAGTGTGTGTGTACATTACATACATAAATGTATATTTTATTACATATTGAAAAGAAAAGAAGGTCTGTTAATTTTTTTTTGTCTGAGTAAACAATTTTATCTTATAAATGATTGTTTGTCATTTTGGAGTTTAAGCTTGGTGAGAACTCTAATTTTGAAATTGTCTCATCCTAAGATCAAAAGAAAGAAGCTCCAATTTTAGATGTTACAGATATATGTGGGGGAAAAGGATTAAGGATATTTTTTTTCTTCAAGACAAAAGTTTGTCTGAAAACCAGGTGTGTGATTTTTTTTTATGTTCCTAAAAAAGATTGCACTCTCCAGCTAAAAACGAATCGGTCAAAAATAGAAATAAAAATCGAATATAAAAGCAGTCTGAAAATCAGTTGACTGGGAGAGCAGACTTTTAAAAATATTGAAACTAAGAGACAAGTGTTTGATTCATCAGATATCAATTTTAAAATCATTTATTTTTAATATAAAGTCTTTTTGTGTGATGATTAAAAACAGTATGGTAGGTTAAAATGAATATAAATCTCATCTGGGAAAATCCCTGATTCACCCCAGAGCTAGCACATCATATAGGAAGAAAAAAAATAATAATAATAATAAAAAGTCTTGTCTGAAATTAAAATATTATATACCTGATGACTGAAAGAAATGCGATATTTTCAGTAAGAAAAAAGATTCACCTGCATTTGAAAGCTGAAGGAAAAAGATTAATCGATTGATAAGTATTAAATCATTTAGTACAAATTGAATCATCTACTACTAATTGAATCCAGTGACTGAGTTTAAACCCAAGAAAAAGTATAAACTTGAAGACAACTGATATACTTCATCAATTAAATGAATCATGCTTAACAGGAAGGGAAGAAAAGTTCTAGTGCCAATATGATTCCCATTAAAGCAAATAACCTCAGTAGAATCATCACCACCAAATAATTATACACTTAAAGAGACGATTTCAAAGAAACACAAAAATTATGGCTGCCAAAGTATAGACATTAAACAAGATAAATTTGAATCATTGAAAGTCGCTACCACAGAATAGAACTGGTAATATGAATTTTTTATATATATTTTCTTTATGATATCAGAGACTTAGTAAAACTTTAGCAATAAAGTTGTATATTTTCGTTTGTTATCTCAGAACTTTTAAAGACAATTCAGATCGATTAAAACCAAGAATTTCTTACTAATGATAACCTTAAGCTTCATTAATGATTTTGTATGTACCAAAATTATGATTGTTTATTAATTTACAGTTATGAAATATTATTAATGTGTAAAATAAGTTTTTTTGTATCATTATTTTGGTTTTAAATAATATTTTGGTTTTTACGGGGATAAACACACACATACATAATAATACTTTTACCTGTGTATAATTGCGAATGAATGTGAAGGAATAAGCAGTATTAAAATATTAAATTATTTTGTTTTAAGAAAGCATAGGTTTCAGAGTGTAGAAGAGAGGGGGATAGAAAGATACTTTAAAACTTGTTTCTGAAAAACTTGCTCTTTCCAATTTTACTAACATTTATTTTTATTCATTCTGCTTTACATGTTAGATTTCTAAAGTTATGTGTGCTAAAAAAAAAGTGTTTATTTTTTTTATATATGACATGTTTTTCTTGTGGAGTGAAAATCTTGGTCAATTTGACATCCAATTTAATATATGCATTATACCATTTATGGGAAAGGGGGAAGAATTTAAAATTAATAGTATGATTTCAAATAGTCAAGTATGATTATTATTGTTATTATCCATATAAATTTTCATGTATGTCTAGAAATTTTTATGTATATCTAGAAATGCAGTAATAAATATTAGTTTATTTTATTAAATGAGGCGTATATATTTCATTAAGAGTAGTCTTTATTAATTATGATCATTCATCATCAAGGTGAATATTAGCTATTTAAGATATAATTAGATATACTAAGATTAAGCAATAATTATGAATTTCTTTATAAAAATTAAATTTTATGTTAGGCTTAGTCCTAAAGCTGTGGTTGAAACCATTATCGTTATCATTATCATCATCATCACCATCATGTTTTAATTAATGGGATAGATAAATGTTTAAAGGCCATAGATAAATAGGTAATTTCATAGTATTTAGTTGACATTCATGAATAATTATCATAACCACCATCCCATCATCTATATCATGCAAAGATGAGTGGATTGCCAAGCTAAATTAATAGTAATCTGAGCTAGTAAAATTTATAAAGATATTGAAATGCATTTATTATGTTAAGATCTGGGAAATGATTTCTGTCTAATGAAATTTATATACTCCACTTTAGTTTAAGGATGATTTATGTTTGCCTAAGTATTAGTGCATACAGTGATATGGATCTAAAAGCAAAATCCATTTTTATTAGAAATAAAGTACCAAAAAGGGATTCAAACCCAGTACATGTAAAAAGGTTATAAGATGTAACTGTGTCTAGGTTCAGATAATCTAGTGGTGCCCTGCTAGACCATGTTCACTTGTTATTTACTTAAATATGCACTTGACATCAAACCAAGAGATGAAAGTGAACAAAATCTACCGTCTGTATACCTGAGAAGTTATTTTATTGAGTTACCAGTGTACTCACCTACTTGATGTTGTTTTCTGAGTTATAATAGTTTGTTCTTAATAATTGTTTAGAGTTTCTACTTGTTTATTGATGATACAATGCTGCCTAATCACGGTTTGAAATAGGCCAGACACCTTAGATGATTAGTCTCCAGGCATTATTGTTTCTAATTATTAATATTAGGATATCTTCAGAAATCTAATTATAGAAATATGTTTAATTTATTCCTACTCATCAATTTAATATTTATTTACTATTATAGCTACTATCCAGGTATAAAATGTTAATATTTATATTTGAATTCTTTTGAGCAATTATGATCTCACCGTTTATTTATGTTACAGTATATAAACCAAAAAGTCATTAAATTCAAATCTAATTCATTATTTATCGTTCTCCTTGCTTCTGATCTATTTTTAGTTTTGTATTGGTCAAATCTATTATTGTGATTTATTATTGATTATATGTCAATTTAGTCATTTTTTTTTCTGCATCTCTGCAACAAATATTTGAATGGCCTCCAGCATTTTTATAATGCCAAGTATTATTCGAACCAAAGCATCAGTGCTCTTTAGTCAATTGTCAAACATCAATATGGATAAATACATATATATATATATTGTAACGGTTTATTCTGGCATAAACACGTATATATGTGGTATACGTTTATTACGCATTTCAAACCTAAGTTTTTGCTCTTTTATTTAACAATATGAACACATATATATGTAGTTGGTTTTGCATTGTACTCTAATTACTCGCCCAGCACATTTATGAGCATCAATGATGACCTCAAGCACCAATCTTACCTACGAATAAATAAGAATTATGCTGGGAAAGGATGAGTATCTATTTCTGGTGATTAGAGCTTGTACCTCTGGCTAGCTCACTCAGGGGTAGTAGTCATTGACTGTGGGAAAGAGGTGGAGGGAACATATAAAAATGCGCATGTAGCACATGAATGATTCATTTGCTTTCCTACTTTTTGCTTTTTAATACTATTCTAAGAAATTAACACGGACACACACAATGAAATTTATAACACTACTTAATATTTATTAATACAAAACAAATAATAAAAACCCCATAGAATCCCGTAATTGGATATTGGTTTGTGCCTGAATAATTAAATAACCCACATGTATATCCACTCACATAAGTTCATAAATGCAATACACAAAAATACAGATCATAGCTTGAAAACAATTTCAATCAGGCATTGTCTATTAAGGTGTATCTTTATACAGGGTATTATTTCAACTTTCTCTTCATTTACTTTTAACCCTTTTACGCATTATTTAATAGGATGTGCTTTCATTTAAAATAGTTACTATCATTTACGAAAATGTTTGGTTTACCTCGTTTATCTCACCCGGGTGTAGATTATTAGCAATTTTCCACTGGCTTCGTGCTGCGCTGTACGATTAAAGGATTTCTTGCTTTGGTAAGATTCCATAAGGCAATCAATGGCGTCCAGTGAATGCTGTTCTTTTCATAGCTCTAGGAAGGGCTTCGCTCCTACATTGACAGTGACGGTAGTATCTCCGCAGGATGGATGGCATAGCCTGGCTCATTCTGTTCTTTTACCCCAGCCTGTTCATGATTTTTCGATTATAAACTTTTTCTTTTTACTAACTTCTTCCTATGATCCTGCTCATGGCAGTGACAGCTCTAGAAGTCCTCTAAGTTCAGCTTTCTCGACTCTAATTAATTACATTATTGTTCTTTCTTCTTTCATTAAACCACATGGTTTGCGAACGAAAATCTTTTTAATAACTTTTCTTTGTTTCTTTTATCTATGCTTAGGAATTTCCAATTTACCTTGCGATCTACACTCGACCGTTCATTGTCTCTTATTTTTAACATTTTATTTTATTAATTAAAATGTCTTTGTCTCAAGATAGCGATCTGCAACTTTTCGGGTTCTTTCTTTGCAATTAATTTATTTTTTTATAATTTGTAACATTCTTCCTTTAGTCAACCATCTTGGAATATTTCTTTTTAAATTAAAATAACTTTATTCCTTTTTATGAAATTATTACATTTACTCACTCATGCAGCAATATAAACGCGTGTATAAATAAATATCAGAGCACAAACCATATAATCCCCCTCCCTCTTATATTTCAATGTTTTTTTATTTGCTTACTTAAATATATATATATATGCGCCTGCATACAAGACCACAATGAAAAAGAAAAATAACAATTTACTTAATATTACACTTGATTTAATTAGATATGTATGCTCGGTAGTAATACCCTCTGACCTAGTACAGGGTTTGAACTCAGCCCTGTTATAATATATATATATGAATGTGTGTGTATATAAATGATTTTTATTGTAATAGCATTTGAAAATAATATTAAATTGTGTTTTATAAAAATATATAAAGTAAAACATACTAAAATAAAGTTAATATTACTTTCTTTTGAATTTTACTTTTACAGTTCACTTTTATTTTCAACTCCTACATTTTTTAATATCTTTATCTTTACAATTGCTTACACATGAAAAGAATTTCATTTTTTTGCTTCATGATCACTCAATATCTTATTAATTTACAAACTAAATAAACTACTATCCACAAATTGATCACTTTAGGAAATTATCTAAACAATGGGGAAAAAGACAACAATCTTATAAAATCACTAGTTTTGTTTTTTTAAAAAAACATACGAATTAAAGTGTGGAAAAAAAAACTTATCTTGATCAATAGAATGAAAATTGTTTCAGAAAAGTCAGTAAGCTAATAGAAAATATTTAAAATTTCTAATGGTTAAGTAGAAAGATTTCTAAACCATTGTCAAAACTCATTAGACTGTGTTTTGTCTATTCAAATAAGAAAAAAAGTGAACCCTAACCAAACTCATGAGAAGTGGGTTCCAGCATTTGTGAATATAATATTATTTGGCTTTTTAACATTTCAGAATCATTTATAATATTCCAGATATGTTTAGTGATTTGGCCTTCTTTTATCACTTTAAGTGATTGAGATATTTTGTGACATTCATTACCAACAATGAATACAGATGTTTTGAAGCCTATATTTGTTCATTATTTAATTAAGACAATAATTCTGATTTATAAATTATGACAATTCACAAGCTAATCTCATGGGAGCTCCATTATCAGTCCAGCAAGACTATCATCATCATCAACCATTATCAATCCACTGAAGGATGAAGGTCTCTCCAAGTTTAATCCATCTTCTCCGATCTTTAGCTTCTCTTCTCCATAACACCCCTGCACATTTTTTTATTTCATCCATCCATCTCACATGTGGTCTCTTTCTGGGTCTTTTACAATCTCTTGGAATCCAGTTTAAAATTTCAATTGTCCATCTATTATCATCTCTTCTAGCAATATGTCCAGCCCAACTCCATTTCAATCTTTTAATTTTTTCAATAAGGTCAGTAACACCTGTTTGTTGTCTTACCCATACATTGTGTTTTCGATCTCTTCTTGTTACTCCCAACATACATCTCTCCATACTTTTTTGAGTGGTCTAAAGTCTCTGTATTGCTCTTCTATTAAGTGTCCAAGTCTCAGATCCATAAGTAAGAACTGGTAAAACACATTTGTTAAAAACCATCCTTTTCAAACACATAGGCATATTTCCTTTTAGTATCAAGTTATTTCTACCAAAAGCACTCCAACCAAGTTTAATTCTATGATTAATTTCCTCCATTATGTTTCCATCTGTATTAATAATCTGACCAAGGTATTTGTAACTGTTAACTTCTTCTAATTCTTCATAATCAATCTTTATTTTCATATTTTGAGCAAATCGATTAAACATTACTTTAGTCTTTTTAACATTTATCTTTAGTCCTACTTTTCTACTTTCATCTGCTAACTCCTGCAACATTTCCTGCAGCTCTGAAGCATTATTTGCAAAAACAACTACATCATCTGCGAAATCTAAATGACTTAAATACTCTCCATTTACTTTCACTCCTTTAGTTTCCCATTTTAATCCACAAAATACTTCTTGCAGCACTGCTGTAAAGAGTTTTGGAGATATGGAGTCACCTTGTCTTACACCTTTCTCAATGGTGATTTTTCCAGTATCATTATGTAATCTAATTGTTGCTGTTGCATTTTTATAAATATTCTTTAAAATATGACAATATCCTGGATCTATACCTTGATGATCCAATGCTTTAATCACTGAAGAAATGTGTATAGAATCGAATGCCTTTTCATAATCTACAAATCCAAAACATAATGACAACTTATATTCATTTGTCCTTTCTATGACTTCTCTCAATACCTGGATATGATCTATTGTACTAAAACCACTTTTAAATCCAGCTTGTTCTCTTGGTTGGTGGAAATCCAAAGTTCTCTGTAGACGAGTTGTAATTATCTTGGTAAAAATTTTATATAAAACTGATAAAAGGCTGATAGGTCTGTAATTTCTAATATCTTCTTTATCACCTTTTTTAAATATTAATATTATTACTGCATTCTTCCAATCTTCCGGTACATCTTTATCATTTAGACATTTGGTATATAACTTTGCTAAAATTGTTTCTATTTCTTCACCTGCTTCTTTTAATATATCAATTATAATTCCATCATTTCCTGGAGCCTTTCCTTTCTTCATACATTTAATTGCATGTCTCACTTCTTCATTTAAAATTCTGGGCAATTCGGAAGATATAATAGATATAGGAGGTACTTGTTCTTTATTACTATATAATTCTTGATAAAAATCTTCTACCAATTTCATGATGTCATCTCTCTTTTTAGTAATAATTCCATCTTTTTTTCTTATTGCAGATATAAATTTCCTACCAATACCAAAATGTTGTTTAACATTTTTGAAACTTTTATTTTCTTCTACAGCTTTCCTTGCTATTTCACAGTTATACTTTCTTATATCATTTTCAACTTTTTTCCGTACCATTTTACAAAATTCGAGATATTCAATTCTTTTTAATACATCATTTTTGTATATCTTCATATTCCTTCTTTTCTTCATAAATTCTCTAGTCTCAGTAGAAATTTTATTAGTCAATTGCTGCTTTTTTCTACCAGCTATGTTTGTTGCAGTTTTTAAAAGTGTATCAGTTATTTTCATATTAATTTCATTCAAATCTGTATCATGTTCAAAATCTCCTAACACTTGAAACCTATTTGTAAGTTCTAATTTAAATTCATTAGAATGTTTCTGAAGATTAGGAATATCAACTGTAAATATTGTTTTCCTTAATAATTTTTGTCTTTCTAGTTTTACATTAACATGTAACTTACACCTTACTAATCGATGATCACTTCCTGTGTTAAATTTATTAAGAACATTACAATCTTGAAATATGTATTTTCTGTTAGTCAAAATATAATCCAATTCTGCTGTACCTTCATTTGGATGCTTCCATGTCCATTTCCTTTTAACATTTTTCTCAAAAAATGAATTCATAATATAAAGTTTTTCTTTTTCTGCAAACTCCACAAGTCTATGTCCTCTCTCATTTCTATTACCATAACCAAAATTACCTACAGCAATTTCATCTTTCATTTGTCTACCAATTCTAGCATTAAAGTCTCCCATAACAATTTTAAAATGTTGTTTACTCTGATGAAAAGCCTTTTGTTCATCCATATAAAAATCTTCTACTACTTCATCACTATGAGAACTTGTTGGGGCATAAACCTGAATTATCTGCATTTGGTATCTGCTATTAAGTTGTATAACTAATCTTGCCACTCTGTCCGATACACCATCAATCTCCACAATATTGTTCTTCCACTTTTTATTTATAATGAATCCGACTCCACTTGTATTTCCAATACGTGTGCCTTTATAATAGAGTATATGTCCACTTTTTAAATCAATTGTTTCTTCTCCTTTTCTTCTAACTTCACAAAGTCCAATAATGTCCCATTTAATATAAGACAGTTCTTCTTCTAATTCTTGCAATCTTCCTTCACTTGAAAGTGATCTGCAGTTGTAAGTACCTAAATAAAAAGTCGTCATCAAATGGCAGTCTGGGTCCACAATCAGGGGATTCTTAGCACCCTCTGCCTTTGGCCACCAACCACTGCCTTGGTTGGTGACTTTACACCCTCCTGGGAATAAGGGCCATGCTTTATTTTTGTCTGTCATAATTGTATATATATGTATTGGAAAAATATTTATCATTTACACAAACATTCATTCTGCCTTATCAGGCACTGAGAAGAAAGACCATGGTGTTTCTTGATCTTAAACTCAGAGGTAAAAAGCCAATAAACTCACCATGCTGGCTAAAGCGTGTTGGTGAGCAGCCGATCCACGTTGTATACTATATGAATAATCACATAGTAATAACAGCTGCAACGACAAGAACGTATGGAGTGGACATTAGGAATTTGCCCTGCTTGGTTCCTTTAAGGCCTCCAAGAGAAATCAAAGGGTCTCCTTTCAGTTAATAGCAAACTCCTTTCTGCAGCCAGCAAGACTATATACATCACTATATACAAATCAAATAAGATTTGAATTTTATTCATGGTAAATAAATTTCCACTTTGAAATGACATAATTTATTATATATATGAAAGTAGTCACAATTAAACCATATCAATAACAATCAATAAGGCAACCTTTTAACAATAGAGCTGTAAAATCCACCTTGTTTATGGCCTAATATGTTTATATAAACACTAATTATTGCAACTTGACTACAGAGATTGAAATTATTAATTCATAGAAATTTAATGAACCTCATTAAACAGGTAAATATAACCTGTTCTGAAAGCATACTAACAAAAAATCAATTGTAACTTTCAAACTGCATGCACTTCAACTATATATTACTTAGATAATAAGTTAATAATGCTCAAGGCTATATAAATGTAAACGCTTGAAAACAGTCAATCTTAAACAATATTAATAATAATCAACAATCTCCATCTGTTGTCAAGTTAACCTCCTTATAACAATAAAGGTAGAAATCCACTTTTATTTATGGTCTAATATATATAATGATAAATAATATTTTAATATTGAATAAATATAATTTAATGCAAAATTTACCAATTCTATTTTAAATGATAATGCCATGTTCAATAATTTGTTACAGTAGAAAATATACCACTTCTTATTGCATGACACCCAAAGTTTAATAAACCAATAAAAATATCCAGAATCTATTGTCAAAGCAATCTCTATAGATAAAAGATTAATTTTATCTATAGAAATTGCCTTGGTAACAGAAAACAGATTGTGGATATTCTATTGGTTTAAGTCTTGGCTATTAAGCTATGAATTATATTTGAAAATCAATTAACTATTGGAAAATTATGGGTTATATTTATTCTATGTATGTCTTGAAGCAGGCATTGGTAATTAAGAAATGAAATACTACATTCAACTGATATTATTTGATCATCAGCAGCAAAAGTTTGCCATTGTTTTTCATCCTCCCAACACAATTTAATCTAATATTTTAATGTTTAGACTTAAATCATGAACTTTAATTAAGTACATCAATAATTAAATCACCATTTTGCCCATTAATTTCAATATATAAATTATTTTTCCTATACTCATTTTTTTTTTTTTACAAATCTTGTTTTATTGTATAAATCAAACGTTTTCCCAATCTGTACATATATCAACATAGAACTCCATCTATATTTTTATCATATCCTATGGCTATTTTTTGAGATCTATTCCTTATTCTTGTTACTTTATCTTTAAATTATTCTTAGCTCTAAATTACCTAGTTAGGTAAATTAAAATGAAAACAACTTGAGAAAGAAATAGATCCTGAAAATAACCATAGAATATGATTGAAATGTAGGTGTATATTGATGTATACACATGGATGTGAAAAAAATTTCGATTCATACAGTAAAACAAAATTTGCAAAAAAAAAAAAATGTGTATGTGTATGATAATTTACATATATTATAAATTTTAATGACCCATTTACATCATTAAGGTGCGTAAAACAAATAAACTTATTTAGTCATAATAAATATTTAATTTATTTTAATAATATATAAACAGAAATTAATTTTAGCAATAATCAATATTATTATCATTGCTAATTATTTTGAAGTACTAAAATGATTGTATATTAATGTTTTCAAATCATTATTAAAACTATTTTATCAAATCTAGATAATTCATATTGAATATTGAAATTATTTTTATTTACTTAAAATCATAATTATACAGCAATTCTTTTTTTTTATTATTAATGTCAGTATGCCTTGTCTAATATTGAGTTTTCAAAATAATTTTACCATGATGTGGTTCTTCTTAAACAAAGTCAGGAGATTTTGGCATAAGCTATATGATCAGAAACACTATTGCTATATTAAATATTTCAATCTTTATTATTAAATCATTAATTTGGCCTAATGCACTTCTTTTTCATTTTCTAACCATTTAGTTTTACTATACCATTCTCATATTCTTTTTTTTTTTTTGATCATTCTCTTCACTTTTAAAATTCTCCTTTTCTCTACACAACTCTTTCAACAACATAAGTTCAAGAAATAAAAGCTCAATATATCACTTTCTTTCATCTCCACATAAACTACATATGCAGTTCAAATCTTCAGGCCATTCCCTCCCCTCCTCTTTTTTCATATTCAAAGCTTCTGTTATTATTATCATAAAAATTATTTCATATTTTATATAATTTCAAACTATTTAACTTGGTTTTTTTTTCCTCAAATGGCAAGATAACAGCGATAGTTGATATTGTTAATCAAATGGTTTGTTGCTTGAGAGATCATAGAACTTCAAGTACCGGAAGTGACAAAAACTGGGTTATAATCCAGCTCCAGAATGTGCTATTCTACCACTCTACCAAACCATACAAAGAATTATCAATCATTTATAGTATCTTATTATCTAGTTATCTCCATATACATTACTCAACTGTAATGGACATGTGAGAGCAAGAGATCTCTTAGTAGTCCTTTATAATAAGAATTGATTTTCATAAACATATTTAAATCTTACCATGACATTTTCCTTTTTCTAGTACATATCCTTTTTCACATAGGCAAATATAAGATCCAACAGTATTGAGACATTTATTGGTACAAAGTCCAGGAGTTTCAGAGCATTCATCAATATCTAAAATAAATAATGAGCAACAAATTAATTATATGAAAGAAATAAAAACTAATTTTGACAGTGTTTACATTAAAATTTAGGATACCTGAACAGGAAGTCTGATCTTTTAATCTAAATCCAATTCTACAAGAGCAAGTAAAACTTCCTCTGGTGTTATGACAAAGATGTTGGCATGGTGACCCATTAGTCTGGCATTCATTAATATCTAAGGCAAAGAAATACTGTTGACTAAACAAATTATCAATTTTTCCCTTCATTTGTATTTGTAATTCAAATTTACATATGTTTGTTCATCACTATAATGAAGTGATTTTTTTCTTCTTTATATGATTATAGTGAACTTTACTGAAATTGCACTCAACTTAAGGTTATAAAAAAGAAAAAAACCACTTCATAACACAGACGAACAAACAAAGATGAATTACTCTTAAATATATAATTAAGAAAAAAACAATTAAATTACATAATCACTTACTATAAACTCATTTGAAGACATTATTGTAGACAGTGCTGACTACACATCTTCGACAAACAAAAACACAGTAAATATTAAGGATCATGTTTTTTTTTTAATTCATTAATTCTGTAATGATAAATATTGCTTAAAACTTTTCATAGTAAATTTGGATTCATAAACTTTAAATTATGTAACCCAAAATTTAATTTAAATCTATAAAAATAAATTCATTAACAAGTTACCCAGTATATTATTGCACATCTTACATTTTACCAAACATGACCATTTGACCCTCTCTAGTAGTTATTATATGATATAACATCAAGGTCTTTATTATTTAAAGCCACAGATATTGACAAATCATGGTCTTATCATTTCCTGTTTAATGAAATTTTTTCATTTTGAGCATGGTATCCAGCTATATTTTAAACTCAAGACAAAACATATTTTGATCAGCTGCAAATCATAAATTTTATTAAAGCAAATTTAATGAGATAAATTAGTCTTTTTTGCATATATATTTAAAGATTAAAAGGATAAGTAGAAATAAACACAGACAAAATTTACATACATAATTATTTAAATATTATACTATGGAATGACATAAATGTTGGGTGATTAAATACTATTTCATGATATTCTGAAATATTATAAATTATTTAAATTCAAATATAAAAAAGATCTCTATTTTAATATAAATATTTATTTAATCTTTCTGATGTTGACAAAAATCTAAATTTTAATGAAACAAAGAAAAAACAATATTTTTATCTAAAACAAAGATGTTTTTTTCTTTGTAGTGTATCATAATTATAAATGTAATTCAATAATGTTTTTATATTCATGTTGGTCAAGATTGAATTCACGAAGAAATAAATGAAACAGCTTATCCATGTTTCATATCCAATACATGTAAAGTAGATAATTTATTTGGCTGAAATTTATGAAATTAGGGAGGCTAAACTGAATTGAAAACATTACATTGGCAATTTATATTAGAAGCAATCCTACTAATCTTAAGATTCCAGCACTATATTTTATTTATATCATCATCATCAACCATTATCAATCCACTGCAGAATGAAGGTCTCTCCAAGTTCAATCCATCTTCTTTGTCTTTAGCTTCTCTTTTTCACATCACCTCTGCACACATTCTTATTTCAATCATCCATCTCACATGTGGTCTCTTTCTGGGTCTTTTACAATATTTTGGAATGCCGTTTAAGATTTCAATTGTACATCTATTATCATCTCTTCTAGCAATATGTCCAACCCATCTCCACTTCAGTCTTTTAATTTTTTCAATGAGCTCAGTAACACCTGTTTGTTCTCTTATCCATATATTGCATTTTCAAACTCTTCTTGTTACTCCTAACATACATCACTCCATACTTCTTTGAGTGGACTGAAGTCTCTGTATTGATCTTTTAATAAATGTCCAAGTCTCAGATCTGTAAGTAAGAACTGGTAAAACACATTTATTAAAAATCTTTTTCAAACACATAGGCATATTTCATTTTAGTATCAAGTTATTTCTACCAAAAGCACTCCAACCAAGTTTAATTCTATGATTAATTTCATCCATTATGTTTCCATCTGTATTAATCATCTGACCAAAATATTTGTAGCTGTTAACTTCTTCTAATTCATCATAATCAATTTTTACTTTCATATTTTGAGAAAATTCATTGAACATTACTTTAGTCTTTTTAAAATTTATCTTTAGCCCTACTTTCATCTGATAACCCCTCAACATTTCCTGCAACTCTAAAGCATTATTTGCAAAAACAAGTACATCATCTGCAAAATTTAATAACTTAAATAATCTCCATTTACTTTCACTTCTTTAGCTTCCCATTTTTAATTCACAAAATATTTCTTGCAGCATTGCTGTAAAAAGTTTTGGAGATATGGAATCACTCTGTCTTACACCTTTCTCAATGTTGACTTTCCTAGTATCATTATGTAATCTAATTGTTGTTGTATTTTTATAAACATTCTGTAAAATGTGACAATATCCTGGATCTATACCTTGATGGTTCAATGCTTTAATCACTGAAGAAATGTTTATAGAATCAAATGCCTTTTCATAATCTACAAATCCAAAGCATAATTGCAACTCATATTCATTTGTCATTTCTATAACTTCTCTCAATAGCTGGATATGATCTACTGTATTAAAACCACTTTTATATCCAGCTTGTTCTCGTGGTTGGTGAAAATCCAATGTTCTGTATAGACGAATTGTAATTATCTTGGTAATAAAATTTGTATAAAACTGATAAAAGGATGATAGGTCTGTAATTTCTAATATCTTCTTTATCACCTTTTTTAAATGTTAATACTGCATTTTTCCAATCATCTGGTACATCTTTATCATTTAGATGTTTGGTACATAACTTTGCTAAAAAAAAGTCTATTTCTTCATTTGCTTCTTTGAATATATCAATTATAATTCCATCATTATCTGAAACCTTTCCTTTCTTCATAAATTTAATTGCATGTCTCACTTCTTCGTTTAAAATTCTGGAAATTCAGAAGATATAATAGATGTATGAGGTACTTGTTCTTTATTACTATATAATTCTTGATAGAAGTCTTCTCCCATTTCATGATGTCATCTCTCTTTTTAGTAATAATATCAGTTTTTAAAAGTGTATCAATTATTTTCATATTAATTTCATTCAAATCTGAATCATGTTCAAAATCTACTAATACTTGAAACCGATTTGTAAGTTCTAATTTAAATTCATTAGAATGTTTCTGAAGATTAAAAATGTCAGCTGTGAATATTGTTTCTCTTAATAATTTTTGTCTCTCTAGTTTTGCATCCACATGTATCTTACATCATACTAATCGATGATCACTTCCTATGTTAAATTTATTAGGACATTTCAATCTTGATCCAATTCTGCTAAACCTTCATTTGGATGCTTGCATGTCCATTTTCTTTTTTTTTTTCTCAAAAAAAGAATTCATAATATAAAGTTTTTCTGCAAACTCCACAAGTCTAAATCCTCTCTCATTTCTATTACCATAACCAAAATTACCTACAGCACTTTCATCTTTCATTTGTTTACCAAGTCTAGCATTAAAGTCTCCCATAACAATTTTTAAAACATTGTTTACTCTGATCAAAAGCCTTTTGTACATTCATATAAAAATTTTCTACTACTTCATCACTATGAGAACTTGTTGGGGCATAAATCTGAATTATCTGCATTTAGTATCTGATATTAAGTTGCATAACTAATCTTGTCACTCTGTCTGATACACCATCAATCTCCACAATGTTATTCTTTCACTTTTTATTTATAATGAATCCTACTCCACATGCATTTCCAATATTTGTGCTTTTATAGTAGAGGATATGTCCACTTTTTAAATCATCTCTTCACCTTTTCTTCTAACTTCACAAAGTAGAATAATGTCCCATTTAATATAAGACGTTCTTCTAATTCTTGCAATCTTCCTTCACTTGAAAGTGATCTGCAGTTGTAAGTACCTAAATAAAAAGTCATCATCAAATGGCAGCCTGTGTCCACAATCATAAGATTCTTAGCACTCTCCGCCTTTGGCTACCAACTGCTGCATTGGTTGGTGACTTTACAACCTCCTGCGAATAAGGACCATGATTTATTTTTGTCTGTTATGATTGTATATACTATTGGAAAAATATTTATCATTTACACATTACATTCATTCTGCCATATCAGGCAAGTCAGAAAAAAGCCCATGGTGTTTACTGATCTTAAACTCAGAGGTAAAAAGCCAATAAACTCACCACGCTGGCTAATGCGTGTTGGTAAGCAAACCATCCATGTTCATATACTATATGAATAATCATATAGTAATAACAGCTGCAATGACATGAATGTATGGAGTGGACATTAGGAATTTGCCCTGCTCAGTTCCTTTAAGGCCTCCAAGAGGAATCAAAATGTCTCCTTTCAGTTAATAGCAAACTCCTTTATATATGGATGGAAACACAGACAAAAAAATTTCTTTTAGTCCTATATACACTGTTTATATATATATATATATAAGATCTATTTTACAAATATAAAAGCACTACACCAAAGTACTTAGGGCAATTATCAAATTATACAGCAATTAATATGTATTAATTGAAATTTGATGGGATTTGAACTCAGACTTTCAAGCTGCCTACATTATCCATACTACTAATACCCATGACCACATACATGTGAAAAAGATAAATGATTTCCAAAAATGCATATTTTGTGCTGAACTACCATTCATCAGTTGGTCCAGATCATCATCTCTCACAAATATATATATATAATCAGTGTTCAGTTTTTATTCAAATAGCACTGATTATATATGTGTGTGGAATATGATGATCTAGAGCAAATGATGAGTGCTGATTCAGCATTAAATATGTATATTGGAAATCATTCATCTTTTTACATGTATGTGATCATTTGTATTGGTTGTATATGATGGAATGGATAGCTGTAGGGAGTTTAAAAGTCTCAGTTCAAATTCTTTCTAAATTACATTAAATTCAGTATATACAATATATTTGTATTTAAATAGTAATTAGAATAATAAATTTCCAAGTCTTAACTATATTAATGTAAAGTCCTTTAGTGTCAAAATCATCCATGCTACAGATGACAAATTAATCTACTTTTACCTGTAATCTGTAGTTTAGATAATGATATTCATTAGGATGAATGTCATATTGGTAGAGATTCCCACATAGCCTCATTAATATTTGTTTATAATTTAAATTTGTCAAGCAAAAATAATTTATACTCATCTTAATAATCTTGAAATAAACAACCAAATAGCAAATATATTAAAATCAAATTATATTACAGATTTTGCATTAATATAGCTAGAATTTGGAAGTTTATTTTTTCAATTATAACAGATCATTAGCACTGATTATTTAATCTTTACATATTGGAATGGAAATTACCTCTCTTATAATTTTAAATTATAAGTCAATTTGAATGAAACTCTAAGGTCATCTCTATTGATATGATTTTTTCTCCAAGAAATATTACTACTGTCTACATAAAATAGTGGATGGCAGAAAAAAAGTGTATTTATTTTGCTACTGCAATATGAATTACTTTGACACTAGAGAACATCACATTAATATAGCTAGAACTGATGTGTATATTATCCAATTGTTAAAACAATGTGATGTGACGTGATGTACTGTAGCTTCTCCTTAAACGAAGTCAAGAATCTCTCAGCAATTATGCCCAGAGAAACCTGTTAGCCACTTTATTTTCCATTTCCCAGTCTAAGTTTTCCCATATTCTGCTCCATCCCATTTTTACAACATAATCTTTGACTACTCTATGGCCTTTATATCTAAATCCCCCTTATTTTTTCCCAAACCCAGCATAAAAATCAATAATCCACTTTCTGTATAATCACTTTTTTCATATTTATTATTCCATAGCTTCATTATTTGTACCCTTTCTGTTTTCAAGCATTTACATTCAATTAACAGATGCCTAATATTTTCTATTCCTTCCTTACATAATTTATAGACTAAATCACCCATATTTTTCCATTTACATGTATATTCTCTTGTTGCTAAAGATTCCATTCGAGCCTTAAACAATAAACTACTTTCCTTACTATTATCATATATTAACTCACACCTAATATTCTGTTTATTTCTATATATATTTAAACTCTTTTTACTCTCCATACTAGTTCTCCATCTCTCTTAACTCCCTATTTTTTATTAATAAATCTATTCTTTTATCCCATTCCTTACCACTATAACAATCAACAATTCTCCTAACACAATCATCCCATCTTTTGTACAAATATACTGATATAAATTCTTTAGCTAAATCTTTTGCATACCCCATAACCTTTCTCACCCATCTTGTTGCTTGCTCTTTACTCATAACCCAATCAAATACTATTTTGGTTATTCTTTTATTATCCATAAACTGCAATCTACCAAACATTTTCAATTTACTTTTTGCATCTCTCATATGAAAACTTGACCATCCCCGTTCTTCTTGAATTGCCTTCCTTGCTGTCCATACATCTGCATCCAAAGCAATATCTTTCTACTTCCCTTTGAACTTTTTCTAAGTAATTTAATACCCCTTTATTAACACATAATGCATCATTACCATATGTTAACCCTGCTACTGCAACTTCCTTCCATATAATTCTAGCTACATCATATTTATTATATGAAAACATTGTTAATTTCTTTATCAATCCTTTTTTTTTCTTTGCTTCATTTATCAATTTTTTCTCCCATTCATCCAAATAATTTTTCTGATTAGTTAAAATAATTCCCAAATAACTAGATCTATTCACCACACTTAACTTTAATATCTCCCAATAAAAATTCTACATCTCTTTTTCCTCATATTAACCATCATTATATTTGATTTTTCTTCACTAAATTTAATCCCCATCTCTTTACCCACCCTTGCACATATCCTCAGCATAACTTCCATATCTTCTCTTCTTTCTGCACACAAAAATATATCATCCACAAAAAAAAGACCTGATAAAATATATACTCCCTTACTACCTATTAATGGTATCCTATCCCTCTTCCTAATCTTTCTATTGCTCTTTCCATTTCACTCAAATACAACACAAACAAAATAGGTGACATAGGCATCCTTGCCTTAGTCCTACCCCATTTTTAACTTTAACTGATTCTATATTCCCTAATTGATATATATATAATAATTATTTTTATATAATTTCTTAATAATATCCACTAGAGCTTCACCCATTCCCAAATTTGCTAAACTTATCCAAAATCTATTTCTATTTACTCTATCATATGCCTTCTCTATATCTATAAAACTCATATGTAACTGTTTATCTGAATTCCTACTCATGTCCATAAGTTATGTAACTACAAATTAACTACCTCCTATATGCCTATCTAATCTAAAACCTCCTTGCATTTCCCCCACTACATTATTCCATTCCATCCATTTTACAACTCTTCTAGCTACCATATATGAGAAAACTTTATATAAAACTGATGTTACCACTATCAGTCTATAATTATTTAACTTTCTATGATCCTTATCCTTTCCTTTAAATAATAATCTTACTCTTGTATTACTCCAACTACTCAGAAAAACTCTATCCTGTGCCATCTTATTAAAACATGATAATAACTTTACTTTTGCCTTATATCCTAAATTCAATACCATCTCTGCTGCCCATCCATCTAAACTTCTTGCCTTTCCACTTTTAAATTTCTTCTCTATCTTATTCAGTTCATTTTTTGTAGACCTAATATTCCCATTACTATAAGCTTTCATGTTTCCTATAACTCTATCCTTCACATCTAACATCTTTTCTATATTCATTACATATCTATTTAAGACTCTCTCTAAATCTTCTCTAGAGCTACACCCTATTCCCTTATCGTCTAGTAATACTATCTCTCCCCCCCCCTACATTTTTCCTTTTAATGTAATTCCAAAATTTTTAACTCCCATCTCTTCCACTTTTATTAATATCCTTCAACAATTTACTATTCAATTTCATTCTCTCTATATAATTATCTATTTTAGCCAACTTCTTCTTTTCTAAGTACTTTTCCCATTTAGCATTAATATCTTTTTCACTTTCCTTGTTCTTAATAGCACACTTATATTCTCTGCATGTTTTTTTCCTCTCTTTTACATTTTTACTAATTCTCATTTTTTTTATTACTTTTATTCTTCTGAATATTCTGACATAAAACCCTATTTGCCACTTTTTCTACTTCTTTACACCAGTCCTTATACTCATCTCCAACCATTTCCATGATTTCTTCAACTTGTACTTTATACTCTTCCAACTTATTCTTGTCATTCACTCTCCATCCACATCTTTCATTATTATTTTTACTTTTATTTCTATTCTCCATCACATTACTAACCATTTCAATTACAATGAAATTGTGATCACTAGTGCATACTTTTTCTTCATTATCAAACACCTTAATTTTCCATATTTTATTAATTCCCTCTTTCTCTACCAATACATAATCTATTGTGTGAAATATATTATTTCTAGGCCATGTGTATTGTCCCTCATAAATATTTAATAAATTTCCAATACTCAAATTCACTTTCTGACAAAATTTCTTTAAAAGCTGTCCATTTTTATTATCTACACTAATTAATTTCTTCATATCCCCTATAACCATTATTCTCTTCCCCTTTTCTTTAAAACTTTTTATGATTAACTAAACATTCATGTATGTTAGTGTTCCACTCCATTATAATTTGACTCTACCCAACCTTATTTCAAATCACAAATGTTCTTGACATTTAACAATATTTAATTTTTTTTTTGATATAACACCTATACCATCATCCCTTTTTTCTTTTCTATTTATACCATGCCATAACAACTGTTCCAAAATAGGTTCTTCTTCTTCTCTTAGATGTGTTTCCACTACTGCTAATACCTCAAGTTCTTCATTTTCAATTGTTTTATTTAATTCCATCCACTTTTCTGGTCTCCTACAACCTTGCATATTCAAAAATCCAATTTTAACAATTCCTTTTTTACTAACTACTCTTTTATAATTTCTTTTAATTCTTTCTTCTTCATTACATTTATAACTAACTTTCTTACCATTAATTTTACAAACCCATTCCTTCTACATATCTATATTTATATCTAAATCAAATTCTTTTTGCTTATTTACATTCCATCCATTCTTTTTCTTTTTAATAATATTGCAATTTACCCCCCCCCTCCTTATAAGTTTCCCAAAAAATATTCTTTATAAATCAGATTCCCTCATTCTTTTCCTAAATGCAACCCATCTTTACTATATAACTCTCTTTCCAATAAAACAATCCAACATATCCATAAATGTACCATTATTTTTGTCCACACAATTTTTTCAATCTCTCATTTATAGTACATGCCCTATCTAAAAAATGCCTCTTGTCAAATCTTTGTAATAATTCAACTACTCCTACTCTTCCTTTAATCATAGTCAAATTCCTAATCAATTCTACATACTCATTCATTATTTTCTATGATGATTCTGACAATATTATTAGTCCCCACCAAAACATACACATCTCTATTACCTTGCTTTTTTACTTTATCTGCTACATCCTAATTCTAGGTCCAGGCAAACATACTCTTACTTACCTGCTTCTATTTTCCCTTGCAATTATATCTCCACATTCTCTAATTAGTAAATCTCCTATCAATACTGTTTCATAATCTATTTTCTCTACTCCATCCATAACATTTTCTAATACCTTCTGATCCTCCTTATCTATTTCTTCCTTATCATTCCTACTCAATAATTCCTTTATCTCCTCACATTTTATCTCTAATGATTTTAATTTTACTTCTACATCCTTCACTTCTTCCTCTATATTATTTATTTTTTGGCTAATCATCTCCATTGCACTATTACTTTCTCCACCCATATTTCCTGACACTCCACTAAAACCATACTCTATCCTATCTTCCTTAACTATATTTTGCTCCCTTTCCACTGTCTTTCTTTTTAGACTATCTACACTTAGAAACCACTTTCTCACCTCTTTTATCACTTTTACACACTGACTACATAGCCATAAACCTATTACATCCCTCCTAGTCTTGCTTAAACATTTCAAGTGATAAACCTCATCACATACAGTACATTCTACCAGAGCATGCCTAATTTCTTTTTTTCCGATTATATATACTTTGTGGAATACAAAAATGCAATGCGTATTCTTTATTTTACATTTTTTTCTAATGTTATATTTTTTCTTAAAAGTAAATAAGTGTTTCTTAAATTTAAAAAAATCTTTTAATAACAAATTTACTAAAAACTAATCAACAAAATAACTTTTTTTTTTTTTTTTTTTTAAAATCCTATATATAAAATAATATATAAATAATAAAACAAAAAAAAAAACTTTTTTTTTAAATTTCTATTTATATATAAATAACAAACTGAAAAAACTTTAAAACAAATAAAAAACACAATTTTTAATCTTTCAAATACTCTTAACCACTAATTACACTTTCATACACAATAATAATTAATAAATATTAATGTTCTCAGACAAAACAAATATTAAGATAAAAACGTATCTCTCCATACAGTAGTGCCACCTAGTGCAAGTCTTAGTAATCAGTGAATGCAAAAATTTTTGTGTATAAAATCCCTATCTAGTCCCTATTTATTCAATATCTCCAGGCTAATTTCTAAGCCTGTGGCTTTCATCAATAATAAGACTCCTCACTGGGATTTTATGCATAAACCTTGTATCCATTGATTATTATGGCTTGTGCTAGATTGCACTACTGTATGGAGAGTTTGACACTGTTTCAAAAGCTTGTGTAATCTAGGAAATGGTGAACATGTGATATTTAGTGGTTTAATTCCAAGTGTTACATCAGGGGTCCCCAACCCTATGCCTGTGGGCACCATGGTGCCCATAGACCATTTTACATGTGCCCGCCACTATCCAAACATGATAAAAAATTATTTATCTGATACAAATAAATTTAATTTTTAAAATTTCTTATAAATTATTGTATTATATTGTAATCAAATTGTAGGGCATACTCTACTTTTACAGCGTAAATATATAAACATTAATTATATGTTAAAATTTTATTTTTGAAATAAATATTTTTTTGTTCATTATGTATATTATTAACAATATCCAACTATAAATTTACATTGAAAAAATAAATGGTGCCCGCCACCTGGCTGGTATTATAAAATGTGCTCTTAAGTGCAAAAAGGTTGGGGACCCCTGTGTTACATGTTACTTTAAATAGTACTAGAAGGCAATAATATAACTTGCCTATTTATTCTAAAAGAGAAACATTCATGCTTTTTTTCTGCATTATGAACAAAAATTTACAATTTATCTAAATCCAGAGCTTTCTATGTAAGTCTTAATAATAAAAGGTCGTTAGATGGTAGTATTATATCCAATATTTTAAACTTCTGGCTATTGTTTTTTTCATGAAAAGCATTAGATTCACATCCACACATCCAACAAGTCATTTCACATATGTTGGGGTAAATAATTATATCAATATTTGCACAATTATAAATCACCAATGAGAGGCAGCTAATGACTGAAATTTTTAATTTATAACTAACTCTCTTATAAATTTTAAATATGAATTACTTTACATCCATAAACTATAAAACAGATTGAAAAGGTAATTTAAATCAAGGGAATTTGTTTTTGAATATAATAACTGCATTAAGCAGAACAAACAAAATACAGACAAGATTTACGATTTAAACTGTTAATTACAACTAAAAAATAGACTTACCTATACAAGATCGACTATTTCTATGAAGCTGATAACCTGGATAACATCTGCATTTAAAACTTCCATGAGTGTTTTGACAAGTATGATGACATGGTGGATTTTGATCACATTCATTAATGTCTAAACAAACAAACAAAAAATCTTTTGTTCAGAATTTATTTTTATATATAAATTTTATAGGTGAATGTTTAGTTCATACCATATAAGCTGTGTTAAATTTATAGTTAATCATGGCATGAAATCTGCCTTCAGGCAGATGAACAATAAATATAATGCAGGTTATAATAACTAAATATTGGAGATGGTATTTACCTAAAGATCTGTGATGATGATATTTTAGATGTGATTGTATGTTGGACTATTTCCATCATCTATCATTAGAAAACAACAAAGAAAAACAGATTTGTCTACAGTAGCAAACCATGTATGCACTAATAAACATATGTTTAATTGGGAAATACAAAAATATTGGATGAAGGGAAACATGCTAAGAAAAAAATTCAAATAAGCTGTTCATATGATAATGGCAAATATTCTTATAAGTAAACCCAGTGTGGCAATACATATGTATGGAAGCCTCTAATTAATATTGCTCTTAGAAAAAAATATTAAAAAACAGTGGAGGAATCAGGAGGATTTGAACCAACCCTTTTCTAGTTATTCATAGTTAATAATAGATGATAGAAATAGTCCAACATATTATCACATTGGAGTACATAGTTTCTATTGTTTGGTAATTCCTTAATATAATTTATTCTAGTATATCAATACTTAAAACTATAACATAAATTTGAAAAAGAAGTTTATAATAAAATTTCAACTAATTCTGTTCATGAAGGGAAATTTATTTAGAATTGTTGTCTATTTCAAAACAATGAAGTAAAAAAGGGTGATTTAAGCAAAGTGATTAAAGTTTAAAATTAAATTTTTATCTTTGTTCTAAATTTTTTTGAATAGATTTCACTACCATTGATGATAACTAAATTTTGTTGTTTGAAAACCTCTATTCAATAGCATCCTATTTCACTTGAATAAATAAATATACCAGAAAAAAAAGCAAGAGAGCTAATTCTCTCTGTTTCTACCTGTGTTTCTCAAAGAAAACACAATGTACAGCACTGATAAAATGTTGTTTAATCATTTATTGAATTAACAAATACATACTGTATAACTTATTTTATCTTCATGTTGTACTATTAAAATTTATAATGCAGTTCTAAAATTGAGATGCCAAAATTAAAAGATAAAACACCAGTGGTGATATTGCTTGATTACATTAATCTGTTGTTTACTTATTTAACATGACCTAAGGCATATAACACTATATAATCTATTTATAAACAATATAATATCTGAAACAGACATTCAAGATACAGTAATCCTAAGCATATAATTTGAATTTAGTTCAGGTGCTTTAATCTATATAATGCAATATAGAGATGGAGTTATTAATCTATATAATGCAATATTGAGATGGTGTTATATACAGATAAGGTTTTGTTACCATTTTAAAATATATGTTCAAAACCTATTTTCTTAAAACAGGCAAACCTCTCCATACAGTAGTGCCACTCAGTGCAAGCCAGAGTAATTATTGGATTCCAGAAGGCTTATGCATAAAATCCCTATCTAGTGCCTACTCACTGATGAAGGCCACAAGCCAGAAACTAGTCTGGGGATATTGAATGAGTAGGCATTATATAGAGATTTTATGCACAAGTCTTCTGGCATTCAAAGATTACTCTGGCTTGCACTGAGTGGCACTACTGTATGGAGAGTTGTGGCATTACTTTATGAAGAGTTTTGTCTGTTTTAATAACAATTATGAGCAAGCATAAAAATGGTGATTCTGTTAGGTTTGGTGGTTTTATACCTATTTTCTTACCAACTGATTTTCATTCAAGCAGAAAAAAGTACTTTACACATAAATAAACAGTTCATTCAAATATCAATTGTGAAAATATTGGTTAATTCACTGTTTAAATCAATAATAGTAAGTATTTATTAATGTTCATTTTTTATTTTTACACTGTGTTTATAATGATCCATTTATTTAACCAGAATAATTTTTGCTATGCTAAAACAAAACATAATTCTTCTAGTTAATATTTATATATTGGACTATTTACATAATCTAATATAAGTATTGAATATCTTTAGAAAATTTTAATTTTATTTAAATATTCCAAATACTTTCAACTGTTAATAATATCACACAGCTTAGTACATGCACATCATTTTGAAAGGTATTATTCCCTTCTTTTCTTTGGGTATTTCTGGCCTGACTAGTGACAAATACTAGCATGGGAACTGAACTAATTGAGCCATCCTGTCAATGGCAACAGTCAGCAGAAATTTCATAATAGCATATAGGTTAGTATATGCACAATGTTTTGAGAGGTATTATTCTTTTCTCTTCTTCAGATGTTTCTGGCCTGATCAGTGACAATACTAGCATGAGAATCAAACCTGGATCCTTAGATTCTTGGAATATTGAATTTTTAGATAACACTCTAACCAACTAAGCCTACCTGCCAAAGGCAGCAATCATTAGAAATTTCATATCCTTATCTATGAGATTCCTCCTGATTTCTCTATTTTTTTTCCTAAGAGCAAAATTGATTAGTGGTTTCCATGCATTATATATAGTCACATTAGGTTGACATATGAGGTAGTCCAGCATTGTCTTGTGAGCAGCTTCTTTAAATTTACTTTTTTGTACCTTTTTTTCTTTATCTATTATTTTTGTATTTCTCCAGTTGAACAGATCTTTATTGGTACATACATGGTCTGATACCTTAGACATATATGTTTTCTCTCTTTTAATCATAAGTTTGTATTCTTGCAATCACTTTTTAATGGAGTGACTGCTTTCACCAATATACATTCCACATTCACATGGTATTTCATAGATGCAGTTTTCCTTTTCAGTATTTCAAGTTTAAGTTTTGTAGTTATTGGCAGAGTGGCTCATTTGGTTAGAGCATTACCTTAAAAATCAATATTTAAGAATCTAAGGGTCCATGTTCAATTTCCATGCTAGTACTATCACTGGTTAGGCTATACCTGAAGAAAAAAGAATAATGCCTCTCAAAATATAACCTGTGTGCTACTACCAACAATTGAATGTATTTAGAATATTTAAAAGAAGTTAAATTTTTCAAAAGACATTCAATTCTTGTATTATATGATGAAAAGAGTCCCATATATAAATACAACTAAAATACCATCATCACAAATCTTCAGGAAAACAATAAATCTTATAGTAATTTAATTAGTGGAAATGCTAGAAGTAATATGCATAATATTATTTTACTCTTAAATATCCATGAAAGCACCGACATCTTATATTCATTGATTACTCCTGCTTGAATTCATAGCTAAAAATGTTGTGATATGAAAGTGCCCATACTTTTTAAACTATCATTATTTTACATTATGGATCAAGAAATGACACTAGTACAGAAAACAATCTTATATGACATATAAATTAAATTTTCAAATTACAAACCGACTTTTCATATTATTAACTGGTGATAACTCTTGACAGTTTTGAAGTTCTTTATGTATGAATATTTTCTTAGCTTAACCTACAAAAACCATCAATCAAACTGAAACATTTAAAGAATTATGAATGTATGTGCAATCTTTCACTTCAATTGACACATTTTGCAGAGATTATTCTTATCACCATATTTGCTTTCTATATATACTGTGCCACTCATTACAAAATTAAAAGCAGTTACTTACAGCCTCTAGGTACTACATTTTGATGATAAATTCAAGTAATATATTTTGTCAAAAACATTTTGTTGAATATTACTATAATAAACATCTTACTTTTTTTATTTTTAATCTCTTACTATTTTACCAAACATAACATGTTAAATTTTTTCCTATGAACAAATCAATTTTGATAAATATTCCTGTGAATCTCTCCAATATAAATGTTGCCATTGTTTAAATAATTTACCACTTGACAAATTTCAGAACAAATCAAAAACTTTTTTCTTTATCTTTGATATTAATAGCAGTAGAATGCTCTGTTCCATATAAGTTTTACTAAAATGTTATAGGCTTCAAATTAGTCTTTAAAACACAACAATCAATAAAATAAAATTTTAAAATATAATCTTCAACCAGAATTTCTGTCTGTCATGAAAGCATAGATTTACTTTGCCCCAAAGTTAATACAAATTTCAAGAAATATAATAATGACAGTTACACTAGCAAATATATATACTTCAAACCTATACCATCATCCATAAAGTTATTGATTTCGCTATCCCATGTTGCCATCTCTTACATCCTGAATAAATTATTACTTATGGTGAGGTAGTGCATAAAATGAACATAATATTTTTAAACAATGAACAAATCAACAAATGAAGTAGATAAAAATTTTATGAAACAAAATTACTAGTGACTTTATTAATCATAAGACCACTAGATTCTGTTTAGAAGTTGTATTTAGATCTTTGCAATTTATTACATTTCACAATATCAACTAAGATGATTCTCATTAACATGATTTGTTTTGGTATATAAATGAAATCAATCATTGCTCATCAAATTCTTTGCATACTACTTAAGGCATGCATTATAATAAAAATAACAAAATTTAGCTTTTTTATATCTATCAAAATTTTATATAAAGATAATACATTTTAATGTTTTTGAGCTACTTATTTATTTTTATTTAAGCAAGTTTTGTAGTTAACATATATTTTTTAATTCAAATCACATTATTACAAGATTATATTTTAGTTAAAGAAACTGCTAGTAGATGTCAGTAAAAAGTCATTACATTTTGAGCAGCAAAAATAAATGTTTTGAAGTTTCTTAAACTGTATGTATCTCAATCCTCTTTCTGCTTTTCATTTGCTTCGCATTTTGTATATTTTTTTATCTAATTGCAAGTTTGTGTGAATACAATTTAGTGCTTTCTAAATAAAAAAGATAAGTTATATGCTACACTGAATAAATAAAGGAAGGGATTTTAAAAAAAAGAAAAGATTTTTTTTTTTAAAAAAAAAAGACTATACCACTTACAAGATCACAAGGTTAGAACTGAAATATTGGACTCTAATAAATGAGAAAGTAAAATGGAGAAGGAAGGTGGAGAAAGTACTGAAACCATATCAACTAGATTTTTTTTTTATCTAATAGAAGTTGAATAATTTCCAACAGAAGAAAATTTAATAATAAATTATAGATTTTGTTATTAATATAAGCTCACACTATGAATATATTTGTATAAAGTAAATGTTGTGTTTAATTAATTATTGCTATTATAAATCTTTTTTTTTAATAAGCTTCATTAAGTGTCTGTGTTTTGTCTAAATTAATTACTATTTGCTCTTCAGCATCAAAAAAGTCCATTACAACATAGTCCTGTAATCATGAAGGGATTTTGTATGCAATCTGCTTAAAACATTAGTAATAAATGGCACCCCTTTCTTTTGAAAGACAACTCTAGAGTTACACTGTATAACACTTTTTTTAATCATAATTTTGGAAATGCCATTGATATTGGATTAATGAAATTGGAAAGGAACTTAGAGAATATACATTGGAAAAATAACTCAGTTTTTAAAATTAATATTTAAAAAAATAGCAAAACTTTTATTCTTTTAAAATACCTTTTTTTTTAAACCAAATTCTTTATGATATTTATATTTTTTTTAAAAAAAAGAGTGCTCTTTAAACTTGTTTCTCAGAACCTTAGATGATTTTTCTCTGAAACATTATAATGCAAAAAAAGAAATGGTTTAAATAAATAAAAAAATGATAATTAATTTTATTGCCCACAAAAACACTCAACAGATAGAATACAAGCATGCTCATTAAATTCATATCTTTGAGATAGTCTTGAGCACTTGTTATATCACAATTACTTTCTGTGTATTCCTGTTCAGTTTAGTGCAATGTTGAGTGAAGGACTTAAAAGCTAAAGATTTCTTGAACTGAAGCTCCATCTGTCACATCTGGCACTCAAATGTCACATGACTTCTGAATAACTAACCATTGGTTATTACTTTATATCCAGAGAATTATATCATAATCATTAAAAAGTAATTTAAAGCATAGATTTAGAACAAATAATTGAAGGACAATTATTCAGGTTATACAACCACTCTAAAGCATGCATATTCTTTGTTATATATTTGAAGCAATCTTACCTTGACATTGCCATCCCAAATTTGTTTCCTCAAAAACTAATCCTCGAGGACATGTCTTTCCATAGTTCTTTAAGCAACTTGATCCAGAACATATGGTCTTATCATGTGATTCATTTTCGCAGTTGTCATTTTTACAAGGTGATTCTGTTATGTGTTTTTTTGCATGCAACTTTTTCAACTGCCTTGCTTTATTGTCAATGGGTTTTTGGTTTCGTTGCTTCTCCTGACAGTTAGCACAGTAACTAGAGGAATGGCCTGGAAATAAAGAATTATGATTAAGTCAAACATTCATATTAAGATTAGTTACAATTTATTTTTTTACACAAACCTTTTACCATTCAATTACAATTAATACCAATACTGAAAAAGTATTAAATAAATAAATTCATTTACTGACTAAGATTCAGTACTTTCTTTTCAGAAAAACTATGTGCTAACAAACTCATATTTCCTAAAAAGAAAATAATATTTTTTTTTTTTGTTAGTTAAAAAAGTTAGAACTGCTTTTCCCTAGCATATTAATACAATATCGTTTAAATAAATTTTAAATTATTATATTTTCTTGAAAGTTTTTTCAGATTTTCATAATATAATTTATAAATGTATTTTCCAGCAATTAAAATAATACAAGACAATAATAAATATATATTAAAAATTACTCTGTATGTTATACTTTCTGTTTAAAATCACATTGGCTAAGTAAGCAAAAGAGTAAGTACTATATTGCTTATTACTATTAACAAAATTGCTTCTAGTATCTCATACTGAGAGCTATATAATAAACATAAATAGTTCTTTTGCATTATTAAAATGGGTGATACCCTTTTAAAAGAATACTAAATTCATAATTGATACTAGCAGTTATTGTATTTGTCTTTCATACTGATAATCTTATACTTCAATCTGATTAAAATCTAAATATTTTTTATATAGTCCTTAGCCAACCTAAATAATTCTTATAGAATTGATCAGTAAATGGGTATACCTTTCTATTTTTAGTCAAAAAATAAATGAAAAAAAAAAATCATTAAAAAAATGCAGTAATTGAAAAGACTTCTATTTTAAAGTGTACTATAAGTATAATTTTGATCTCTTTTTTCCATAATAAAACAATCTAATACAATTGTAAAACAAAATCCATAAAACTTAATTAATTTATACCAAATTGAAGCTTGGCTGAGTATATTTTTGGCACTATGCACTATACTTAAGTTTATAATTTATTTATTATCTATGAATAGCATTGAAAGTATATTCAGCTAAGCTATGAAATGATAAAAATTAATTAGATTATATTGGATATATTCTTAAGTTGATTAATATATGTATATAATAAAATACAATTACTTGTTTTTTTCAGCTATTTTAATATTTTAATCCTCTGATTAAAAATAATTGCTAATTGTATATATATTTCTTTTAGTTAGTTTATATATTTTTTATTGTTTTTGCATATACATGAAATAGAACAGGAAGTGGTTAAACTTTCTTTAGCCATGAATAAATCCACACATCCACTTTCTTTATGTCAGTAAAGTTCAAAAAATCAAACGGATTATTTATTTTTTGTGCTTTCATTAGTAATAAACTTTGATTTGCAAAATATAGTGAAATATCAGAGTAAAAATAAGCCAGTTAACAATAGGTATGCAACACCATTATTCTGGTGACTAATCTTTCATCAATAATCCAGAAAATTCTCCAAAGGCTTTTTAAATTATCATAATCATCAAGTTTTATTATTTTAACTTAAATGGTGTTTTAGTTAAATAATATTTTGTATTTAATCTTGAAATCCCATATTTAAAAAAATAATAAATACACTACAGTAAATAAAACAATATATATACATTTTAAAATCATATAAAATGTATAGTTCAGAAAGCACCATTAAATTAATAAACCTAAATGATGTTAACTGAAGATACAAACTGTTACATTATTTTAATGTCAGCCAGGAATTTTTCTGCAACATAAACAACAACATTGATAGGAGGTGTTTATATAACTTGTTCTTACATTTTAAAAAAAAAAAATCTGAAAAAAAAAACAACCTCATTTAAAACCCACACATACATATAAATATACTTAGAATTTAATAAATCACTATCTATTAAGCAAAATATGAATCAATAACAATAGAATAAAAAGAATTAAGCATCATACCAATCAAATCATTAATAATATGCAAATACTTAAGTTTGAAAGACTGTACAAAGATTATTCTATATTTTATAATCAAAGCAATCTTGTATTTGTATCTTACATGTTAAAGGTTTAGCATATTACACTGAAGCACATTAGAAAATAACTCATTGCCAACTGAAAAATGACAATAAGGTTATATAAAAATTGTCTTGTGAGAACTGTTTTCTAATTAGTTATTTTAATATGGTGTCAAAGGTTGTAAGAAAATATTACCAATGATTTGATGGATCGGTTTAATATATATTGTATTTATAAAAAATGAAATTTAAACACCATGTTGGAAAGACTAAGCTATGGGTTCCTAAGGTCACTGAAGAGTTGTGTTTATTCTGCAAAACCACTGGCTGATTGTTTCAGTATAATGTGAAAACTTGGTAAGAGTATGTTACTGATAAATTCATTGGTGCATTTGTTTAAACTTTACTGAGAAGTAATTATATTACTTCCAGTTTTACCATTATATATATTTTGGTATATATCAATAGAGCATATTTAATTTATCTAAAATAAAAATAAATAAATACCATCTAAAAAACAATAAATATAAAATATATTATAAAACACACTTTCCAAACTTTTGATAATTCAACTGATAATTGAAAAATTTTTTTTAATAGTTAACTGAACCAGAAGTTTGGAAAATGTAATTTGTTCATGGATTTATAATTTTTAACAAATTATAAAATTGAATATTTTACCATGCTTTTTTGTTTTAACACATGTTTTGCCATCAGTGTGTAAATAGTAATCTTTATCACATTCACAAATAAAGCTACCTAGAGTATTAATACAATAGTGGTGACAGGGCTGAAGAGGTTCTAAGCATTCATCAATATCTAAAAAAATAGATAAATGTTTGAACAATAAGTCTGACATAAATTATCATACAGTAACATTTACAAATTTAAATGTTTTAAATGAACTTGATAATAAAAATTTATATTTTTGATAACTAAATATGTAGAATTATGTGTGGTTAATTTTATTTAATTTTGATAGGTATATTTGCTTATGTAAGTGAAGTTCTTATTATGTAAAATTACTGTTTGTATGTGTATTAAATGTGTCACATATATTATATTGCACAAAAACATTTTAACTTAAATATTAACTTTATCATGAATATTCCAAAACCATTTATTATAAGATTGAGTAATCAATAGGAAATCAAATATTTCTCATTAATGAAGACTAAAAGACAGAAACTATTCAGGAATTTTTTGCAGTAATTGTTTGGTATCCACATATAATTCTTGCTTAAAATAGGTTATGATGGAGTAATAAGATGAAATGCATACATATACATACACATATATATGTGTGTTTTCATTAAATGACTGATTTGACAATTACGAAAATGCCCTTAGCTAAGTGAAATATCTTTATTAACTGTAACTCTTTTTATTGAAATCTATACTAATTTCAACTTCTCTTTTCTAAAAATTCTTTGAAAGTATAATTTGTATCTTTTTTTTCTCTTTGCCTTTAATAATTGTCATTTGTTTAGTACTTCTTTCTTTTATTTATTTATTTATTCATTTTTAAAATGTTTTAATAATGCTTAAATGAAGCAGTTGTAGTATAAGTTGATTATGATAATAAGAATTGACATTGATTGTCTATAGAAAAATTATCTCTTCAAAGAATATGCAAGAAGACACTCATATTATCTTGTTTATTGTAGTAAACATTATTAATAGGCAGAATAAGTAGAAGGAAGGCATTCAAAACACATCCAAGGAAGAGCAAAAAAAACTTTGTCTGGACTGCTGACTTGTGTACACCATTATAGTTAGATTAAAGACATATGTTGTAAATTTACTGTTTTTGGTATATTGGTATAAGGATTGAGGGAGGAAAAACCCTGGAATTGCAAAAAGATTACCATTAAAAGCTAGAACTCACAAAAAATTAACTAATAAAAACTTGGTGTGGAGAAAATTAAAATAAATCTCTTACACATAGAGATTTTAGAAGCAGCACTGAAAAAGATTCTTGGCCCTTCCTTGGTTGTATGCTAAGTATCTTTTTGACTCAAATAACCTACTTTTTAACACTATGTTGCCATTTTATTTAAAAGAGTAATGGATTGAAATATTTTAGTGAGAAAAACAGGCTGTCTGCAAGTCAGTCTTATGTACAACAGTAAAGAAATAGCATGACTTTTATTATCAGGAAGGATATTGCAAAAGTGATATTACATCTAACATTGTGATGTATTAACAGATATTTGCTTGAATTTTATGTTCCAAAAATATAAGCAAGCAAAAAATAAATTGAAAAGTTTTATAATCATCTTCATCTAGAAATTGATAAACTTTCAGACAAGATGTATTCAAGTGATTATTACTGTATTTTAAAAAAGATTTGAACACAAAAATTAAGCAGAAAAAAATCTAATAAGATTCTACTTATAATTATGTTAACTCTGTACTCATATTTTAAAAACATTTACTACATGCATGAGTACCACTAGTGAAGTTTTTTCAAAAATCAAATAGATTATGTGCTTGATTCTAATTGATAAAGGATTTCAATTTGAATAATAAAAAACATGACTTGTATCAGACTGCAAAACAAATTATGGATTTCTCTTGTAAAAACTATGAATGAAGCTAAAATAAACAAAACCACAAACTCAGCTGACATCTTAGAAAAAAATGCCACTGGATAAATTATAAGCAAAGAATGACCAAAATATTTTAAAAAATTATAAAAAGTATAAGAAATGTAATATCAAAAATACTTTTCATAAAGTCAATTATGCTAATAGATTCTGAATGATGAGTCTCACCATTAAACACATGCAAACAATGGTAATACCCAATATTAATAAAAGTGTAGATGGTTCAAATTCCATATATATAACATTAATGTAATTACATTTATTCATATAAATATTTAATTATTTATATTTATAAAAAGATGAGTTTTTGGTGATCTAATTAAACCAAATATTTATTAACACACTTTGTTTTCTTTTTTAATCATATAGACAGTAAGAGATTTCTCCCAAACACAATGAATATGATGCATGCCCAATAGTAAATAAATGTACATATACAGTTAAAATAGTGTAACAACATTGCTTCCCTTCTCCTTTATAAATTGGAAACTATAGATCATTTGCCTGCTTGATTACCTGATTATTATAGCTCTGTATGATATATATATATAAGCTGCAATTTAATGAGAAGAAATTATTTATTGTCTATACACAGGATATACATATAAAGGCAGATATTTAAATGATTCAAAAATCCCTTTTGAATGCTGTCATCAAATATGATACATATATTTTTTTAATTTACAAAATAAACCTATAATGGTTACAATGCTGTTTAGTTACATAAATGCTACAATAGATATGTCATACTGCTCTTAAAAAGAGTATTTGTTTGCTCCTAAAAAAGTATTTGATTTATATAAATATTTCAAATTTGATTTTTTTTTTACATTATTTACATGCTTGTATAAAAAATATAACCATAAAATCACAAAATGAAAAAAATTAAATATTTTTTCTTTAACTTGGCTCAGATGATTACTTTCTTATAATCAGTTATTATAACAAAATAAATTTGTTTTTTTATTATTGCTGCTATTAGTTTTAATAAGTTTTATAATATTGTTTTTAGCAATCATGTAAAAAAAAAGGGCATTTGAAAATGATGAAAAAAATTTATAGTCATTTAAGACTATAAATGATAAGAGATATCACTAAGTCTGTAAAGAAGGATATAAAATTTAAACTATGTGAAATAAATTCAAACTAATTTGATTTTTACAAAACAATACATATTTAGGAAGGTACTAAGAGAAACACTTGTTCAATTTAAAAAATTAAAATTAAATTAAAGCAACTGAAAATTGATAGTGGTTAATATTTCACTTGTAGTCATTGTAGGTTTAAATTTTAAATAGCTAAACAATAGATATATTTGTTTAAAATAATACATAGATTAAAAGACATTCTTTTGTAGATGAAGAAGATCTTATTAGCTAGTCTATCCCAGTTAAATAGATATTGTATTTAGTGTAAATTTTAATATATTTATTTTATATATAAAAATAATTTATTAAATATATATATTGATGATTTGATTTGAAATATACTGGGCTACTTTATTGATATATAGATGATGACAACCTCTGCTTTCAATTCAAGCTCAACAGAGAATGTCTAAACTGATGCATAAGTATTGAAAGAAAGCAATCAACACTATATAATGAGAAAACCAAGCCAATAGGGCCCTGTATTACTCAGCAACATACATATTATTATATATAAATATGAGTAAACATCAATAAATTTTTAAAATATCAATAAAAGTTTTATAGTTACTAACCATCACATAATTTTCTGTCATCACCAAGATGGAAACCTTTCAAACAAGAACAGTGAGGGTAGCCATTTACCATGTGACAGAGCTGATGACATCCATAATTATTACAAGATTGGCGAAATACTGCATAATCTATTTTTTTAAATGCAGAGAAAAAAATTAAAGCAATAATTAAAAAAATATACACGTAACAAATAGTATAACAAAGTTTATATAAACTATATCAAAACACAATTCAGTATCATTTAGCAGAAGCCAATTGCAAATGAGTATGATCTTGCAAACTCAATATTAATACTACTACTATTATTAATAATAATAATGATGACGATGATAATAATAATTCAATTTAATTTATTTATTTAGTGTACATTTCCACAGCACTATAAGCCAATTATAGATTTCACTTAAATTAATTACATAGTACATATAAGAGTATAAAAAGAAAATATATATATATATTGTAATGGGCACATACATACGTTACATTGTTTTTTATTAGTAAACATTAAAAGAATAAAAGTTCGCAAATAAAAACTTCTTTTTTAAGAATTAAAAATTGAAAATTAAAAAATCATCTTAAACTCGTATATATATAAAATCGCACAGATAAAAAAAAAAAATTATTAAAATAAAACTTTATTAAAAATAGAAAAACAAAATCTTTCAACAAAAAGATTTAGAGATAAAAATATATCTTTAAGTTTGGAAAACACATTAATTAATCAGAAATGGAAATGATTATTTTAATTAGTCCAAGTGAACAAGCCCTTGGGCATTTAAATGTATAAACAATGGTCAGATAGGAAAACAATAGAAACTTTTAGCAAATGAAAGAAATCCATCGGGAAATCGGACCTCAAAGAAAAGGTTTTCACCATCATGACGTAATGTTGAGTTAATCCATAAAATTATTATAAAAGGAAAGGTTTAAAAATAAAAGAATTAATTAGTTATTACGAGAGGACAGATATGTGTTAGTGTGGAGTTGAAGGAGAAGGGATTGAAAAGACGCACTCTTCAATCCCTTCAGTTCTGCTAAAAAAGAAAGAGAAATGACATCATATTCTACGTTAAGGACCAGCTCAAGTAAAGACCTCCGGATAAATAAAAACAACGGCTAACTGGATACCAATGTCTTCAGTACAGCATGGGAATTCCCATTCAAAATTACCAACAATGGCAAGCAACTGTAAAGGATAAAGCTGGACATTTTAAAAATCATAAGAACTTTATATTCATTTGAAAACAATAAGAACTCTAAATTCTGAACCTTTTAGTAAATAATACAAATAGAATCCTATCTGACCAACGTAAATTAATGTTAATAATGTTATTTGATGTATTTTTTTTTATTTAAAATCATTTCCATTTATTTATTTTTTTTGTTCTTTTAAGTTTTTAATATGATTTTTGTTTTTCATTAGACTAAATTACATAAATGTTAAACTTAAGTTGGGCATGAATGGCTATATAGATTTGTAAAGTTATATTAGGGGAGGGTAAATCTTAGGTTATTTGTTTCATAGTTGAATTAGGTCAATAGATTGGATATATTGATGTAGTTAGTAGATGTAGTATGAGATCTGCTACAGGCAGGATTGCATATATACGCCACACACCTTCTGTTTGCCTATGGATGGATTTGTAAGTCAGCAAAGAACCGCAATCCATTCCTATGGAGATTTTTGTTTATTGTTCTACTCACCAATAGATGTAGCATTCCTGTTGGTAGAGAGACGATGTCTTCTCTAACTCTACTTACTGTTCAGATGTACATTCCTGACAGTATAGTATTTTGTGATGTCGTATTTTCATGCTACATTGAATACATAAATGTATCAGATGGATTGATGCTGGTTTGACTGCGAACTTTTTGCCTAAGGTTAAACCAGGGAAGAATATTTTCTTTTCAAATGCAGATCTATGTAGTTTATTCATACTCGACACCCTAAATAAAAATGCATTAAATTTAAGTTGGGTATAGATGTTTGCATGGGTTCGTTACCGGTTGAGTTTTCATATTTGATCAAAATATATAGACATTCGATAAATACTGATACCTTACAGTGAGTATCTAAGATGTATTTATGTCAGATGTCTTTTAAGTTATTGGTGTCAATGTGGTGTCTTATGATGAACACCATTGGGTTTCTTGTATTCCCTATGCAATTGACGGTATCAATGATTTTGTATTTTGATCATTTATGTTTATTTTGAAATGTTTTTTTGACCATGTAATCTATGTAACCGATCTATACTCAACATTAAAAACACATTTTATAAACCCATCTGTGCGAATTTATAAAAAATTAAAATGTAAACTTATAATATTATAAAAATTAAAATGTAAATTTAAATTCTAAAATCAAGTTAAAATCCAAAGTAAAAGTTATTCTAAAATAATGCTAAATTTTATATATGTGCGTAAATAAATGTTTGTGTGTTAATTACTGGCAGTGTCTTATTTTATTCTTTTTTAATATTCTTAGATAAGAATTTATTATGAAATTTAAATCTCTGCTACTCCCGAGCTAGTGACAATGGGCTAATGACCGGAATCAAAATTTATAAAAAAAAAAAAAATTATTATTTTTTTTTGACTTAACGTATCTGTCTACTTTATAAATTTTTATAGGTTCAAATGCATGGCGCCCTGTAGCGCAGTTTACGTTAGTCCTTTAAATCTGGATCGTTACAATATATATAATGTAGATTTGAAATGTGGGGGGGGGTGCCATATATCATCACTGTAATAAACAAAATGTTATATTTCTTAACAAGAATCATATTATATTTTTTATCATTTAAATGAAAATAATTATTATTGCAAAAAAATCTTTATTATAAGAATCCAATAACCAAAACAATGGAGAGAATTGAAGAGTATAAAAAAGACCTGAAGTTCTAGTTTTATATTGTGTTACATTAAACAAAATATCAGATTTTGACAAATTATTCTTTTATTTACAATTTTGTATAAAAACTTTAAGTCACTTATCCTTCTCCTTGGGTAGAAAGATAATATGCTGTTCTTATTTAAATTGACATTTCTGTAAAATTTCTCTCCCAATGATTGAAGTTTAGTAATATCGCTTTTTGGCTATGGATTCCAGACAACCAATCCATATTCAATAATACGATCCATATTCAATAATAGGAAAGGCAAGAGCTCTGAATCATTTATATTATTTTAATTGTTTATTAAACAACTTCCCCATAATTTTAAGAGTTCTGTTAATTATAATTCAATGTGCCCATAAAAAATACCTAGATCCTTTTGTAAAGTTTTATATTTAATTTTATATATTTCAATATAATACAAAAGATCTAGATATTCAGACTTATTACAATATTAGATTACTGAACATTTATCCATATTAATCAACATTTTATTTTCACTATATCAAGCAATAAAATTATTAATATTTTGTAGAAAATTCAATCACTTAATGTAATTATTCATTTGAAAAATTTGCAGTCATCAGCAAAGCATAATAAATATGAGGACTTAAGAAAATCTTTAAGATTATCCATGTAAATATTGAATAATAAAGGAACCAGAATACTAACTACCTTGAGGTACATTCAAATTGCAATTATATAAAGTTAAAGTTTGATTTTTATATTTAACAAAAGCTTTTCTATCTTTAATACAGTATAACCTAATCTATAAAATTTTTGAAGAAGAACATCATGATTAATTCTGTCAAAGGTCTTAGATAGAACAAAATAAATTACATCTAATCTCTGGCATGAGCAATATAATTGAATACAGTGATGAGATTAGTTTCAATAAATCTATTTGACAAAAAAACATGTTGAGTAGAAGTTAAATAATTATTCACATTATCTATGATTTTATTATATATATTTCAAAAAATTTAGCCGCACTGTGTAAGACTGAAATAGGTCTAAAATTTATACAATCCTTTAAACCATTTTTATGAATTGGGATAAATTTAAGACATTTGAGAACAATAATAATAATATATTAAGGGTAAGTGTTATAATGACTATACAAATAAATCAATCTTGAAACCACAATTCCATCCATATGGAAAACAGATTAGCATATTATTCACTTTATTATTTTGTGATGCTGTCTTTTAACTTTTTCTACAGCAAACTTTTCTTTCTTCAACCTCATGTCTAATTGAATCCTCCTAATGTATTCCATTTTTAGACATAATATTCTAATAAAAACAGTTAACATGGCAATTATTCAGATAGACTTTCAGAACTTTATAATGGATACTGAGTCTGCCTCTCCCATGAGAACTATAATCATGTTCACTATAAAATATTTTTATAAGAAGTCTTATATTGCTATTTCATTTTACATGACCAATCCACTGAAGATGTGATTTTATAATAATGAACTCTTCAGTATCACATCTATCAAGTTGTAGAATATATTGATTTAGATTTTATCATCTTGTGCATTGCATTTTTAAAATTGTATCAAGTGAAATGTTTCTAATACCTTTATTTTAGATCAATAAAATATCTAAGTTGTACTTCCATACAATAAATTAGATAAAGTAAAGTTACATATACAACTTATTAGCTGTAATAGTTATTTTATCGTAATGAAATATCTTATTTTTTAGTTTGTTAAAAACAGTATTATTAAATTCTGTGCTACACCTCAATATCTAAGTCTACCTTTTCTACTTAAAAGGCTATCAAGCTATTTAAATTAGTTAACACTCTTAAGATAATAACTATCCAAACTAAAAGTTAAAATTTTTCATTACTGATTAATAAAAGATTAATTTTTAAAATATTAGTTTATAAACCAAAGTCTTTACTAAAACAAAGTTCTTATGTTGGATTTGTCATTAAATCACATTTTGAATTGGGGAGACTAGCATAACCTTTAGCATAATGTAAATCCAGAATCTAAGAAAAAGATTTTTAATTGATCATTAAATCTGTGATTCGTCTTGCTTTCCAATTTATTAAGCCACCTATTAACAGTTCCAAAGTCCATTCTTATAAGAATTGAAAGCAAAATTGAATCTAGTACATAAGCTTATTGAAAACTAATTTTTATTTCAAATATCTGATTTTCCACCTATAGTAATAATACTTCTCAATTCATCATATAAATGCTACATAATATGAATAAACTTTGGAGTCATTTGCTATTTTCAAACTGTACCAAAAATCTACTTGACCTATTAAATTAAATGCTTTCATCAAATCAATAAAAATTTATATAAATTATGGATTTGTTTTCAAAACTTTTCTTGCATTTTCCTGGCAACAAACCCATTTCTGTAGACTTAAGGATTCTTAAAAACTACATTGAATTTTTAGTAATCATTTATCTGACTGGAATAATCCTATTCAATATAATCCTTTAAAGTACCTTTGCTATATTAAATAACAATTGTTTTTTACTTTTTTTTTTTTTTAAAAAAAAAAATGGAATAAAAGAAGCATCTTTGATATCATACAGAATATTTCCTTTTAATCAAGTGATTGATAATAAGGTATTAGCAAAAAAAATAAATTTACTTATATTCATAACTCACTTCTTCAAAAAAATTATGCTTTGGTAATAAAACAATTCTGAAAGTCCATATTATCAATTTTAGTATTTAAGAGTTGTTGAAATTTAGCTAAAAAAAAAAATAGATGTTTCTAAAGAATGAACATCAATTTTCTTATGAATATGACTAGAATAAAATCTATTTTTTAAAGCAATTGTTATTTCGATCTTAGAACATACTAATATATAATCTGTTCAACAATCTGCACTTGATTATATTAATTTTTGCATTCTTATTGTTAATTACAACATTATCTATTAAATGCCTTTGTTTCATACAAAGTTTCTTCTGTCCCCAAAAAGGTTTAATGATAGGCAATCTATGATTTGTGTAAAAATTAAATAACAGCAGACCATTTGAGTTTATAACACTAATACCATTATTTCCAATGCCCAAAGTCTACTTTTTGTATCAATATATGCATCAAAATCTCAACAACAACAATAATATTGTTAACAATAATAGCAACAACAACAATAATAGTAATACCATGACTGTTTCCTATATACCTGATTACCAACCTATTACTAGGCCATGAAATTCATATCATCTTCATTTAGTAAGAATTCCCACTCCTTTATCCCTACCCAATCCTAAACTCACTCCTATTTATCTATTATATTAACCCACTTTTAATACAAATTCAATAAAAAACAACAAACTTAATTCCACATCTAGCAGTTCATTGCATATATTGCCTATATGGATAAAATATCCATCTTCCTGCCCCTATGTAAATTTTTTCCCATACTTCAAAAGATACTCAAAGATTTCACTTCCACCCACCTACTCAAATTTAATCTGGAGAAAAATCCTATACTCAAATCTCTAAAGGATGACCCACAATATTCTAGGCTTCCTGTTCTACACAGGGGCACATGCGATGAGGTAGACTATACAATTGAAACTCAGACTATGCCCTCCAGATTAGTATCTCTCAGTTTATTCAAAATACAGCTACGTGATCTTCTAGTTCTAACTAAAATCAATTACGACATCAAATTCACAAAATCATTCATAACAAGAATCTCCTACCTATGCAGCAAATTACTGTGGAAAAGGAAGACAGTGTTGATATCACTTGACATGATCAGAATAGATTAAGATTTCACACCATAGAAGTTTTTCAAATACAGAAGACAGTAACCTCATTGCCTCCATGATTGACTACTTACCAGCACTACAATGCCTAATTCTTGTTATACTCACCAACAAGCTGCCATACCCCTTCTGGATACATTTCATCTCTCATTCAAATAGAGCAGGGAGTTCCAATTCCAATTTCACTCCATCCACCAATTAAATGCACCTATTGGCAAATCTACAGCATGGTGTATCCTAGTTTCTCTCCTGAACAACCTGCTCACCATGTTGGATATAGACTATTAACAAAAATTGTGAGGCTTCCAAAAATTGTCACTAGAGCTAAAGTTCTTTAATTTTTTGCTCTGAGTCAACCTTCATGCATTTCCTATCTCTTCTTTTTTTTACAATACCATTGGCTCTACAAAAATAGAGATCCATTCTGTGGTCTATGCCATACTGCAAGAAAGACAAAAGCACACCTATTTCTGCCAAGCTTCAAATAGATCTTGGGATACCATGCTCACCACAGATACCCAAATGTCTCCTATGTAGGACTTGATACACTCCTACCAAAAGCCTAAGACACTCACATCTCATGCCAACACCTTTACCTTATATGCATTCTGGTGTATTTGATGCACATTTATCCTGGGTCTTCTTATAAATTACTAAAAACATGAATATACACATGCTCATATGTGTGATTATATTTAGATAAGAAAACTTTGTAAAATAGTTGTTAACACATCCAGTTGCTTGCTTTGATTTTGATATATTTTAATTTCCCTTGAAATTATACATTATTAAAAACTTATCAGGACTTCCAAAAAAAAAAGCTTAGAATTTTTTTTTCCAAAAAAAATCAGTCCATTTGATTAATAAGTAGGAATATAACTGTAATTTGCCAGAAAATAAAACAAGAAAGATTATCATAAACATTTTCACCAAATGACCACTATTAGTTGAAACTTATAATATCACAATGATGTGACATAATATATGAAATAAGGCAAAAAAAGTGCATTTTATTGAAATTATTATGCAAAATAAGATGCCAAAAGAAATATAGGTACTGAAACATTTGACCATCTATCCTGCTTGATGGTGTTGTCCCTACAACAAAACACATTGGTTTAACGTTACTGGGCCATTACATTTTCTTTAATATTTTAACAAATAAACAATACACAGACAATTTTTCGAAAATTACATTATTTTTTTAACTAATTGAATATATTTGAAAAGAATAACAATATTTTAACAAATAAACAATACACAGACAATTTTTTGAAAATTACATTATTTTTTTAACTAATTGAATATATTTGAAAAGAATAACAAATATTTTTTTTGTCAGTTGTAAAAAAAAAATTTTTTTGCTAATGTTTCTTTTATTACTTCAAATGTAGTTTTATTTTTGGTTTTTAAACAATGCATGCCTCATAACAACAACAAATAGAATAAAGCAACAAATAAAATGAGAAAAAAAAAACAACTCCAATTTTTTTCACTGCTGCAGACTCATCTCTTCTAGGATAGCACAGAACAGGTCTTGGTCCTTTTTCAGCTACTACCATATAAACTTTGCCAGATAGGTGTTGATCCCAGTTCTTGGTGTCCATGTATTCACTTGTTCCACCATTTCAGACTATCCCAAAGATGTTAAATATTTTGGTGTGCATGTCACTGTCAGCATCCAGAAAGTTGTATCTGTGTTTCACTCTGAGATGGTTAAATCCTGCAGCATCCAAATTGGAACTTTGGTACCCCTCCCAGCAGTCAGAATAGATGCTGGAGGTTGATGCATATGCACTGCAACAGGGTTTTGGTTGAGCAGAAGTGGACAGCCATTGTAAAACATTCACCAGTCTCTCGGCACATGCTGTTAAAAGTCCACTGTTGTGAGAGAATCCTATCCTGTTGGTTCTTGCATTGGCTGAAAAGTGTTTTGTCTGCTTCAATGATCATGCCCGGACTTCCAATTGAGCATCATGGATGAGAAATGAGGCTTTCATGGCACATCTCTTGAATGGCTTGTGTCCACTTGATGAATGCACCTTTGGACAAGTCCAATTCTGCTGCCACATGTGCCACTATGAGCTCATCCCTGCTCCAGTAATATATCACCTGTAATGCTTTCACTAGGTATATTTTGCATCTGTCGAACCAGGTTTCCACTTGATGACTTGGACAAGTACTATTCTGCTGCCACATGTGCCATTGTGAAATCCCCGCTCCAGTAATATATCACCCATAATGATTTCACTAGGTCTATTTTGCATCTGTTGAACCAGGTGCCATTGCAAATAGAACACGTTCAATGGCACAAACTCTATTTGCATTCCATCCTGTATGTCCTGCATTTGCTTATAACCATCTCCCCCCACCATAGACATAGGCCTTCTCTTCTGGTAGAACTCATTTCTCTTGCAGGAAGAACACTTCAGTATTCAGCAATAGCCACAGTTTGAAAGCAGACTGTTTTTCAGTGGCAGCCATTTTTTCAGCCTCGCAAGCTCTTGTAAGATATGAGACTTTTGCCTGATGTCTGCCAAATTGCCACATTTCCTACATTTGGCCCACTACCAGGGGATAGTGAAGGTGGGTAGAGTGTGACAATTTGGAGGCCATCCTACTACTTTTTGTAGGTTTTATAAGAATTATTTTAGTCTGTGTATTGGTGCACTTTTCATCATTACAACTACTGACACCCTCTCATGATACGGTAGCAATCTGTTAATTGTCAACATTTGTAAAGAGTGTAAACAACACATAGCAGCCTGAACTAATAAGGTAGACTATGTGTGAATTGCAAGAACAATTGATCGCAAAACACCCTGCATGCCAAAAGAATCAATTGCTGATAGCAATTGAGAACTTCAATTGCTGATAGCAATTGAGAACTTCAGCCTGATAAATGGTATTTTGACCTATTTTTGGCTAGCAACAATGCCATCAAGTGGGATGGATGGTCAAATATTTCAGTACCAAAATATGTATTGTAATGGAATAGTTATTTTTGAATCCCAATCAAAGATTAATAAATGAACATATTAAAAGGCATTATCAGTTTATTAGTCTATTGATGGCATTGTTAGCCATGCTACAGGAATATTTCTTGCTCATTATAGTTCACTGATATAGATATGTCTCTATAATATATACAAAGCAACCTAATAATATATAATGAAAGAGTTTGGGTATTATTAATCAATATCTACTATGGCATTGTCAGGAACCCAGATTTAATCTTTTTATCTTTTAAATATTATCCTGTCAGCATTAAAAAGTAGCTTGGGGTACAAGAAACTCAATTATGTTATTGTACTCAATTATGTTATTGTACTGAAATTAACTATTTAGTTTAATGATCTGATTAAATGATGAAATGCATTAATGAAAAATATGCATAGACCAAAATTCAATAATATTTTTTTCTGTGCAGTAACAATAATATAAAACATCATTACACTCCCTCAATTAAAGGATTGACATAGAGAGCATGACCATTTATAAGGCATTTAATATCATTTTTACAATGTAATGATTTTTTATACTTTCATTACAATCTTTGTCTTACTACCCATAAGCTAAAAGACAATCGATATTTAATAGTACACAAAAAAATTCTATAATTGACTAAAATTGCATAATACATAGATAATATTACCCTGAATGGATAAACATATAATACATTTCAGAGTAAACTAGATTAATATTAAATATAAAAATAAATAATAGGAAGGAGAAGTGACAATAATGAATAATAATAATAATAATATATATATAATGGCATGAACTTTCTTCACATATCTTTATCCATGTTTCAAGAAAGTGTTGAAGCAACTAAAGCATTGGATCATAAAGATGTAGACCCAGGATATTGTCATATTCTGAAGAACATTTATAAAAATGCAACAGCAGTAATTAGACTACATGACAAGGTGACTCCATATCTCCAAGTTTTTTACAGTAGTTTTGCAAAAAGTATTTTGTGGGTAAAAATGGAAAACTAATGGAATAAAAGTAAATGGATATTATTTAGGTCATTTGGATTTTGCAGATGATGTAATTGTTTTTGCAAAAAATGCTTTGGAGCTTTAGGAAATGTTGCATGAATTATCGGATGAAAATAAGAAAGTGGGATTAAAGGTAAATGTTAAAAAGATTAAAGTAATGTTCAAAGGATTTTCTCAAAAGAAACAAATAAAGATTGATAATGATAAGTTGGAAGAAGTTAACAACTATAAATACTTTAGTTAGATTATTACTACGGATGGAAACAATGAATGAATTAATCACAAAAGTAAATTTGTTTGGGGTGCTTTTGGTAGTAATAATTTAAAATTAAAAAGAAAATTGAAAAGAAAGGTTTTAGTAAATTTGTTTGGGGTGCTTTTGGTAGTAATAATTTAATATTAAAAAGAAAATTGAAAAGAAAGATTTTTAATAAATGTGTATTACCACTTCTTACTTATGGATTTGAGACTTGAACATTGAAGAAAAGAGCAATACAAAGACTTCAGACTACTCAAAGAAGTATGGAGATGCCTGTTAGGAGTAACAAGAATGGATCAAAAATTAAATACATCGCTAAGAGAACAAACAGGTGTTACTGATACTATTGAAAGCATTAAGAGACTGAAGTAAAATTGGGCTGGAATATTTCTAGAAGAGATGATAATACAAGATGAATAGTTAAAATCTTAAACTGTATTCCAAGTGATTGTAAAAGATCCAGAAAGAGATCAGAGTTGGATGGATAAAATAAGAGTGTTCTGGTGTGATGTGGAAAAGAGAGGCTAGAGATTGGAGAAGACCTTCACCCTGCAATGGATTAATGATGATTGAAAATGATGATGGGCATTCTATCAAATTGCAGTGGTACTTACTTGTAATCGACTTGTTTATGGTAGTACATATGCAGCTAATATGATGAGCAGACAGTATGTTTATGTATAGTGTATATTTCGTGTGCAAGTACAGCAGTATGTATGTAAAAAACACACACACACACATATGTGCACACTTTTTGTAATGTAATACAGTAATCTTAAAGTTCATAGTATTTACTTAGTGTTATATATTTTATTAACTAGATGACTAATACAATGGTCTCCAGGGCAAATTTATCAACTATTCATTTAGAGAACATTGTTTTCAATTACCCTCAGGAGTTTTAAACCAGATCATAAAATATCACTTAATCATTTGGATGTCATTTTGGTCTATAGCTAAAGCATTCTAGCGAAAAACAATAGAGGTCTAATACCTGGTCAGAACAAGGTCACCATGGTCCTAACAATATCAAACGAAAAGAAAATCTGAAGTCTTTCATTTCTGTTTTAAACAAACAAATAAAAATATCCATCAACTAAGATGTCCAACAAACTGACATTGATCTTTAGAAATCACATTAATTTTGATTGCTTCCTTTAATTAAAGGTTGTACCACCCGCTGCTTTCTACACCTTTATATATAAATAAAAGAATTCTTAAGAAAAGAAAGTATTGTACTATAATTTTTTCTTTTAAATCTACTTTACAATTCTAAGTAAATCATATACAATGGTGTATTGCTAATTTGAGAAGTTTTTAGTTTTACTCATCTCTACCAAGAAATACAAACTATTTTTTCGAAAGAGAATAGAGGGGGGAGAGAAGAAGCTCCAATCTATTTATAAATTTATATTCGACAGTGACGAAAGACAAAATAGGTTGTTTTTTTTTAAATAAAAATTTTTTCATTTCTTTTTTTGTTTGGCATTTCTGTTTATAAAATATATATTTTTAACTCAATTATATATTTATTTTCTTTTTTCTTCTTCTAGTGATTATTATCAAAACAATGTTGTTATTTTTTTATTTAAAATTATATTTAGTTCCTGATTTCATTTATTATTACAATCAAAAAATAAACAAACAGAACAAGAAAAGTTTCATTTTAAATTTGCTTTGCAGTTTGTTTTTTTTTTTTAAATGAAAACAATTTTCCACTCCCTTTTTTAAAAACTGAATTTCAATTTGAAACATTATATTTGTAAAATATAACATTCAAATTAAAATTATTATTTAAAACTGAGCTGTTTTTTCTTCTTTATTTTGGTTGTTTACTGTATTTTGATGGAATGCATAAACGGTTATTTATTTTTTGAGGAAAAAATCTAGGATAAAACTTTGGAATAATCGATCTCTAGCCAATCTTGCAAACAACTAATACTGGTCAGTAAATGAGTCTCTTTATTTGAAAATTAAAAAAAACATGCTTAATCGTAATTGGTCAAGTGATTGTCAATACACTAATTATAAGAATAAAAATTTTCTATTACTGATCAGAGTGTTACTTTTGTCTCTAAAACTTATGAAATGAATCACGAAAACTTTCAAACTTTAATCGTAAATATAAAACTTGGCTAGAAACATTGTAGCCACTTTAACATGGTAAAAAATATTTGATATTTACACATTTAAGTGACATGCTTTATAGTAATCCTTATATAAATAATTTTATAATAAATAAAAACAATTGAATGATTAATTAGTCAAGAGATCATATGATATTCAAGTACAAAGGTGACAGATTGAGTTTCAATTCAGGCACCTTTAGCTATTAAGTACATTATTCTACTACTGTTCTTAACACCACAGGCAATTATAGATAAGAAGAGATTTCACATGTGAAATATTGAAAGATATTTTGAAAAACAAGATGCACAGAAAGAATATATTCTGAGCCGAAATGATCGAATTTATTTTATTGTTCAGGATCTTAAAGCTTCTTTTTTTTTTTTTTTTAGGATGATAAAATAGTTATTTTATACGCACAAATTAATCCAGAATGTCTTCTTATTGGAGGGATTTAATGTTTTTCAGAAATATCTATCATCATTATTAACAGCCAAACATAAACTACTTTGCCTATTCTAATTCTAAAAAAAAGAAAAAGAAAATAAAAAGTCAGAAAATAGTGAAAGAAAGAAAAAAGAGTAAAGGTTGGAGACAAAATTGTTTATTTTATAATTAAAGGATTTTGCACAGACACTAGAAAATTAAAAATGATTTTTTTTAGTACACCACTTTTTGAACAACTAATCATACAATTATTTATTATAATTGAATTAAATATCTTTGCTATCTTTAATCTAATTTTGCTTTTGATAATATTTTTTATGATTTTTGATTTATTTAGTCAGTCAGTTTTTTGTCTTTTTTATAGTTGAATGGGTGTGATGTTAATGAAATCTCAAGGAAATCAATATAAAAAAAACATTAAATGAAAAAAATCTTGAAATGCTTTTTAGAAAATGGGGGTTGGAAAGGGGGGTTAATTTGCTTAGCAAAAGTTTATTATATTCCCCCAAAAATAATGGACAATGTGCTTAAAAAAATAAACGAAAAATTACAAATATATACTAAGCAATCATCATCATTTTCAACCATTACCAATCCTCTACAGGAAAAAGGTCCTTCCATATCAACCCAGTTTCTCTTTTCTCCAGTTTCTCTTTTCCATAACATTTTAGCATATTTCTTTATTTCGTCCATCCATCTCACATGTGGTCTCTTTCTAGGTTTTTTACAATTTCTTGGAATCCAGTTTAAGATTTCAACTGTTCATCTATTATCATTTCTTCTAGCAATATGTCCAGCCCAACTTCAGTTCAGTCTCTTAATTCTTTCAATGGTGTCAGTAACACTTGTTTGTTCTCTCACCCATGTATTTAGTTTTAAATCCCTTCTTGTTAGTCCTAACATACATCTTTCTATACTTCTTTGAATGGTTTGATAACTCTGTATTGCTCTTTTGTTAAGTGTCTAAGTCTCAGATCCATAAGTAAGAATTGGTATCACATTTATTAAAAACTTTTTTTTTTTTTTCAAACATATAGGCATAATTTCTTTTAATATTGTGATTTCTATCAAATGCACTACAACCAAGTTTAGTTTTATGATTAATTTCATCCATTATGTTTTCATCTGTAATAATAATCTCACCAAGATATTTGTAGTTGTTGACTTCTTCTAATTCATCTTTATCGATCTTTATTTTCTTCTTTTGAGTAAATCCATTGAGCATCTGATAACTCTTGCAACATTTCATGAAGCTCTAAAGCATTATTTGCACACACAAAAAAACAACTATATTATATGAAAAATCTAGATGACTTAAATAATCTCCATTTACATTACTTCCTTAGCTTTCCATTTTAATCTACAAAATACTTCTTTCAAAACTGCAATAAAAAGTTTTGGGGATATGGAATCACCCTGTTATACACACTTCTCAATATTAATATTCCTAATATAGTTATGTAATCTAATTGTTGCTGTTTCATTTTTATAAATATTCTTCATAATATAACAATATCATGTTATTTATATCTTGATGATCCAATGCTTTACTATGCTTATAGAATCAAATGTCTTTTCATAATCTACAAATCCAAAGCATAATGTCAACTTATATTTATGAGTCCTTTCTACAACTTCTCTCAATATTTTTTACCACTTTTAAATCCAGCTTGTTCTTTTGGTTGGTTGAAATCCAAAGTCTGCTATAGACAAGTTGTAATTATCTTGGTAAAAGTTTTAAATAAAATTGATAAAAGACTGATAGGTCTATAATTTTTAAGAATTTCTTTATTACCTTTTTTAAATATTAATATTACTAGTGCATACTTGCAATCATTTGGTACATCTTTATTATTTAGACATTTAGTATATAACTTTACCAAAAAAATTTCTATTTTGTCACCAGCTTCTTACCTTCTTCATTATTTTAATTGCATGTCTTACTTTTTTATTTAAAATCCTGGGCAATTCAGAAAATATAATAGTTGTAAGAGGTATTTTTTCTTGTTCCTTATTGCTATATAATTCATGATAGAACTTTTCTACACATTTCATGATGTCATCTCTCTTTTTAGTAATAATTCCATCTTTTTTCTTATTGCAGAAATAAGTTTTCCAACAATACCAAGAGGTTGTTTTACACTCATGAGATTTTTATTCTCTTCTCTAGCTTTCCTTGCTTGTTCACAATTATACTTTTTTATATCATCATCAATTCCTTTTTTGCATCATTTTACAACATTTGAGATATTCAATCCTTCTTAATGCATCATTTTAAAATATTTTCATATTCCTTCTTTTCTTCATAAATTGTCTTGTCCCACTAGAAATTTTACTGGTCAATTGCAACTTTTTTGTAGTAGCTATCTTTGTTGCAGTTTTTAAAAGTATATCAGTTATATTCCTATTGATTTTATTAAAATAAGAATCATGTTCAAAATCTGTTATTAATATTTGAAAACGATTTGCAATTTCTAATTTAAATTCAATGAAATGTTTTAGAAGATTAAAAATATTAACTATGAATACTGTTTTTCTTAATAATTTTTGTCTCTTAGTTTTTCATTAACACATATCTTACATGTCACTAATCAATGATCATTTCCTGTGTTACATATATTAATAACATTACAATCTTAAATTACATATGTTCTGTTAATCAAAATACAATCCAAATAGATGATCATTTCCTGTGTTTAATATATTAAGAATATTATACTCTTAAATTACATATTTCTGTTAGTCAAAATGTAATCCCATTCTATTGTAGTACCTTCATTTGGATTCTTCCATGTCCATTTAATATTTTCTCAAAAAAAAAAAAGAAAATTCATAATATATATATATTTTTTTTTGCAAACTTCACAAATCTATGACCTCTCTCATTTTTATCACCTTAACCAAATTTACAACACAACACTTTCATCTTTCAATTGTTTAGTAATTCTAGCATTAAATCTTCTATGACAATCTTAACAATTTTTGTCTGATCAAAAGCCTTTTGTACATTTATATAAAAATCCTCTACTTCCTCACCACAATTACAATTTACTGGGATATAAACCTGAATTATCTACATTTGGTATCTGCTTGTACTTCCAAGATGTCCACTTTTTTAATAAATCATCTCTTCACCTTTTGTTCTAACTTCATAAAGTCCAATAATGTCCCATTTAATATTAGACAGTTCTTCATATAATTCTTGCAATCTTTCTTCACTTGAAAGTGATCTGACATTGTAAGTACTAAATAAAAGGTTGTCATCAAATAATAGCCTGGATTTTCAATCAAGAGATTCTTAACACTCTCTGCCTTCTGTTGTCTTGGCTAGTGACTTTACAGCTTCTTAGAAGTAAGGGACATGATTTATGCCTGTTATGATTGTAATTTATTAGATAAAAATTCATTCACACACATTTATTCTGCCTTCAAGAAAACTCAACTAACATTTCAGTTAAAAGCCATCAGGCAACTGTAAAGAAAGACTATATTTTTTTCTTAATCTTAAACTCACATGTAAAAAAACAAACAATAAACTCACCACAGTGGCTAATGTGTGCTGGTGAACAGTTTATTCACGTTTGTATACTATATGAATAATGATATAGTAATATCAGCTGCAATGACAAAGAACATATGGAATGGACATTAAAGCCTCCAAGAATAATCAAAGAATCTCTTTTCAGTTAACAGCAAATTTCTTTCTGCAGCTTATTAAGCAATAAGAGTTGTTATAATGTGGACAAAATAGACTTTTATCTAAATTGTAAAAATAAAATAACATAGATTAACTAATTCTAACAAATTAAATAAAGTTAATCATCATAATAATTTATAAATTATTTAAAATTAGATAACTTTGTTTCATCATCATCATTATTTTCAACAATTATTGATCCACTGCAGAATGAAGATTTTTCACAGTTTCACCATCTTTCTCTGATCTGTGGCTATTATTCTTCACATCACACCAATGAAGTTCCTTATTTCACCCAACCATCTCACATGTTCTTTCAGAGGATTTTCCAATATCTTGAGGTATAATTTAAGACTCCAACTAGATAATGTACTATAATCTTTTCTAACAATATACTCAGTCCAGTTCCTCTTTAAAATATTAAAAGGCAATTAATTTGTTAAAAAAGTGAACTTTTTGTAATCTTATATACAGTGTATAATGATTTTAAAGATAATTAAAAAATGAATGTTATTGAAATTAAATAGATGAAGACAAAAAGAAATCTACAAAATAAATACAGTAAAATAATAATAACAAACGTCATCATTATCATATTACATAAAAAAGGAAAACAAACTATGACATTTTTTAATGTAAATTTTTTTACCCCAATTTCTTTCGATTTTTTAATTTAAAATATCTTTGAAGCTAATTGAAAATTGGATAAGTAATGTATAAAGAATTATTTTTGGAAATAAATTCATTTTTGAAGTATATAAGAAAGAAAAAGGAACTAAGTTTTATTGTAACAATTGGTTTTTTGGATAAAAGAAAATGTAAAAAAGGGGAAGTTTTTTGAGAAGGGAGTCAAGTAAGTGTGGTGTATATTTTGTGTTTTAATTTAATTGATTTTAATGTATTTTATTTATTTTTAATTTTTATGGGGTTTATATATATTTTTTGTGTGTTTTTTATATTGTTTTGTTTTTTTTTGGTCTTTTTGGTTTTATTATGTGAAGTTTGTTATAATGTAATATGTTTTTCTAGATCCTTGAAAATGACTATAGAGTAAAAATAGTCGAAACGTTTGGATATATATATCAAATAAAGTTTTTGAGAAAAAAAAAGAAGTGTTTTAATTATAGAATTATATGGTTAATTGAAAATACAGTATCACTTAATTTCTTTTTTATTTTTTTTAGCTTTGTTTTTGAATTAAGCAAATTTTAATTATAAAAAATCAAATAGGTAGTAATAATAAAAAATATTTTTATACTTTTGACATTTTAATATTTTGTTGATTTTTTTTTAAAGTATAATTTAAAAATTACAAAAAAATTTGACTTCCTATGGCGTAATTGCAAATGAATACTCATATGGTAGAAAATTTTATTCTTTTGTAAATGGATTTTTTAACTTGCATAGCAAATGTAGAAGCATATTAAATATGATTATCATGTACATATTGTTATTGCACTGCATGTCTAGTATCTATGTAAGATCTAAATACTCCTTACCTGATGTATTATTTAAACATGAATTAATAATTTTGAAAAAAAATGTATCCTACATATAATCTTGAAATCTGATATAAAATGATTTAAAATTTTAATTTGAGATGAATATCATCAATGCTTATTTCTATTTCATTTTGTCTTTATTTCTTCCTAACACTTTCCTTAAAAATTAATTTTAATTTCTCAGACAAATGTCAATGTAAAATTATTAAAACTGAGATAATTTCTTTAATACTTTTCATATCCAAATTAACCATTATTAATTACAATCTATCCTACATATATTTTGATATTCTTATAATCTAAGACTAAAAATATTGCATTTTTATTCTACAATCACACACTTCACATGAAAAATATAAATATTTTTATATATTTATGCATTTATCATTAGACTCTTAAATATTTGTCTTAAAAATGAACCCACCTCATTATCATTATCATCATAAAAAGGTGTTGAGTAAATTGCTGGAAATATATGTAACATTCTATTAGTTTAATATAGGTCTGGTATAGGCCTACTATTTACAACAAAAATTGCTTTTATTCTATGTAGACTGAAACTATATAACTTTTAAAACAATACATAGAGAATTTCTTTGAAAAAAAAATCTCAAATATATTGAGATCTATCAACAAAGATTACTAGTCTTTCACACCCTTCAGAGTATACCATGACTGTTCAGTAATAATCATGTCAGATAATGGAAAAAGCTACAGAAGATGTTAAAATCATGCTCATTATATCAAATTAAATTTAAGTATAATAACTATATGAATCGTAACATTATCATTTGGGAATATTATGTTGTTGTCTAAAAATAATATCTGCATTCTCAGAAAAGACTGCAAAATATTAAAATAATCTGACTCTGTGATGGATTAATAAGAATAATATCAATCTGGTTAATTTTAACAATAATTAAATATAAATACTTTCATTGATTGGTAAAAATATAAACAAGAATTTACCTAGTTGTAAGGGCATAATCATAATCCACTTTCCAATTCTTATACTTGAGACATCACTGTTTTCATATTAGAAATCTATGGCTTTTGGTCAAATAATATATTGCTCAGGAGTTTTGGAAAACTTTGAGCACTGAAAATGGCAGAGCTGGGCTGCAATTCACAAATATTGAGTTCCGAATTCTACCATAACAACCCTGCATTAAAATATATTTCTTTTCTTGGAAGTTCAAAACAAATTAATGAAAGAGCTAGATTCATTCTTCATGGGTCTTAAATTCATAATTCTGCAAATGTATCACTATATTAAAACACGGAGATTGCTTTTGAGTTAAAGGTATTATAAATGTTACGCTTATGAAGCTTATCATAGATTATGGCAGACTTAAGAGAATTGACCTTTATAGTGATTTTTCTGCTGTGGTGTTGGTATTTTTTGTTTACATGTTTGTAATCAGACATTTTTTCTGAACATAGTTGTTTATAGCAAGTTGTTTACTTCCATTTTTAGTGAATGCTATCTTTAATCTTAGTATTATTAATTTTCAAACAATTAAAGTGAATGTGGGCACTGGTATTCCATCCAATTATGTACCAACAATTTTATTTTCTTATAATTCACTCATGTTATTTTTTTCTCAGTCTTCGGAAACTAACACCAACTTCTGATCAAATACTCTATGTTACTTTCTTACACTGTAAAATGATCAGAAAAATGTTTGGAGAAATGGAAGCAAAATGTAATACTATTTAGCAGCCAATTACTTCAATAGTCAAACTTCAAAAATGAAAATGAATATTATATATTATTAAAAGCATTATCAAATGATATTGTATGAATGTCAAAAATATAATGCTAATAAACTTTGTATCCCTGTAATTTTGTCTAGTTGTTACATTTTAGCTTCAATATTGTGATATACACATGTTGCCACTTATAGTTTTCTTATAGTGTACAAATAACTAAATAAAGAAGACAATTAAAGATCATCTATTTAATAAAAAATATTTATTATTTTGAATGAATCTGGAATAAGTGACCTATTTATTTATTAAATTTAAAAAATGAAGTATTTTCTTTAAATTATTATTGAATAATAACAAGGCCTTGTTAGAATTAGAAATCACACGAGCACAAGCCAGTGTTTAAAAAAGAAAAGGACTGAGTTTTGTGTTGTCATAGCTACAGAAATGATTTTAGCAAGAAGATATAAATGCTATGCTGACTGCTATGCAGCTAAAATAATTGAATTCACCTGGATTGTAATATAATAAGAAATTATAATTGGATATCATCAAATGAATCAAATTGTTTATGGATCTTTGCTGCAAAAGGGTACCAAAGAAAATATCATTGAATAATGAAATATCAGCTGAAGTCATATACATGCAAAACTATGGTAACAGATGCTAATAAAAATCTCCTTTTAAATTAACACTGTCAGAAAAGTTTCATTAAAAAAAAAAGAAATGGTTAAAACATAATGATAATTTTAGCGATAAACATTTACTAAAGTTTTTTTATTAATAATTTCCATTAGTATAACTTATTTGGCATTCATTATCATTTAAATGATGTGAGAAATATACTTTTTAAAAAAAATAACAATATTAAAATTTGTATTACTTTGTTTAAATAGTTTATCTTTAACACTTTTGTGACTGTATGCTTTATAATTTAAATGTATATTATATATCTATTAATTTCAGTCTTAAAAAAGAATAGAAGAGGTAAATGTCTAAAATATGATAGGATATTAGATTGCAGTTGGTAAATTAGAATTATAATCTTTATTTTATCCATCTCAATGAGTTAATGCTTATTTCAGTGAATTTATATTATTACTAACCTAAGTCCTTTGATTTGTCTATTGCATAAATCATTATAAAATTATTTTATTACACAATGTATATTATAATTAAAATAATTCATTGTATATCCCATACTTATTGAACTGTATGTTCTTTGCCAAGCAAGATACTCATTCTTTTGACCATTGGCATCTTACAAAATTCATGAGTTCAGTTTAAATATAAATTTAAACTGTTATAGAGCTATTTGTGAATTAACCATATTTATGTGTTTATTTTTTATTCTATATTTTAGTTGCCTAAGTACATTTATGTAATATATTTTAGAATGCCCAAATATTTATTGTATAAGTGGAGTAAACCACTTGGTTCATGATTTTACCTATTATATGTGGTTGCTTAAATCTATAAGCACTTGCAGGCCAGCTAGTCAAACTCGGTTATATTTTTTATAATCATAATTACCCAAATCTAAATCCTATTCAATGAATGGCACTTATTTTAGCTTTATATTTTGGGAATATTTATTAGTTTTCCTTTTCATTTGGCTCATCCAACAAGGAAATATTGCTATTCATGATGCAACATTGACTCCTTGGTATTGTTCATTTGTCTTAGAATAAGTTTCCTTTACATTTTGGCTATCTTACAAGGGTTCAAGTATTTGTCCATAACCCATGAGAGATTTAAAGTTGTATAATAATAGGTGGATAGAATAAAAATATTTGATTAATAGTCACAACTAATATCAGCTATTTTTGTGTATACTAGTTTTAGATTAAACAAACTAATAACTCAATAGATAATAATTTTTAAATTTAGAGTTGTGTTTTATTATGGTTTTGAATTTAGTGTGGGTAGTCAAAATTGTTTTCTGAAAAATAGATGTGTAAAAATACAGGAGTTAAAAAATAGCAAAGTTGCAAAATGCTTTATAAATAAAATGTTTTACAAATATGGTGAAAGGGGGCATGTAAAGGCAAAGTAGCAGATGATGCCTGAACTTGCCATATAATAATAAAAATAAGTTTGTTTGTGACTTTAAAAGCACTATATATGTGCTATATGTTAGTAAAATGTCAAAGGAATATGGACTCATTACTAATAAATATTATTTTCTCCTCAAGAAGCCCCTGTAAAATAAATAATGAAAAGTATTTGAAGCTAGCTTATTTTATTGAAGGTATTATACCTTAGTTATTTTGAAAAATAGATGGAAACATTGGTGCCCACTGTTAGATATGTCAGCAAGTGCATAACAAAGTATTTTGAGCATTGGGGAATCAATCACTATTGACAGTTGATGTTAGTGTGGTATTTTATATTAAAAAAATATATTACATGAGTTGAAATGAGTGTGAGTAGGGATTTAATTGATTTATAGGGTTCAACATATAAAGCATAGTAGAGAAAACAATTTGTTCATTTCATTTGTTCTGAGATATCAAATTGAGGAGAAAAGTCATGTTTTTTATTTTCTAAAATAAAGTTATACATACAAATTTAATATAAATTATAAAAAATGAGAGTTTAGATATACTAAAACAGGGAAGAGAAGCTACTAAAGTCTCTGTCACATCATGAATTTATTGAAATGAATCTATAATGGCAATGTTGCGGAACTTAAGGGAAGAAATTAAACAAAACAAAGAAAATGTGATAAGAATCAAATGGAAATGAAGCAAAAACAAGAAAAATGTGATCAGAAACAAGAAATATTTAAACTAGAATTGAAGCAAGAATTAAAATAAGATCAGGAAATTTTTAAACTAGACATGAAACAAAGCTGGGAAATATTAATCAAGAAGATAAATGAAGGTCAATATAATTAGAGAATATAACGAAACAAGAGATTAAGCATGTGCCTACAGAGTTAGTTCATGAAATAAAATGAGACAACAGAAAATACATAACTTGAAAGTTGAGTTTAATGAAGGGAATAAGATGGAAGAAAGTCAAGGTCAAATACAAATAAAAACTCAGCTAAGTTAGAAGATAGTACAGAAGAGGGACAAAGTTGAACCCATAACATGTAAACTAAAATTGAATAAGTGCAGGTTAGAATGCCAAAATAAGAATAAAGTTTTAGAAGCTAAATTAAAAGAATGTCATCAGACTAATAAAAGAGAAGCAGAAAAGTTATAGAATAAACATAGGTGGAAATCAAAGTTTTAGAAACTCAGATGAAGCAAATTCATTGAGAGTATGTGCCATTAATTTAGATAAGGTACAGTCTGAGATAAATGATTCGACAGGCCATTCACCATCTTTGATTTCTTGGTTGAATTTAACAAAATAATTGAGAATATAACTTTTATAGAAGGAAAACTGAAGATTTAAGGCAAAATAAAGAAAAGGTAATGGAAAATGATAAAAAGAATTTGGAAGAAGATTGTCAAGTGAAGATTAAAAATTTTATTGCAGAAATGAAAACTCAATTTTAAAATGGTATAAATAAACCTGGGAATATCTTAACAAAATCATATGAGGGATGGGAGGCCAAATAATTCTGTAGTCTCTCCATACAAATGTGACTTCCTAATATAATTGTTCCAGTGAATGAAAGAATATTAAATGATGCATGGAGTTACTAATATCAATGTTTAAGAACAATGTAAAAGTGAATAGTTCACTGAAAGTTATAATACTATATCTAAATTTATTAAGCTCAAAATCTTTTAAGAGTGACTTCACAGAGAATCCTATAAAACATTTGACGCATGAAATGCATCTTGGGGTCAATTGTCTTTTATTGTATCTTTATTTATATGAATTTAAAAAGAATGGGGAAGTATGGAGATGTTTATTATTTCTATAAACATCTGACAACATTGCAAGAATTGTTTTCATTTTACGAATTAAGTGAGAAAGAGAATGTTGCTATCACAAGCAATCACCAATATGGGTCTGTCAAGAATTGATCAGTGTCATTGTTTATAAGGTCAGTTACTTTTGGGGATTACTCCAATCTTTATTAGATAATTTTTTTTTAGAAGACAGAGGCAAGATAGCATTCACTATCAAGTTTCCCAGGAAAGACTGTAATCAATTTGTGAGAAAATTTAACCCAATTTTTCCATCACTAAGTGTTGAAACTCAGGACCCTTACATCATACCCACTATCCAAAGAACAAATTATAAGGACCATCAGGTTTAACTTACTTCAATGGATTCAACAAATACTTCTTGCTGCTGGTAGGACCACTATCAAAGATATGGTGGAAGTGTTAAACAATATTGACATGGAAGAATTGTATCAAGAACCTAAGAAGAGGAACATAAGGGATGAATATTTCAAAACATTTCTGAAATTTTTGAGCATATGTGTGAAATCACAATGACATAATCGACTATGGTATAGGCCTAAGAGACATAACAATAATTGTTCCTATCAAAAACCCAAAAACTTTTACAATGGATATCACCCCCAAGTGTTCAAGGACTTGTCAAAGCATTCACTCCAAAGACTACAGTTAAGGAAATGATACCAGTGTGATCACCTTAACTTGGAAAACTAACAGAGTCCTCAATGGTAGGTTCCTTGCCACAGGGATCTACAAATACCCCAAGGACAATGAGATTAATGCAAATTATGACATAAGTGCTTTAAATAATATAATCAATAATCAATGGAGAGAATTCTGAAGTGATTAGTGATTGTATTCAAAACTACTTTTTAATTCAGACTAGTTTAGAAGCAAACAATACTAAGGATTTGATGGATACAAGGAGCCAGATATCTATTATTAATCACATTTATTCAAAAGATTTTCGATGTCAATTCTGATATTCCTATATTACCTTTGAAGCAGACCCATGTTATTCTAGCCAATGGAAAGGAAGCTGAATTTGACACTAAACAAATATGGGATAACTTGCAGATTGGTCACCAAGAAATGGAGCATATATTTTTGATAATAATTGGATTAGTGCTAAGAGATAATTTTAGATTCTGATTTTCTGGGCTACCATAGCTGTATCATAGATTATGAAAGGAATGTTATTACTTGTAACCAAGAGGAGATTAGCAATGTCAGTGTCAATCAATTTTTATCTCCAAAAATTGCATATGTTGAAGAGATAGTTGAGATTCAATAAATCAGAACTAATCTCAGAACCATAATAAATTATCCATATAATATTCTTAGATCTTTGGAGGATATTCTGGTTCAATAACAAAGAGTATTTTCTGATAAACCCAGTATTATGTGGATATGTATTGTACCACTAACTAATGTGTGATTTGAGAACACATACATTTTTCTTATTAATAATCAGATTAAAATTTAAAACAAATAATTAAATTCTAAATAAGCAAGAAATATAAGTTACAAAATGTTCTAAAGAGTTTCCTTTAAACACAACTCGCCAAAAAATAAAGCATTGCATTATCTCGTTTAAGAAAAAATTAAGTTTTAATAGTTAAACAGTGAATAGAAAAAGAGGGGGGGGGGCAGGGGTTAACTATAAGTAAGGAGTTAAAACTAGCTCTCTCTTTTTATAAATTTAAAGAAGAAGAAAAGGAAATTGTAAAAATGAAAATTGAATTAAAATGTTCTAGAAAGAAAGCTTGTAAATTTAAATCCACTTAAGATTGCTTGTCTGATAAATAAAAGAAAAGAAATAATAACTCTAATTACATTAATTTAAGAGACAAACAAAAAGGATTCAGAGCTGTATCTTATCAGAACATTAGACTAATCTAAGCAAAAATGTAGATTAAAACATAATGGAAAATTAATTAAAGAAACATCAATTAATTAAAAGCAGATTAGAGAATGATAACTAGAAAAACAATATGGAATAAGCATATAAAGAGACCGAGAAATCCATTCCTTATTATTATCTTTAAGATTAATATTATAATATTATAGTACTGTCATATTTATTATTGCTACTGTATAAGAGCTTTCAAAGAAGGAAAGATGGCGAGGGTCATTAATGCCTCCAGTATACACACATATATATCTACATTTATCAAAGAGCAATCTAAAATCATGCAGTGCTAGACAGTAATCGAAGTATGCAGCCAGTCTTCAATCCCAGTCCTATGAAACAGTAGGAAGTTCTCCATCTAAAAATCATGTTCACCTTATAATTTGAAAATTTACATATATCTCTCTCTTCCATTGAAATGTGGAAAATCAGCAAGAAGCAAAACCATTAATGGAAAAAGAAAATGCCAACCAGTTGGTGATCAATATAGTAGGAGAAAGCAATGAAATCATGCCCCTAGAAGTGTAATGTGCAATTTGCAAAAATCCTAGGTAACTATAAAGTTTATTATTCCAATTTAAAGACTGAATCATGTTCGAATAAAAGACTCTAGTGAACCCTAATAGCCACAGCCATAGTAATCTTTAAGTTGCTTCCATAAACTATTACATGGAATCATGTCTTAATATGTGTGTGTATTTAAATTTTATCATAACATATTTTAATATATGTAAAGCTTTAAGTTTTCCTGAATTCCTATTATAGTAGATTTTAATGTATGTGTGTATATTTAAATTTATAATGTGTTTTATTTTAGGTTGTTTTAATTATAAGTATGTTTAAATAAATCATTGTTTTGCATAATTATTGTTTGGTCAGTTCTCTTTTTATAATTGCACCACTAATAGGTAAATGTATAGTTAAATATATTAAAGTTTTCTTTGTCTTTCCCACAATTGAGAAAAGAGCTCGCTTGGGATATATCAAGTGTTAAATTATATACCTGTCATCTGGGCATGCTGATTATAATTTATGATTATCTGGTGCCTGAGGTTTTGCCTCAAAACAAATAAAAATGGTTTGGATGGCAGGGTTTGAATTTAGAAGTCAAGGAGTTCTGTAGCCTGGAAATGTGCCCACAGGTTATACTTTGTATAATCTCAGTCTGGTTATAGGTGCCATTGGTCTCATCCACTTTCTGGATTAGACTTCTCCACTTGAAGAGCCAGTCAGCTGCAGTAGTAAAAGTGCAGCCGGACAAGATCGAGATTATAGATTTAAATAGTCATAGCAATTTTCTCCCACCCAGTTCAGTATATTGCAGTAGGGTAAAGGACAAAGTATGTTATCAGTGTATATTGGATCCAGTATCCTACCAGCATAAAGGGGAATAATACAGATTGATAAAATGATAGAATGGGGTATTATGGAAAAGAGTTTCTTCATATAACAATCCATTGGTGATTGTCAAAAAAAGAAGAAGTCCTTATGGTTGTGATTGCATTCTAGGCAGACAAACAATATCACAGTACCTGAGTCTGATGTGCCACCATCAATACATGATTTTTTGATTAAGTTTAAAGATAAAACTATATTCACAATGGTGAACCTAACATTTAGTTACTGGCAAATACCCCTTCATTCTAAGGACAGGAAGTATATGACATTCAAATATGAGGGATATTTGCATGTATTTCAAAGAATGCCATTTGGCTTGATTAATAGTGGAGCAGGCCTGATAAGATATTTGAATCATGTACTGTCAGATCATGTTAAGAATATTATAGTCATGTATGTGGATGGTGATATTATTGCCTCATACAATATACAAGAAATTTTCACCACTTAAAATGTTTTGTAAAGTAATGTTGGGCCAGGTATTAGATGAGAGAGGAATCCAATCTCACTCAAATAAAATACAGGTGATTAAGAATTTTCTTACCCCAATAATAGGAAGCAATTGTGACTGTGTAACTTTTACAATAGATTTTACAAGAATTTTTCTGCTAAAAATACTGAACCCTTAGTTGGATTATTGTGAAAGGACCAGAGGTGCAAATGGAAAGATCAACAATAGAATCACTTTCAAATGCATAAAGAAATTTTTTTACATACTATTGTGTTAACATGTCCAGATTTTAGTATACCTTTTTATGTCCAATCAGACAGCAGTGGATATAGTGATCTTTTAATTTAACCATCTTCAACAATCAAGTGGGTTATATTTTATTAGTAGGACAGAGGGGTGCTGAACTAAATTACAGTATGACTAAAAAGGAAGCTTTGGCCATTATTCATGTTTAATTAATAAGTTTAAGTGATTTTTATTGTGTTCTGAAGTTATTGTTTTACTAATCACAAAAGCTTGCAATTTTTAAATAAAAGCTATTTGAACAATGACTGACCCATTCGTTGTAGTCTTTTCCTGCAAAATTTTAAATATCATACCATTCACAGTCTAGGTTCAGAAAATGTTGTTGCCAACATTCTCAGCTGAAATCCTGTCAAGCCTATTGTAAAACATCCTTTAATAGAGAATGCTCTTGTCCTCATTTTTATCTTTGATGAAAAACAATTCAATGGAAGATGATCTAAGGCATTTAAAGGTTATACAAAGGGAAGATTAAGTTATATAAATAGAAATGGCTTCCAATTGATCACCCAGAAGAGAACAAAATCCATGGACTATATAAAAGGTATTGGTTGGTTAATGACATTTTACATTACAAAGTGCTGCAAGATAACGACCATTGAAGAATACTTGTTCCCCAATCATTACATCCTTTGTCAGCTGTTCTACTGGCCGTGGTTATATTTCAATATTTTAAAGACATTAAGGACTTGTCCAAGTATTTTTAAAGTCCAAGCCTCTTAATAAGGATTAAGCTGGAGTTTTAAATCTATTATACCATGAAAGCCAAATGACATTCTAGCTATTGACTTTCATGGACTTTTACCATCTTATAGGCAATTCAAGTATCTGCTGGTCACTTCAATGTATTTTCCAAGTATATTGCCACTTAACCTATTAGGAGAGCAGATATAATCTACTAATTGATATGTTGCAAAACACCAATTCCTTTTTATAGGAAAGCCTAAGACTATATTGTCAGATTATGGCACTGCCTTCTTTTCACAAAAATGGAAACAGTGGATTGGTAAGTAAGGGCTCAAGCATGTTTTAATGTGAATCCACAATTCACAGCCAATCTTTGTGAAAGAGTTATGAGGAAGTTGGTCTTTTCTATGTTTATGCAAATGATAATCATAGAAGTTGGGTCAACTGGTCTAGCCAGGAAGTGATAAATTACATTAATTTGACTTCCATTAAGTTTACAGGTTATCCACCTATTCAGCTGCATTTTGGAAAGCATAATCCTTTCCTTATAAAAACTTCTTTGCCCATTATTAAAGAGAAAATTGATCATGAGGCAGATAGCCAGAGGAAATTTAATAATTAGGGTAGGCAAAGAAAAAAGAATTAATGATAAATCATGTCAGTTTAGAAAATTTACTCTTATCATCATGAGAAAAATCCCTGTTAGCTGGCCTGAAATACATATATAAGAATTTTTCCCCATTATATGAGAACCCAAATAAAATAGCTAAAAAATTTAAGGAAAATGCATTTCTGCTGGAGAATGAGAGAAGTGTCAAAGGATTGCAGAATGCCCATAATTTGAAATCCTATTATGAAACAAAACTTTAGATAAAATTTTTAAATAAAATACATATAATTTTACATAGTCATTAACTTCATTGTTGTGGTGGTTTCATTTTAATTAACCATGAGTTATTCTTAGAATGTTCATGATCACAATGATCTTATATTAACTGCTTGGATTGTTTTCTTTATCTTTTATTACGAGTAGAAATATGTTATGTTTATACATTGCCATTTATTTATTTATACCCTGTACTGTATAAATAACTAAATAAAGAAATCAATTAAAAATCATCTATTTAATGCAAAAAATATTTATTGTTTTGAATGAATCTACAATAAGTGACTTATTTATTTATTAAATTTTAAAAATTAAATATTTTGTTTAAATTATTATTAAATGATAACAATGCCTTATTAGAATTGGAAAAAAGAGAATCATGTGATCACAATGAGTTTTTAAAAAAGAAAGGAATACATTTTGTATTAACATAGCTACGTAAACAATTTTAGCAAAAAGACACAGACTTTCTTTGGCTTAAAGAAAATTTGTGTTTATTCTATTTTACTTTTATAAATATATTCAGAACATATAGTGAAAAAACAGAATTTATTTTGTTAAAAAATTTGTGTTTATTTTATCTTACTTTTATAAATATATTCAGGACATATAGCGAAGAAATATGCACTGTGAGTAAAACAACTTAGAGAAAGGGGGCATGAGCTCCACCTTCATTTGGTATCTTTATGATTAGAACAAAATGCATTTCACAAATGTTATGCAGACTGCATAGAGCTAAGATAATTGAATTCACCTGAATCATAATATCAACAGGAATAATAATTGAATATCATCTAATAATTCAAATTGATTATGGATCCCTATGTTTGTGTTTTTGCTAGCAAAAATGTCCCAAAGAAATTATCATCTGAAATCGTGTACATGCAAATTATGGTAACAAATTAACACTGTCAAAAAAATTTCATTTAAAAAAAAAAAGATTAAAAAAGCATAATTATAATTTTAACAATAAACATATTTATTAAAGTTTTTAATTATTAATTTCCATTATTATAACTTACTTGGCATTCATTACCATGTGAACAATATGAGAAACAAATATTTTTTTAAAAAAGTAACAATATTAAAACTTTTATTACTTTGTTTAAATAGTTTATCTTTCTTTTGAGACTGTATCCTTTATAATTTAAATTTATATCATACATATTAATTTTAATCTTAAAAAAGAGGAAAGGTAAATTATAAAATATATATATTAGATTGTAGTTGCTAAATTAGAATTATAATCTTTATTTTACCCACATCAATGAGTTAATGCTTATTTCAGTAAATTTATATTATTATTAACCTACTTTGATTTGCCTATTGCATCAATTATTATAAAATTATTTTATTACACAATTTATTTTACAATTAAGATAATTCACTGTACATCCCATATTATACTTTATCATCAAATACATTATCATTTATTGAATTGTATCATCTTTGCCAAGCATGATACTCATTCTCTGAATCAATAGAATCTTATAAAATTCATGAGTCTATTGTAAATATAAAATTAAACTGCCATAGAGCCATTTGTGAATCAAAATATTTATTTGTCTATTTTTAGTTATATATTTTAGTTGCCTAAGTACAACATTTATGTAATATATTTTAGAACCCAAATATTTATAATATAACTGGAAAAAATCAATTGGTTCCTGATTTTAGTTATTATAATATGTGGTTTTCCAAATCTATGAGGGACTTATAGGCCAGCTAGCTATATTTAGTTACAATATTTTTGTTATATTCATAGTTATACAAATCTGCATACTACTCAATAAATGACACTTTTTTAGCTTTATGTTTTGGCAATCTTTATTAGTTTTCCTTTACATTTATCTCATCCAATAAGGAAATATTGCTATTCATGGAACAATGTTGCCTCTATTGTTCATATGTTTTAGAATAAGTTTCTTCACAATATTGATATTATTTTACAAAGTTAATACTGAACTGACTTTATTGTTATTGTCTTAACACAATGATACTATTTTTACAAAGACTATTACATCAAAACCTAATGAATCCAGGGTAGCATATTGCTAGACACTGCTGAATTCTAACTCACAGTTTTTTAAATCTAAATATATAAAGAATTATCTGAAATTTTGTGAAAAGCCTTGCAATACAATGAATATTTTTAATAACAGGAATAAATAACATATAGTATTCTCATCTTTTATTTGCAATAATCATTTCATCAATAAACAAATAAAAGCAAAAAGTCGTTTTCATTTCTAAACTTTGCCCTTTAAAGAAATTGTATATTAAACAGTTTTATGTTTTGCTTCCAATATTAAGTCAGTCTCTGGTCAGTAAGTTCTTAATGATGATATTTTATAAAATGCATTTTTATTAAAGTATAAGGTTTTTGTAATAATATATATTTTATATATGCTTTTTAAAACTTGTTAAGTAGTACTGTATAATGACAAAATACTGGCTGGCTTTGATGTACCGTTTAATTAATCAATTGTTATATATATTTAAGTATTTTTTGATATATATATATTAAAATATTATTTAAATCTAATAGTGTATTTTATAATTAAATTATATATATTGTAATGGAATAATATCTAATGACTATGAATCAAAATTCAACAAATCCCTTTTATGAAAGGAAGAAATTTATTTAAAATAAGGTGCTATTTTATTTGATACCAAAATCTCCTGTGCAGTACCTAACACAGTTTGTACACAAAAATAATTGGAATTTTATAAAATGCATATATATACCTAAATTAATAAGAATTAAATGGCAATATGTTTAATTTTAATAAAGATTTTATCTATTATTCCCCCTTTTTTTGATAAATGATAAATAATTGGTTGTCATATTTCAATACATTAATAAAGTTCATATAAAGAAAATAATATATATGAAAATAATATATATAAAATGCATACAAGACAATTATCAAAATTATAAATATTAATAGATAGTTTAATCACTCACAATGTTAAACTTTATTTTTGTTAAAATTAATTACTTGTCCATGAATTACAGTTATTTGAATTTCAAAAATTTGATAGAAAGAAATCAATAAAAATTTATTTTATTGAGCTAAATTCATTTAACAATAAATTTTATTAATTTGTAAAATATATGCTAGTATGCATATATATTATATGAGATTCCTGATCTTGAATTTGATTTTATTAAGAAATAAACTTTACTCAAACAAATGTACATAACTATATTTGACAGACAAGCAACTTCTAGATTTCTCAATAATTTATTCTTCACTGCTAAGGATTTAGCTTGACAAAAGATTTTTCAAGTCAACTTTGTTTTTACAGTAAAAGTGTTTGTAAAAGTTGCAAATATTACTTGCCGGAATTTCAGTGAAAGACTAATTTCTTCAGCTTTTTTTATTCAAACTTTTTGCAATAGCAGATTAGAATTTTTTTTTTTAACTGGACTCTTTTTTCTATTAAGAAGTTCTAATTGCAGATCTATCTATGTAAAATCAATCAGTTCTTTTTCCAGACTTACAAAGCTGCTACTAAAGTAATTAGTTCCCTTGACTTGTTCTTTCTCTTTCAAAATCCAGAAATTTTTTTAATAAAATTATATCAGTCCTTCATGTAGACTTCTTATTCTCTCAACAATTTTATTTATCAAAAAACAAAATTTTATTTTTAATTTACTCTTTTTATTACATTAGCAATTAAATTTTAATTATTTTGTTAAATAATTAGATAACTTTTGAAAAACAAAAGCATGTTTTAGTGGAAAACCCTCCAAATAATTACAAAAAAAAAAATGTTATTTTGAAAATTCAGAAAGAAAAAAAAAGTCTCAAAATATACAATATAAAGGCCAAATATTTAGTTATCTAAAGTGAAGCCAATTTCTACTTCACTTGTTTATATCTTTGATTTCTTTCTTTCTTTATTTTATTCACAAAATAAATGCACATTATTATGATTTATATTTCACACCTGTCACATTTTAATGATTTCATTAATTTTTTACATGAATTGTTTTCAAATTGTTCACTAAAGATTATTTTTGTCTTATCATTTAAATTGAATAATAATTCAACTTAACAATAGCAAATTCCCTTTTTTAATTTATTAGCTGCAAACAAAGTTTTACTAATTTTATCTTAGCAAACCCTTTGATATCTTGGAATGGTATTGATGATTAAATTCATCATTAATAATGTTACCCTGATGATATTTTAATGATCTGTATGACAATATTTGAATTTCAATTTTAAAGTAAATAATTCCATTTGAACAGTTATGAAAAATATTTTTTCATTTTATTTTTGTTTTTATATGTCAGGAATTATTGTAAAAAAATGAAGACGAACTATGTCCTTTGATGGATCAAGACTAAACTGGTTAGTAAGTCATTTGACTGATTCTTTATAAGATAGACTTTTGAGATCTTTGGGTTTGCATAGCTAGTTTGTGACCTCAATTATTCCCGGTCTTCCAAATAGACGTAATGTGACAATTTTGTTACATCATCTTTAATTTTATTAACAATAAAATGTTATGGTACTTTAATATTATTCCTGTTATTACACTGGTGATATATTATTCTAAGTTTGTGATATGTAAAATAATACTTCCATGGGAATATGCAGAAAAAGTTAATTGATAAAATTTGTAGCAGATCTGGTGGAAGTGTTATTTTAAACATATCGCACATTTAGAATAATCTGTCACTGGAGTAATACGTCAAACCAGGTGTAATATCAAACTTCAAATCTAAAAAAATGGAGATATATATGCATTATGAAAAAAGGAAAAACACATTACAATATTAAATAAAAACAGGTAGTTGTGATATTTTATGGCATTTTGTACAGTAATAAACACCCAGCACATGTAATACCAAACTTCAAATCTAAAAAAAAAAAAACCACATCTTATTTCTAATGATGGAGAGAGATATATTCATTATAGAAAAGGGGAAAATATGAAAAAGAACTCTGAGACATTTTTTAAATGGTAAATTGTAACATTAAGTTTTAGTTTTTTGTTTTTTTTTAACTTTAAAAAAAAAAAGCCAACTGTAAGATAAAATTTTAACTTTAACTAAAAATGGTGAACTGCAACTTTAACCTTATATTTTAAATATTTTAAAAAATATATATAAAGTTTTAACAAATAAAAAAACATACAAGTGTAAAAAGTTTTAGCTGTAAATGTATTTTTAAATATAAAACCATATTACTTACAATTAATGTGAGAGATATATTATATTATGGGGAGGAATATCACTATAGTGGACCAGAATACAAGTCAGAGCATTTTACAACTTGGTGATATAAATATACGAAAAGTTGGTAATGTGTATATATATTTGGCATGGATTAATCATGCCAGGATTCTTGGATGACATGACATCATAAACAAAAACTTTGAATAATTATTCCTGGATGCAAATGTCATAGAAATAATACATCATAGCAGGAATAATATCAAAGTAACATATTTATTTATACATTTTGTATAAATAAGTCAATATCAAATTAACTTATCATTAATTCTGCTGTAGCTATATTCCTCACTAATGTTTTGCCTATCAACAGTTTTATCAACTTCCATTGTCCAGCTTTTAATTTTAAATCACTGATTATTGTGTTCTGACAATCTGGATATGAATTGATATTATATTCTACACTCGATTGTCCAACTGCACCACTTAATCTGCTATTTTCAGACTCGCAATACAATTACTACAATTGTAACTGTAACTAAGAGTATAAAGCAATTAACATATTATAAATGAATAAAGATCCTCAGAGCACAGTATATTGAAATCATATTTAATTACTAAGTTATTCTAAAACCCTTAATCTTACAATGTATATATGAATATTTACGATATATATGTTTACCTTTAACATTAAACACAATACCCTTAGCTGTACTAAAAAAGAATAAAGACTGGGGGTGGCCTCTATGTTTGCCTAGACCGCCCCCCTTCAGCACCTTCAATGGGGATTAAACTGGGTATGAAGACCAGTCCAGGTTCTTCTTTCCTCTTCATTCACATTGCAGATCTTTCTCTGTCTCTGTTTTGATTAATCTGTCTTTTTAATAGTTCTGCTCAATTATTCTATGCAATTATTTTCTGTTGCTATTTTTAGTTAATAATTCTTAGCAATACATTTTACTAATTAGTTTCCTGTAATCTAATTATAGTTATCTATTTGTACAGATTAATAAAAATACTTAGATTTTACTATTTGTATAGATTAATTAGAATGCTTTTAGTTTTTGAGTTATTAAACATTTATTTATTGGGCACACGGCAATTTTTATAATAACACAATGTTTTCAGAAACATTTGAATTTACATTAAAGAAGTCTCCCGGGGAAGGGGGGAGAGGTTATGTTATTGTTTTTTTTTTAAACAAATTTATAGCTTTTACTAATTTTTTTAACCTATATTTAAAATTAATTTGAGTAAAAATTGTTAAAAAATATTTTTACTTTGTCACAAACTTTATTCAAATTGAAGATTACATATATGGAAAATTAAATTCTGCCAAATTAGTTTGGATTTAATTACATTATTTTGCCACGTTAAGGTTAATGTTAATTGAAGAGCAAGCATTCATTGCTTTAAGTTCTATCAGTATAAATCTGATGTTCCAAATAATATAAGGTTTATTAAAATATTTTAAATATATCAAATGCAATATAAACAACACTTTAAAATTATCATAAATATTATCAAATACAAATGTATAAATAAGGTATTCCTGAAACAGCATGCCCACAACTCAATCACAAATCAGTCATTACGATGGTTTTCTTACTCTCTGTATATTTGTTATAGAGACATATCTTGAATTATTAGAAGAGATATTTTCTTTCCCATTTTTGTAAGTAAGATTACTTTCCAAGAATTGTGAAGGAAATCTTAGGAATGAATTTCCTTTTGTATTTCTTTAGATCTCTGAATAATCTCTATTAATTTAATTAGATTTTTTTACCTCTTTAGATCTCTGAATAATCTCTATTAATTTAATTAGATTTTTACCACTTTATGCTATATTTTTGATATTCAAATGAGATGAAAGAATTCACTAAATATAGGAAACTATATTATGTGTGTGCATTATTATGTTAAATATGAATCTAAATCAAGTTTTGACAATCAATATTGACCATATTATACATCCATTATCTCAAACAGACTAATTTAAATATTTATATATATTGTACTGGGCACACCTCTGCCCCGTTCTAACTTTTAGGTGTACATATCAAGCATGAAATGATTGTACCACCTCACGGTGAGATCATGAGTCTATAAGTTAATTTTATTAATACATTATTAATTAGGCAATATATTGAAATATGATTGATTATTCCATTCCCATGCCAACGGATGTCAAAAGATTAAACACTATATACCTTTGAAAGACTGTGAATAATTCACGTCTTTACGTGCCACTCACAGATAGAGAAAATCCCTGACTGGAAGAATATACAACCCCCAATCCATTACATAATATATACTAACTTTCTAAGGCCCAATAAAGTCATATCCCATTATGCTATGCTCAGTCCTTTTATCCCAGGTTATATAAAAAGAAATTTTAAAGCCGCTCTTGGAAATATATTTATTATTATATTTTAAGAAATGAAAGAAAATTAATATAACACTCGACAATAAAATAAGTTATAAAATATTTATTACACATATCAATTAACATTTCTTAAACTCCATTATCCCACCACCAATTGCACAAAGTGGTCTGAGTTCTATACCCACATGTATATATTAGGTAATATAAAAAGTAATATGATATCATTAAATATTCAGTTATACATGTATGCTCATTTCTGCATTCATTCCACAGTTTAATGATATTTTAAAATTATACATTTTTAAACTAAATGTGGAAGAATGACTAACTTAAAGAATTCTGCATATAGCGAATAAATGATTTAACATACACACACTAACGAAATGTAATTTAGATCTTTGGCTTAATTAGATTTAAACAGATTATGGCTATATAATATACAGATATAAATAGAATTTAAGAAAATCATGTCAAAATATTAAAACAAATTTTACCCTTCGGTGTCTTGAGACTTCATCCAGACTTGGTGTCTCTGAATGTGCTATACACATCTGTTTACTAAAGTGGCAAGGACTTCTTTCTTTCATTCTATTGGTTTGGCGATCTTCATCATTGATATGTGATGTATCTGGGTGGCTAGAATTCAATGGCTTGGATGGAACTGGATAGGTGCACTGAAGCAGGTTTCTACTTCATAATTTTCTTGCTGGTTGATGTAGAAATGGTCTTAATCTTAAGTTCATTAAGACTGTGGCAATCACATGAAAAGTTCTATTTACTTTATTAAAAATGATTTCAGTAGAGACTTGGTTCTATTCCCTTTCTTCTACTGCAATAGCGAGCACAGCATGTAACTGGAAGTGACAGGAGCTTGCCAACATCGCAAGATTTCAGCAACCTCACTCTCCTCCATACTGATTGCAACTATCACCATTTGATTATTAGGTCAGTACTCCATAGCAATGGTATTCTGCATAAGTAACCTTTGTATTAATTTGGAGTCATGAAATGTTTGCAGTGACTAAAATATAAGACTAGTTGGCCTGCAATGATCACGCAATATTTACTAAAAAGCTTGGATTGCTTTGAGAATCTCTCTGGTTATATCTCTGGAAGTCTCTTTGGGTAAAATAACATCTCCAGAACCTGGTGAACAGTGTATATAGCACCTCCATTACACAGTAAATTTGGTTACCCCCCCACTTTCGAATCATGGTCCCCAGCTTTTATCTTAGTGGCTAATTGATTTAAAATAATCCACATATCTTTCTTTTAAAGAATATTATCTTTAATTAATTTTATATATTATTTTTAATTTAATATTATCTGGGTGACTCAGACCGTTATACTGATAACATCAGTTTGAAATTTAAATACAAAAAAGTTTTTTTTTTGCTATGGATTAAAATTGAACATAGCTACCGAACAAATAAACAATATTTTTCTATCTTTGCCTTGGTGTCCAAATTCTCCTAACTCTTTTGTTTGTAAAAGTAAGAGTACAAAGCAGGATGGCTATTAACTCATTAGTGTATTTTTATATTTGATGAGACAATGGCCATCTGACTTTTCTTAATGCATTAACATAGAAAATCTTATGATTTTTTTAAAAAAAAGTACAGATGCAATGGAAATTTTACAACTACTTTTTAATTATTTTATATATTTTTATTTCCTTTATAACATGTTCAAACATATAAACAACTTTTTACAGAAAAAATAAAAATTAAATAAAATTATAAATGTAGGACGTTTACATTTATTAAAATAAAATAAAAATGAAATAAAAATATTGTAAGCATATATACTACAATATTATCCGTCAATTTACAATTTGGGAGTTAATATTCTTGAGTGTGTGTGGGTAAGAAATATATACATAGACAATTTCATCCATTTTATACTGTTTATATCATAACTACGTAAATTAATAATTGTAATTATTTATAACTGAGCTGTAGCTTCAACTACAGTTACCTTGTGTGTGGTAATTAATATTGATCATAGATATAAAGCAGAAAATATTTGTCTGACTATTATGTTTTATACCTTTCAATGTTTGAAGAATAATTTGGGTCTGCACAATTTTACATATTTACATTTAAAGTCAATATTTTTCACTATTATTCATAAATGAGAGAATCGTTTTTCTTGGTTTTTATAATTCTGTCTCCCATTTAACCATCTAAATACTTATATTCTATTATTACTTCAAAACAAATATCTTTCATTTTTCATTCTTTAGTTGTTGTTTTTTTTTTTTGCCACCTCCAGTTTTTTTTACTGTGGCATTCACTAACTATTAGTGAAAAGAGCTATGAATATGGAAACATAGAATTCCCAAAAGTGCCTAATTTATCAATTGTTATGTATAGCTTCATTAATTGTGTATAAAATGCAAGCTTAGTATTAATGTTTACATTGTGGCTTTTAGAATATAAATTCAATATATTATCATTACAATTTTTAATAATGTTAAACTATTGTAATTTTTTTTCTTATTTCTTTGAATAAATAAAAGAGTATGTAATAAAGAGGGTATAAATAATTGTTTGAGCATCTTAATGGCATAATAAACACCAATCCAGTTGACTGACTAAATGGAGATTTTTTTATATATTATTCAACTCATAACTAATAACTGAGTTTATCTTTTATGATCATGTGCAATATATAAAAAAACCTGGTGATATACTATAGTGATGAGATTTTTTTCTTTCAAAACAGTTATATTTTAAAGGTAACCATTTCATAACCAATCTAGCTAGCCACCTAATATTCATTAGTAAATAAGTAAGTATTCATAGTTCCAAGGATAAAAGCTGGTCATCTGAAGGCAATTCATTAAACAAAAGAAAAACATGATTATGATACCATACAGCCATTGTTACACCTGGAGATCCTTTAAATAATATAATATTTAGGTATTATTCCTTCGTTCATTTGTCAGGAAGCTTGACAGCCATTTTTTTTATTAATAATTCATTTTCAGGGGCATTCACTTGGCAGGAAGCTTGACAGGCATAGGGGTGTAGCAGTATAATTGCTTTCTTTTTTAACATAATTATAATATTAATTATTACAGTGAACTTGTAATTAAAAATTAAATTTTAATATAATTGTAATAAGCAACATATTAAAGATAGCAATTGCTAATATTTTCCAACATCACCACAAATGTATCTTATTGCTTTTGTAGTTGCCATCAGATAAATTCCACTAAATATGAATACATGTGTTGTTGTGTAGTCCCCTGATGCTTTTTGTTTCATCATATAGCCAGACTCCATAATATCTCTATATTTTGTATATACAAGCCTGTACCTGAATTCATGAAGTTGTAGATGTGATTTACTTTGAAAAGTTCCAATCCAGCATGGCATAATTCTTCACTTTTATAATCTTTACAACAATCTGAATACATGGTAGATCCATTGGTGATATTATCTTATTGGAATCCCTAAGAATATGCATTGTTTTTCTTGCAATAGTTACAATGAAACACTCACTGGTCTCTCTGCACAAGACACTGAATACCCCACTGCTGTGGAAGTATGCATCCCTGTTGGTTTTTTCTTTTGCTGAAAAGACCATCTATTTCAGCAATTTGTTAGGCCCTCCAATTTTGCATGATTTAGGCCCTCCAATTTTGCATGATGGTTGGGATACAAACTTCACATAAGTAGTTGTTTCATCAATAACAGTTTTGTGTGATAAATCCAATTGCTCCCCCCCCCCCTTGTATGGTTATTAATTCCATGCACCAGCTATAAATAAATCTAAGCACAGTAATAAATGATATTTTGGAGCCTTTTAACCACATTCCTTTATAAATGCTTAGAACATGTTTTGATATTGTACTGCCATTGGTTCTCATAATCACATATAAAGTTTCATATCATGCCAATTAGCACATACTTTTTGCATGGGCACTATCTTGTAGTTCTGAAAGTACTTGACTGCCTCTTTTTCTGTTGCTGTAGATGCCAAATTTTAATCATTTTTGCACAAAATAATGACCAAAAATAATCAAAAAACAGTTTGAATTAAAAAATTATGGTAAATGCTAAAAATGCACATAAATTATGACAATGGTAGCAATGTGTTAACGATTGTACATTATAATATACCTAAAAAATAATAATTAAGTAAATGTTCTAAATGGCATTTCTAAAAAAAAATATTATTTTTTTTTAAGTTAGCAATAATTTATATTCAATTTCTTAATATTTTTTAAACTTAACAAGTATCACATGTGAGATAAAGAAAACTTTAACACTTGCTATCATTGTTTGTGATTTTTGTGTGTTTCCTAGCATTTTAAGTGTTTATTATAGTTTTTTTTTAATTTTAGCTGTTGTTTGCTTATTTTTCATAATTATTTTGTGCAAAAATGATTAAAATTTGGCATCTACCAGTAACAGAAGAAGAGGCAGTCAAGTATCTTCAGAATTAGAAGTGTCTACTCTTATTCTTCTCCTTAACTTCCTTGCATTTCTTCATATATATTGCTTATAATAACTTCTCTCATAAACACTTTAATGCAAAAATTTTTTTTAATTAAACCAGCTTTATTTTCCTGACAGTTTCAACTGTCCAGTAGTCTTCATCAGAGCTATAATATTTGAATGATATACAATATTTGAATGAAACTGTCAAAAAAATATAGAAGTTTTATTTAAAAAAATTTTTTGCATTAAAGTGTATATGCGAGAAGTTATTATAAGCAATATATACTTACAGAATTATAAAACAGTGCCAATGCAAAAAGTGTTTGCTAATGGGCATGATATGAAACTATGTGCAAACAAAAGTGGTGCAGTATCAAAACATGTTCCAAGCAAGTATTTGTTCAAAAAGGAATATGCTTATGTCAAGCATTGGTGGTCAAGAGGTCAGCGACAGATGCTTTACAAGCAGTTGTCCCGGGTTAGCGGGTTCGCTTCCCGGATGATACTATGACACATGAGGAAAAAAAAAAGAAATGTGGTTAGAAGGCTCCAAAATATCCTTTATTACTGCACTTAGATTTATTTATAGCTGGTGCATGGAATTCATATAATGGGGGGAAAAGCAAATAGATTTATTGAACAAAACTAATTACAATCATTTATAATTTAGTATAATTTCTTGTATTTTTTATAATCATCTTTAAAAAAAATTCAATGTAATAATATGATAATCATGTTTAAAAAAACTAGCCATGTCGTTACACCCTGAAAATGGATTATTAATAAATAAATAAAAAATGGCTGTCAAACTTCCCCACGAAGTAAGCAAAGGAATAATACTAAGGACCATTAATATATTTCATCCTAAACTTTATATTTTATGAATAAATGTAAAATAGTATTTGTTGTAGATTTTTATCTAAGTCCCCCCCCCAAAAAAAAAAAAAAAATCTTGAAAGACTACTATGCTTAATTACAAATATTTGTTAAATATCTTTTTTTTTTTTTTAAAAGTATACTTAACTTTTTTTTTCAACTTCAGGATTTAATCAGAAGTTGTCCGATTTTTGTAACAAACATTTATCTTTAAAAATAGAAAAAATACCTTGAGGATGAAAATCATTTGATTGACAATTGCTTCTTAATTCCCCGTTTGGGCAAAGACAAAGATTGGGTGCTATACAGGTTCCTGGCCCACATGAAGGCCGACAACGAGCTGCAGAATATAGAAAAATCTTATTAACATTTGATTATAATTTTTTATTTCATTTTATTTTAAAAGAAGTAATGATAATCAATAATAAATATAGCTATAATTTATATATATAAGCATTAACTTGCATTATTAAATACTAAACAAATTGCTAAATATTTTAAATAAAGTGCTAAGGAAAGAGACAAGGCTAAATCACAACTTTTATCTCTAATAATATTTTGGTAGTTAGATAGATATTTATATCAATCTTAAAATAGTGAGAGATTATAAAATGTTATGCTACTTTACAACTTAGTTTTAAAAAAGCATTAACGCATACCCACATTAAACAATTCAAGTCCCCCCCTCCCCATGAAAAAACAAAAACAAGTAAATATAGTAGATTTTTATTGAGAAGTAAATAGAAAAACATAGTGTTCAAGGATTTATAGTTCTCTGGCTTCAAACCAATTTGATCGATTGTCAAAAAAAAATATTTTTTTTGATCGTTCATACTAAATTTCAGTCGTGTTCTCAATATTTCACATATTATTATAGCCTGGGGATCTCGGATCACTATCAGTTCTTCCTGAGAGAAATATTGGATATATATAAACAATGATAATATATATAAAAATGTAAGCAATTTCACATATTATTATTGCCTGGGGATCTCGGATCACTATCAGTTCTCCTTGAGAGAAATATTGGATATATATAAACAATGGTAATATATATAAAAAATGTAAACAATATACACTGCTTTGATACTTTTAGCAGAGAGAGAGAAGGGCATAAAAAGTGTTTAAAAACATCTGATAAATAATTAAGTCAGAAATGATCAATTGCCTACATTCACTGTTCTCTAGCTTCAATCTATCTTGATCGACTGTCAGGTAAATAATCTTTGTTGATAGTTCATACTAAATTTTAGTCGTGTTCTCAGTATTTTACACGCATTATTATTGCTTGAGGTTCGCGGATCACTATCAGTTCTCCTAAAGGAGAGTATTGGATATATATAAACAATGACAACATGTAAAAGAAAAATATATATAAGTAATAGTATGTAGCCTTGATACTATTTAGTGGGAGTGAGGGAGAGGATATGAACCGTGTTTGAAAACATCTGACAAACAATTAAATCAGAATCGATCAGTTGGCTGCGATATGTGTATTAGAACTTTTTATGGAATAAATTTTTGAGATAAAGTATGTAATATGTAAACAAGAAATACGTGCCCGTAACGTAGTCACAAAATTAATTATTATAGTAAATCCAAGTCAGTTATGTTTATAATAAACAACTGCAAAAAAAAAGAAAAAAAGAAAAGAAACAAGATTAGACAAGTCAATACAATGTTACCACAAAATTTAAAATACTATTTTTGCAAATAAAAAAGTTATTTAATCACTTACTGTATTTTTAAAAGTTATATAACGCATTTTAAAGATGATGATTTATTCTAATGATGAGCAAAAGCATTAAAACTTATGTACAGCATTTGCTACTATGAAAAGATATGCTGAATGTAAATTTGTGCATCCACTGAAGTTTGATGCATATAAGACTAATGAAGTATTGATAGAATGAAAAAAATAAATATTAGGTCATATCATTAGACGTTTTAAAACTTAAATATAGAAAAGACAAGATAGTAAAATATTACAAACATATCAAATGATTCACAAACTAGAGCAAGATTACCAAGTGATAGTTAAGGCATCAACCTTCCATGCATGTGATCTGGTGTTTGAATTTATGTAGAGTTTTGAAATAATGATCAGTTGCTAGGATTTTCTAATCAAATGTGAATTTTTTTTTTATGTAATAGTTATGGCAGGTTATTCAATTGTTATCTTATGAGTAATGTCTGACTGATCTTGATAGAGAAAAAGAAAGCAGAGAAGAAACTATAAAAACTTGCCATCTAGTAGTTGTCTAGTGAGTAAATTTTTTCTTTGCTATTGCTTTGGGATGGGTGTCAAGGGAAATTTTGCTCTGCAGAGATTGGCTAGTTATTGTTTGCTTATACATATAAATTCATTACATAAATACAAAGCATTTATTTATGGAAATCTTCTTTCAGTAAATACATAAATTATTATTATTTTTTATTTATTAGAAATTATTATATTTCATTTAATCTTAGATATAAAAACAATGACAGTACATCTGTCAGGTATATTTATGTTAGTGTGAATCCAAGCTGGATAAACTTTTTTTTTTATTCTAATCAAATTTAGCTAAACCCCAGATAACATAATTAGTGGTCATAGAACAAAACAAGAATAAAAACCTACTCAAAATATCACTACCTGACAATTGGAAAGCTTAATAATTAACACTTTCTTTTTTACTGCTTTATTATGAGTGATTGTAGGAGAGTTTTTGCTTTGCAACAAGCTAAAAATTCAAATAAGCTTATGGCATTGAATACATAGATACATATTAATATTAATTTTATTAATTCCATTTTAATAATGCAAGTGTCATGTTATTTTAAGATGCATATGGTTATAACATCAAACCTAATTAAAGTTTGAGATGTAGAGCAATTTTAAATATGATAAAATAAAATATGCATGTATCTTGAATATCTGTCTAATGTTTATCAGTAAATGAATAATTTAGATATTATTAGACAAAAATATCAGAATACTTTAAGATAATGTATTACCACCAAATGATAATACCTGATCATTGTTACTATTGTTTTTTATTGCTTGCTACTCTTGCAACTCAAATTTTGATCTAAATCATAAAATAACAAAGTTTTAAAATTATTTAAGATACATGTTAAAAAGCAGGGCTGCTATCAACACTCAACAAAATTCTAATTAAGTATATTACTGGCTTGGATTATTATTTTATTGTCTTAATTTCATGATTTTTTTTTCAAGAAAATTAATATAAAATGAAGTTGGTTAATTAAATCATGCACAATTATGTAAATGAACTAATAGTTATGTTCATATTAATGAGTCAAAAAACTAACAGACCTTACTGTATACAGTATTTCTCCCATGATTAGAAATTCACAGGTGATTCAAGACATATATCATTAGGCACACACCCTCACATTACATTAATATGGTGACATATAATATTTAAATTAAAAATAGATTATTCTATTCAAAAATAAAAAAAAATAAAAACCTTTACAAGTGCATATACATATATAAATACATTGTAATGGTAATTTTAGTCTTCTCTAATATAATAATATGTAATAGAAAATTTAACCCAAGTTGAACAAAAATAATATTCTAATTAAAAAAATGGTTAATAATATTTAAAGCAGGCAATGACTGATTTCAGCAAGCTTCCATGTTAGTCAGCATCTGATTGCATTACTCTCCAGTTGTTTTGACTGGTGTGGTTATTGGTTTCTAGCTACACATACTAACTTCCACTAACAAATGCCATGGTTGCTATACTGAATTTTAGTATTGAAAATACTTTAAATGACAGCAAGCTATGACAATCCAAACTAAGATGGAAAACTGTTTTAACCAGCAGTTTCTCTTTCCTGCATGGAATAATTGCAAGTGCTCTTTGAGTTAAGGCATTAAATAGACTAGAGTATATTGTCTGAGTTGTTTGTTCTTCCTATTTTTATCCCCACTTGCTCTTGTTCACACTTATTGCTGAACTTAGGATGTTTTCCAAACTTCAGGTTAATTAAGGATAAGTTACAATATTTGACATCTGTTTCTTTATTACAATATGTTTTTTGATCAATATTTTCTTTATTTCTTTCACAATATGTTATGGAAGTAAATAATTTTATGGATATTTTTACAATTATATTTTACAACTAAGTGAACAAAAAAAAAGAAATGGTTTTTTTGCTTCTTTATTTACCTTAGTGATAAGAAGAAAAATTATTACTGACTTTTAAAAATTGATTGATAACTTTTTTTAATTTTATTAACTCATAATTTTAAATAACATATTTAGATTTGCCATCAAATTTACTTTATGTGCTAATAAATTATTTAATTAAAAATCCATTTAGAGTGTAAATCAGAAAAGGACACAAAATACTTCAAATTTTTATAAACTACACAATTTAAATTCTTGTGCATATGAAAACTATTTTTCTTTCTTTTTTTACAGTACAACGTGTTATTTTATTGTTTTTCAAAATATCTTTACATTATAAAATAATAATATGATAAAATATATAAAATAATCTTTCTTTTAATTTTTAAAAATCAATATATTAAAGTGACACATATGTTACATCTAGTGTAAGCACATATACACATACAGCAAGTTATAAATTTATTATTCAATTTACAGTAGTTTTTTAATTAAACAATTTTTTTTATGTAGCTTTGTAAAGTAATTAATCTGAGCTGCTATTGTATACATTATTTCTCCCATAACTGGAAATTTACAAGTGATCTGGTAGTTATAACATTAGTCACATACACACATTATATTAATAAGACAATCTATAATATTCAATTAAAACTGTATGATTCTATTTAAAAGTAAAAAATAAATAAAATCAAAACACTTGAAAAGTGCATACATACATATATATTACAAATACTATGCAAAAAAGTGAATTTCATAAAGTTAATTACAATATATGTATATCAAACATTCATTTATATATATATATATATATATATATATAAACATATATTTATATATATCTAAGACATATATAAATATATGTTTAAATATATGAAACAAACTTCATGAATCAAACAACAGACACTTTGTAAATGAATTATTAGCTCTTCTCATATATATAAATGCATAGAGTGCTTTATTTTATAATAGAAAACTCTTTAGGTGATCTAGAATTTTTAACATCACATACATTGATATGGTTATGTATAATATCCAAGTTGTAAAGTGTGATTCCCTTTAAGAGAATGACTAGTTATTAATTCATTTGTATGTTTATTTTGCCTTTTCAGGTCAACAGCTTAAATAATTTTTTTTAAGTAAATAACGAATTAAAAATAAATAAATAATAATCATAGTCATATGATAATTTATCAAGGATCACATCATGTTAAAGCATTAATGATTTCACTAATTTAAACAACTAAAACTTTTTTACTTTTAAGAATTGATCCAGGAATCTTTAATCACTTTCATTATTGGATTAAACTGAAAAAACAATATAAAACTTAATCTAACTACAATCAGAAATTATTCAAAGCTATCTTGTTTAGAAATTGTTTCATTAAGGATAATCACTTAGACCAGTGTTTCCCAACCTGTGGTACTCGCGTACCACTGGTGGTACGCGAGTTGCTGGTTGGTGGTACACGAAAAATAACCAATAATGGTGGACATAAAAAAAATTAAATCATAAAAATATAAAAATGTTTTTCCCTATGATTTATAACAATTATTTTAATTAATAATATTATACTGTAAAGTTGTTTATATGTACAATCGATAACGATCTTTAATGTTAATGATAAAATTGAAAGTATGATTAAGAAATTAGATTTTTGGAAACTGTAATATATATAAGTATTGAAAACAATCAACTGGAAGTATTCAAAATTCTACATATTTTTTTGTTTGATAATAAGGTTAGTCTGTCTCAAGATATATGAGAAAATATAATAGCACATTTAACAGGATTAAAAACATCTTTCATGAAATATTTTCCAAAACCCGAAAACACAAATGATAATTGGATTTCAAGCCCCTTCTATGCAGAAAATTTAGAAAAAGCTACATCATTATCAATAAAAGATAAAGAAAATTTAATAGAATTATCATGTGACAGAACTTTACAAATAGAATTCAAACGACACAATCTAATTAATTTTTGGTTAAACATTAAAGAATATGAACAACTTTCTGAGAAAGCTTTTAAATTATTATTACCGTTTACTAGTACGGAATTAATAGGAAGAGCTTTTTCTTCATATATTTTTTTAAAAAATAAGTATCGAAACAGATTGAATGCAGTTGTAGACTTAAGGGTATACCTCGCATCTTTTAAACCAAATTTCAAAAAATTATGTTCTTCAAAACAAGCACAAAGATCTCATTAAATTTATTCTATAAACATATTTGATTATGATAAGAAAATATACTAATTGGTTTTTTTGTAATTTTGTGTTTTTATTAAAACCATTTATTAGTTAGTAAACAAAATCGTGACAAAATAGTAGATAAAGAATGAGTCGGATCAAGGCAAATCATTCTAAATTATTTAATTTGAAAGAATGTATCAGAAAAGGATTATACCCAGAAATTAGACTCTCATTAATTCTTGATCATCTATTGTGGATTACTAGATGTAAGCTAGTATTTAATCATCAAAATTTTAATCCTATTAACTTCATGCTGAACAATATAAAGAAAACAAGAACAAGAGATAGCCTGATAACCCTTGAGGTTATTTTTACCATGACTTGGGACATGCTGGATTCATTCTCTCCATGGCCCAACCAATAGCAAGATGCTCCGAAAAAGAGAAAACAGACTCAAATTCGGGAAAACCAAATAAAGGAATGAGAAAACACTTTGAACAAAATATGTACCAAATAACTTTTAATGTAATCTTTAATAAATTATTTTGGAAAAAATATGAAACTTTGAACAAACACATACATATAAATATGTTACAGTGCGTTTATAATTTCAGTGAGTTTATAATCTGGCATAACGTTTAGGCGTGTTTCAATGTAATTTGTCTCATTATGAAATGTGAATACATACATGGTCACCCTATAATATTTATAATGCAAATAAAATAACACACTCGCAATAACAAATTTCATGAAATACAATCATTTTTACTAAGTGGTACAATTTAGCATGATGTACTACCAAGTGGTACGCGAGCCAAAAAAGGTTGGGAAACACTGACTTAGACACTAATTTTGATTAACATTTATCATAAAAAAAGGAATTATTTGTAATTGTTTAAAAAATCATCAGACTCTTTAGCTCATTATTTAATCATGTTCTTGTGCTCACTTCAAGTGCACAAGATCTTAATTTATAGTTGGAGAAAAGATAAGACAAATGTGATTTGCTGAAATGATTTATTGAAATAGGATGATATCCTAAAGTTTTTACAATTATTAAATAGTAATTAATGACTTGAATTACTAAAATAACATCAGAAATTAATTACAATAACTTATGTTAAAAGAAAACAAAAATGGATCTTTCTTATGAAGATTTAGAGAAAACAAGTTTAAGAATTATTATCAGAAAAAAAAAAAGGTGGAATTAAAATATGTAGATATTTTAAATAGTGCTTTTTTTTAAAAAAAAAAAAGAAAAGCATCAGAGTATTTTACAAAATTTGAAGTATGCATTTATTAATTAAAAATGGCATTAATGTGAACTTTTCTTTAAAAAACAACCAAAAATAAATTTGCTGTTGCTATGACTTGTTTATCTTCAATGAATAATCATAATTCTAGTTCATTCACATGTCATCATGTTTAAACATTTTACAAAGCATATATAATTTGAAATTGAAGGACATCATATCAATGACTTTAGTTTGAATCCATGTAAAATTTGGAAATGTATTTAGGTAACTATATATTTCTAAATGAACCTAGGATTTTTCAGGTAATTGGGAACTGTTATAGTCATTCAATTAATGGTTAAGTAAATTGATATCATTGTATTTTTAGAAGATTAAACAAGAAAGAAAATTGTTAAAGGCTAATCAAAAGAACTTTAAATAAGTTTTTACCTTAAAATGACTATTTAAGAATGATTACACAAATATCTTGATAACATTATTAATACAGATGAATACATAATGAATGAAATTAATTAGAGAATTAAACTTAAGTGGAGTGTTTTTAATAAAAATAACTTTAAATTAAAAGAAAGTTGTCAATGTGTTTGAAAAAAAAAAGTTTTTAATAGGTATGTTTTACCAATTCTTATTTATGGATCAGAAACTTGGACTCTTAACAGAAGAAAAATTCAGAGACTTCAGTCTATATCAAAATATGAAAAAAAATGTATGTTAGGAGTACTAATAATAGATTGAAAGTAAAATAAATGGATGAGAGAAGCTATAAAAAAATAATAGATGGACAATTGAAGTTTTAAAGTGAATTGCAAAAGATTGTAAAAGACATAGAAAAAGGCCACATGTGGGATTGGTGTGCTATGGAGAAGGCAGTCCAGAGCTAGAAAAAATTGGATTAAATTTGGAGAGATCTTTATCCTGGTCAATAATGTGCAAAAGTGTTGATCTTATCAGGCAGTCTTAATTTTCAAATTAACTTTTTTTCAGATTTATGTAGATCACATAATTAATATAATATATGAGCATGCAATATTTTTAAAGCTGCTAAAAATTTAAATAAATATTTTTTAAAAATACAGATATTAAATAATAACATATTTATATTGAATATACATTTAAAATACACTCTGCATATCATATATTTTTATCATTTATTTTTATGATAGTACAGTATTTTTATAATCAAAAGATATAGGAATTAAGTTGTTTAATTTTATGCTTTTATTTTTTATTCATTTTTTATCCAACTATCTGTTTGTAAAATCTTGTAACTCAATTTTCAATTTCTTTCTAACTTCCAATCCAATTAAGATTTTGCACATACCATATATGTATTCCAAATGACAATATATTTTTTAGAGTTTATAAATAATTTTAGCAAAAAAAAAAAAAAACCAGCAAAAAATTTAAATTTTATATGGGATTTAGTACTTTGTATAGTAAACAGAGCAAAACTCTCCATACAGTATTGCCACCTGTGCTAAACAGAGTAATCAATGGATGCCAGAAGGCTTGTGCATAAAATCTCTATCTAATGCCTACTCATCCAATATCCCCATACTAGTTTCTGGCTTGTGGCCTTCGTCAGTGAGGAGCTTTGGATCTGAGAGCACTGCATCTAGATCTTAGGATCTAATGCAACCCTCTAGCAACCACCTTTTATCTCTACTTAACTACAAAACTATGAGAATGAAATTGAAAACACAAAAAATATTTTCAATCTAAGCTCAATAGCTTATATAGTCAGTCATATGGGTCTGAACTCAGTTCAGCACCCATACATTTTGGTGTCTTTGGTTCTTTTACAACCATAGCCACCACTATCCTATTAGGCAGGATTGGTGTTAAACCATTAAGCATCACATGATCACATTTCCTATACTAGCACATTAATTGTTGATAAACAGAGCAAAACTCTCCATACAGTATTGCCACCTGTGCTAAACAGAGTAATCAGTGGATGCCAGAAGGCTTGTGCATAAAATCCCTATCTAATGCCTACTCATCCAATATCCCCATACTAGTTTCTGGCTTGTGGCCTTCGTCAGTGAGGAGCTCAGTGAGGAGCTTGGATCTGAGAGCACTGCATCTAGATCTTAGGATCTAATGCAACCCTCTAGCAACCACCTTTTATCTCTACTTAACTACAAAACTATGAGAATGAAATTGAAAACACAAAAAATATTTTCAATCTAAGCTCAATAGCTTATATAGTCATATGGGTCTGAACTCAGTTCAGCACCCATACATTTTGGTGTCTTTGGCTCTTTTACAACCATAGCCACCACTATCCTATTAGGCAGGATTGGTGTTAAACCATTAAGCATCACATGATCATATTTCCTATACTAGCACATTAATTGTTGATAAACAGAGCAAAACTCTCCATACAGTATTGCCACCTGTGCTAAACAGAGTAATCAATGGATGCCAGAAGGCTTGTGCATAAAATCCCTATCTAATGCCTACTCATCCAATATCCCCATACTAGTTTCTGGCTTGTGGCCTTCGTCAGTGAGGAGCTTTGGATCTGAGAGCACTGCATCTAGATCTTAGGATCTAATGCAACCCTCTAGCAACCACCTTTTATCTCTACTTAACTACAAAACTATGAGAATGAAATTGAAAACACAAAAAATATTTTCAATCTAAGCTCAATAGCTTATATAGTCATATGGGTCTGAACTCAGTTCAGCACCCATACATTTTGGTGTCTTTGGCTCTTTTACAACCATAGCCACCACTATCCTATTAGGCAGGATTGGTGTTAAACCATTAAGCATCACATGATCACATTTCCTATACTAGCACATTAATTTCATATGGGTCTGAACTCAGTTCAGCACCCATACATTTTGGTGTCTTTGGCTCTTTTACAACCATAGCCACCACTATCCTATTAGGCAGGATTGGTGTTAAACCATTAAGCATCACATGATCACATTTCCTATACTAGCACATTAATTGTTGATAAACAGAGCAAAACTCTCCATACAGTATTGCCACCTATGCTAAACAGAGTAATCAATGGATGCCAGAAGGCTTGTGCATAAAATCCCTATCTAATGCCTACTCATCCAATATCCCCATACTAGTTTCTGGCTTGTGGCCTTCGTCAGTGAGGAGCTTTGGATCTGAGAGCACTGCATCTAGATCTTAGGATCTAATGCAACCCTCTAGCAACCATCTTTTATCTCTACTTAACTACAAAACTATGAGAATAAAATTGAAAACACAAAAAATATTTTCAATCTAAGCTCAATAGCTTATATAGTCATATGGGTCTGAACTCAGTTCAGCACCCATACATTTTGGTGTCTTTGGCTCTTTTACAACCATAGCCACCACTATCCTATTAGGCAGGATTGGTGTTAAACCATTAAGCATCACATGATCACATTTCCTATACTAGCACATTAATTGTTGATAAACAGAGCAAAACTCTCCATACAGTATTGCCACCTGTGCTAAACAGAGTAATCAATGGATGCCAGAAGGCTTGTGCATAAAATCCCTATCTAATGCCTACTCATCCAATATCCCCATATTAGTTTCTGGCTTGTGGCCTTCATCAGTGAGGAGCTTTGGATCTGAGAGCACTGCATCTAGATCTTAGGATCTAATGCAACCCTCTTATGACTATATAAGCTATTGAGCTTAGATTGAAAATATTTTTTGTGTTTTCAATTTCATTCTCATAGTTTTGTAGTTAAGTAGAGATAAAAGGTGGTTGCTAGAGGGTTACATTAGATCCTAAGATCTAGATGCAGTGCTCTCAGATCCAAAGCTCCTCACTGACGAAGGCCACAAGCCAGAAACTAGTATGGGGATATTGGATGAGTAGGCATTAGATAGGGATTTTATGCACAAGCCTTCTGGCATCCATTGATTACTCTGTTTAGCACAGGTGGCAATACTGTATGGAGAGTTTTGCTCTGTTTATCAACAATTAATGTGCTAGTATAGGAAATGTGATCATGTGATACTTTGTATAGTATTGCCATCTATTACTATGGAAAGAATACATTTAAAAAATCATTAAAACATAATTCTATTCAATATTTTGCATAGTAAAATTACAGTTTCCTAAATAAAATGGGAAAATAAAACTTTAACACTGATCTTTTAGCAAAATTAACTTACATTATGATTTCATGTGCTCAGATAATAATAAAAAAATTTTTGCAAAAATTATATATATATTCTAAATTATAAAATTATAAACTTTATTGAGAGTGCATAATTTTTCTATATCATTAAATGTGACATAATATTATTTAAAAATAGTCAGCTCAGCTATAATAAAAAAGACGCTATCTTAAATTTAAGAATTGTGGGAAAATGAACTTTTTTTTTTATTAATTTTAATTAAATCAACAAAAGAGTTTATATTTGTTTATAAATAAAAGCATTTAAAAAGTTATTTTGATATTAAAAAATAGTTTTAAATTTGTCAATAAATTTTTATTTTGCTCTTAGTTTTTTTAAAAAAAATATATATAAAATAAAAAATATATAAAGAAAATTTTTTTTAAAGCAACATTTTTATTCATATAAATGTACTGAAAAGTAAAAAATGCATTTTATTCAGTTTCTACAATATTCTTAATTTTATATGACCAAAATAAAAGCATTTGCATTTATATAAAACTTTTTTTTAATTATCCATATAAACATACCAAAAAGTAAAAATAAATTTCTTCCGTTTTTACAATATTTTCAATATTATGTTATCAAAATAAATGTATGTGGCACTCATGTTTAGATTCTTAAATTATTTGTGAACATGAACACCACACATTTTTATTTTGGTTGCATAATATCAAAAATGCTGTAAAAACTTGAAAACACTTTTTTTTTACTTTTTGATTTATGTAAATAAAGCATTTCCTTTTTAATATATATATTATTTTACTTTCTTTAATGAAATTCAACCTGCTTTTTAAAGACAATAACAATTTATGTTTTCTTGTCATAAGATTTCTACTAGCTTTTCAAGAGCATAATGAAGATTTTTTTAGGTGACTTTTAAGCACTCAAATTGATCATAACAGTTTTACTCAGTTGACCAAATTGAAATTTTTTTTTTACTTTTTCAGCTAGGAATTGCTCCTGGAATGCTTGCTTAGCCTTTTATTCGCTCTCTTTATAATTGCGCTAAACTGCATCAGGCAATAAAGATATATATAAAAATACATTTTTTTATATAAAATTATTTTTCTAAAATCATGTAAACAAATTTATTTTAACAATGAATTTATCAATTTCCCTAAAAAATGTTGTCACTACTACTTACGAATGATGCATAAACCAGATCCACCTTGTTGTGACCAGCCTGGGCAGCAATTATTATTGTGACTTCTATGGCACACATGAGGACCACTAAAACATTAAAAATGTCAAAAATTATTATTTCAAAATTAAACAATATAAAATTATTTAAATATTTTTTTAATAATTCCCAAAAACTTGCTAAAGAAATACTAATTTACATTCTTCACAAGAGCTGCCTACTAATTAACATTATTTATACAGTACAGAAATATCAAATTGATTTTTAATCCAGAAAGCTTCAAGTCTTGAGTATGTCATTCAAATTGATAATTCACAGATAGCAATATATAACTGGATGGGAGAGGATTGCTCTGATTATTTAAATTTAAAAAAAAATCTCTATCTACTCTGACTGCACTTTCACTATTGCAGAAAACCAGCCCTTCAAGCAGAAAAGTCAAATACAGAAAGTGGATAAGACCAACGGCACCTATAACCAGACCAAGGCTATATGAAGTATAAACCTGCATCCACATTTCCAGCTATAGAACTTTTCAGCTGCTAAATTTAAACCCCTGCCATCCAAAGCATTTCTATTTATTTCAAAGTAAAACCTCAGGCACCAGCATGCCTAGACGACAGGTATATAATTTAGTGCTTGATCAATCACTAGCTAGTTCTTTATTTAAGTATCAGGGAGATAAAACTCTAATGTATTGCTTAATGCTTACTTTTAACTATATACTATCAGTGGCACAATTATCAAAGAGAACTGATGAAACAATAATTAGCACACAAACAATTTATTTTAAAAAAAAACTTCTAATCAAAAAACATGGTAATAAAGAATATTATAATAAACGAACATTATAAGTTTATTTAAACACATTTCTAGTTGAAATATATAATAATAAAAAATACACACACACTGAAATATAAATTCATTACTCAATGGAAAGCTTTACACATATTAAAACACATTATGAGAAAATTACATATGCATGCACGTACTGGGGTTCATTGCTACGGCTATAAAAGTTCAACAAAGCCCTTTATTTGAACATGATTAGTTTATAAATAGGACTAAGGAAATTCGTAGTTAGTTAGAATTTTGCTTTACACTCTCAAAGATGTGGCTCCTCATTTTGTTCTAGTGTATTGATCACCAACCAGTTGGAATTTTGGACTCCATTAATGCTCCTTGACTGTTCAGATTATTAAGTGGGCATGAATTCTATATGGAGGGCTTCCAATGTTTTGGAGGAATGGGACTGAAGACAGGCTGCATACTCCAGTGACTGTCTAGCACTGCATAATGTTAGATGGTTCTTCGGTAAATATAAAGACACCTACTCACATTCTGGGGACACTAGTAGCATTTCCCATCTTTTCTTCTTTGAAAACTCTTCCTCGGTAGTAGTACAAGTATAATCTTAATCTTAATGATTGTTATGAATGAAACTGAATGATGCTGGAACTGCAAACATTAAAAAAACTGAACTGAATTGACACGAATAGATTTTTCAGTCTCTTTATAAGATTCATCTTTATTGTTTCTAGTTATCACTCCAATCTAGTTTAATTAATTTACAAATGTTATTAATTACATTTCTATTGTGTTTTAATCTGCATTTTTGTGTAGATTAATGTAGCCTTTGATAAGATACCATCTTGAATCATTTTCCATTGTTTTCACTTAATGCAATTTAGAATTATTTTCTTTCTTCTGTTTATTGGCCAAGCAGTCTTTAAGTGGATTTAAATTTATACACTTTCCTTTCACATTTTAATTCAATTTTCATTTTTACAAACACACATTTTTTCCCTTTAAGTTTATGAAAAGAGAGAACTATAGTTTTAACTTTTTACTTAGTTAATCCCCCCCCCCCCACCTTTTCCTATTTGCTCTTTAACTATTAGAACTCATATATTTTTTTTAAATGCCAAGATAAGACAATGCTTTGTCCTTTGGCAATTTGCGTTTTTTTTAAAAAAACTCTTTAACACTTTCTAACTTATATCTCTCTTTCTTAAAATTTTCTAAATTATATTTTTATTTTTTTAAACTTTATTGGTTTCTTTTATGAATTTTAGTCCGAGTATCTAATAATAAATGATTCCACAGTATTTTAATTTTTAAAATTTAGATTTTAAAATCTTAAATTAACCATAATTTTTTTTAAAAAAATTACGAAACATGTTGCACTATTCACTAGCAGTACATTACACCACCCCTGTTTGAGGGTAAAATGCATCTTTTGATCCATTTTATCTCTAATAATTACTTATACTTTCCCCATTAATTAATAATGATTATTTGTTTCTATATCACTGCTTCTACTTTTTATTTAGGTTTTTACCCTTTGTCAATATGTTTTTGAACCTGCTGCGATGTCCACAGTGATGGAAGTGATCTTTCTTAAACTATTCTTTTTTCCAGGCTGTATAATGTTAATTTTAACAATCATGTCCTGTGTGACGACGAGGAGCAACATACATCTTTCTGATGTATACAGAGTTTTGAATGAAGTAAATACAGGATTCACCTGGCTTATACTGACTTACATGTATATAAAACTTTACTTTCTATGCTGTTTTTTTTCTACTAGTCATTTGGATGAGCCCATGACTTGCTCCAATGAGTCTGCATCCTAAAAAGTGAAAAAAAAGAGGTCGCTGCAAATGGCAGGATTTCTCAAATGACTTATTCAGCTTACATTATTGATATTTATGAAATGTGGGGATTTCCCCCAAGAACTAACTTGCATCTTATACTGGTGATTTCCAGTGCACATATTTTAAATATGAATCAGGACTATTTCACCCAGTGAAATTTGGATGGGCCCAGAAATTTCTCAACTGGAACTTCACCCTGAGAACTATCACCTGTTCAATCTGTTATGGGTACTGTTTTCACATAGCTGACTACCTACACATATTATGCTTCCCTCATTCTTCACTCTCTCATTCCATTCCCCTTCCTTTCAACTCCAATTCCTCCAACACTCCACACTTATAGTAATGAATACTGCATTCCATTTTATTTATTTATTTATTTTTATTCTATATTAACCCCCATAAACATTATTTTAAATCATTTCTTTAGCTTTGCTTTTATTAACTGTGTGTATTCTAAAAAAAAAAAAATCTTTTATTTTTTTTATTTTGCCTCCATCATTATGTCTCAAAAACATTTCATTTCATTTATTATTATATATCAACTCCTAAACAATTATTCCATTTAAATTATTTATTTACATTTGTGTCTATATTCCAATAAAATCTCTCTTATTTCTCCTTATATCATTTCTTTCTTCACAAAAAACATATTTTTGTTTTTATTTATCCAACTCTATTATCTCTCTCAGAAACTTTAATTTACTAACGTTATCTCATTTTTCATAATCCGAGTGTTAATTTATTTTCGTTACCTAAAAGACCATTCCATTTCCTTTAATTAACTATCCTAATCTTTGTCAAGCAGTTCCTTTCTACTTCTGCCATTCTCACTTGGACCAGTGAATCTCGACCCATTTCCATGCTTAGGTTGATGTTCTGGGCTATTAGTTTCCGGTTCTCAAATATTACATTTAACATGTCCCTTCCTTTTACCACCATACAACAATCTATGCCTAGTCATTTCTATGCCAATAATTTTGATCCCCATTATAATTTATAATATTTAGAATGTTTCTACTTCCATTTTTTTCAAAGAGTTTAAATCTCTTCTTTAGTTCCATACTCAAACCTTGTGCTGTCGAGTGCTTTTATAGACTCTACCATTCTCTCATCTGCTTTCCTTTCAGTACTTATTCTTATACCATTACTGATCTTAGCAGGGTCCTTATTTACGTACATGTTAATTTTTATGTTTTTCACTTTCTTGTCTTTTACTTCTGCTATCTCTATTCTTTCTAATACATTCTTGCTATGTTCTCTTTCTAATACAGATTTATTTTTATATCCAGGCTTATCCTTTAAGTTAAAAATAATTTTTGTGGATGTTTTAGAGTGGATAAATAATGGTATTGTGGCAGCACATGGTGGTTATTTATATAGAATTAAAAAAAGAATGGACCATGGGTTTGGCTTTGAGTGGTTTGTTGAATAGCTTGTTTGTAATTAATATAGAACAGTGAATTGTGCATCCCATATTAGTAAAGAATGACAACACATTGTATTGTAGATATGTGGATACCTGGATTTGCAAATATCATATGTGGATGATAGATTGGTATATAAAATGGTTGTAAAGCATATAGATAATAGAGGTTATATTCATCCAAAATCTAATGTTCCTTTAATACCCAAATTACCTGGTTTTAGAGCTTTTTAACATGTGATCAATGACTGTGTTCAAATGAAATGTTTAAGAAAGATAATATAAATTGTTATATGCAAGATTTGATACAAGTTGGTTATAATAAGCATAGGTTATTATTTATTGTATTAAAACATTATAATAGTGAGAATATAAATGTGAATAATAAACCATGGATGTCATTAGCTTTTATTCCCAATATTAATAAAAATATAATAAGAGATTTAAGTCAGGAGTTCTAGTTGGCATGGAGGACTCCACCTAATCTTAATAAATTAATAAATAATTCTAAGGGAGTAATAAGTAAAGAGGATAAAAGCAGTGTTGTGTATTCTATTAGATTCCCACAGATAAATTGTACTGCAATATATATTGGGGAAACCAAGACATATATTAAATATGATCTTCAATAGCATAAATATACATATATTAGAACAAGGAAAGATGATACAGTTTATTCAGCTTTTTATGTTCACCAAAATAATGCAGGCCATATATGTAGTCCAAAGGATTTTGCAATATTAATGCATGAAACACCCGATAAAAAATGCAAGATTAAAAAATCGTATCTTATACAAAATTCATCTTGTGCTATGAATTCAAAATTAAACAGTTTTCCAATTAGTTGTTCCTGGCCAATGCAATGAAATGTTGAATTTATTGTTCAAAAGAAAATAGTTTTTTACTGCCTTGATAAGGACTTGTAAGAGTTGAAAGCGCTTGACAATAGTTATTTTATTTATATTAATGATTCTCTGTTTTAGCAATCGACAAATTTTTATATTGTAATTGATTCCATTTTAATAAAAGTTTATTATTATTTTTTTCCAAAACTGAGGAACAACGATCTGCCAGCTGCATAAAGAAAATTGTACTTTTGTTTGCATTCTGGACATTATCAAAAAAATCAGTCCACTTCATTGACTCGTTTTAATCAAAGTTTAATAAGTTTTTCTTTAGATTTTGATAAAAGTTTACTAATTTAATTTTTTTGTTTTTTTAACAAAATAAATGTAGTTAGACATTTCTCTATCAAGATCCCTTGAAACTGTTATATTGCATAAAGACATGCTTTAACGCTCCATTTTTTTTAAATCTGAGCTAGGTGTAGGTTTTTTTTATCTGTTTTTTTTTTTTTTTACTTTTCTGCCATAGTTAATAGAGTAGTACTTTTTTCTTTACTTTAGTGCCTATTTTGCAGTTAATATACTTATTATTTTTGTAATTAATATATTTATTTAAGCAATTAAATAGATGTAATATATATCTTTTTTGTTTACTCATGTAGTATTATTTTTTGATAATTTTGCTCTAGTGTCCGCTTTGTATTTCAAGCCAGAGTTAATTTATCTAGTATTTTTCAATTTTTGGTAAAATTTTGGAAATTACTGGCTGTGTTTGAGGTAGTAAAATGCTGTACCTTGTGTGAGGGAGGGAGAAAATGGCTTTTATGGCACAAATGCTGTTTTAAAACTCATACCTATTATTATTTAGTAATGCAATGTGTTTTTATTATTTTGTGTACAAATTTATATTTTTTTGTATTGTTAAAAAATATACTTTTTCAGATTTAGTCTGGTATAAATAGTGTTGTATATTAGATCTACATGGTCTTTTCACATAAATATCAGTCTTCAGCAATCTTCTAAATTTTGCAAAAATGTTGTAAAATAACATGTACATATGGTCCATTTTGACAAATTTATCCCTTAAGTTTATCAGAAGTTACAGTGTATATGTTATTTGATGACATCATAAGATTAAAAAGTTATCAGCAGACTAATATGAATAAAAAAGGTGTAGTAGGTCTAATATATTAGTACCATTTCTTTGTACAACTGTTCATTAGATTGGTGCATAACAACTGTCTCCTTTGATTATTGTTTTTTTTCTGAAAGCTATTTAAGAGACTTTAGCCTTGTAATAGACTTTTGGAAGATTGTTTTACCTACTTTTACTTATGAATTTACATATTATAATCTTTGATTTTTCCAATAAAATTAGACTTTCAACCATTTCATGTATTTAAGTATAAAAACAAAATTATAAAGGAAAATTTTTTATTAACTTAATTTTATTGTAAGTTAACTTTATTAAAGCTTTATAAGTATATGCCAATTTAAATTGTAAATTATTTCAAGTGTCTTTATAAGTCCTGAACATCAATGAAATTCATTTTAATATTTTTACTATATTAATTTAAACTTGTCTATGGTTGAAGTGATTTTAAGTATTTAACCTAAAAATGTAGTTTTTTATTTAGCAAGAAATTAGTTACTAAAAAGTCAAATTTTAAAAGTCTCAAATTTTAGTGTTTAAATAAGCAGTAATAATCTTGCCAGCCTGTCTAATACTTATAATAAAGCATTTAGTTTAAATTAACTATCAGCAATAGTATATTCACAAGGTAATGTTATTAAGATGAAATAGATAAAGTTAGATTAGTTAACTTAAAAGACAGAAAATTGAATTATTACTATTTAAAAAAATAGTTAATTTTCAAAAAAACTTCAGTGTACATTTGTGTGAATGTGCTTACATTTATTAATCTTAGTTTACACTTCATTGTTTTATAATATTATATATTATTCTCAAAAACTTAGTTTAATTAGATTATTGAATAAAATCCTAATGAACTTCTTAATTAATTTATTTAACATAGTTTGAAAATAGTCATAAAAGAATAATGTAATATTTTCATTCTCAAAACAAAATTTTTTTTTCATTGTATTTTATTTTTACTGTAATAATTTTATTCTTTTAAAATAATTATTTGAGACAGCACATGTTAATTAAAACAGCTGAAAAATATGTAAATGAGTTTCTATTTTTAATTTAACTCCACAGATACAAAATTAACTTTTAACCCTAAAGTGGAAAAATTAAAAGGATGTAGATGTTTTTCCATCAATCAAAAGAATCACATAACTAAGTCATAAAAGTTCCACACACACGCCCATTAAGACTGAACTACTGAATGACTGAATTGCTGAATGAAAAACATTTTGAGCCACTAAACTTCTAGTAAAAAAGACATGCAAAAGAATTCTCAACTATTGAATTAATTATAAGTTATAATTTCTTTTAAATTTATTTATTTTAAAGTTAAAAACCCATAAATTCAAATGCTAGAGTTTTAAACCAAAGTCACTGAAAAACCAAAAGTTGACACTATTTAAAAAGAAAAAAAAACAAAGAATGAAAATGTTAAACAATTACTCAATCTTGGTTGCTAAAGTATATCTATGTAATAGTAGTATATTGTAGGAATTGTGATTTATCCTGTGCATGTAAGAACTTTTCACTATTTTCTATCTCATAATTGTAATAAACTTTACATTCCTTATATACTAGAAATAAAGTTATTAAAAGATCATATTTGGGCAATATTTATAACAGCATGTTAATATTTTAAAATGCATCTTTTACTAGCTATTCAAGAGAATAATAATTATCGTGGACATTTGAAACATTTTATATTGATAATATACTTGAAAACATTGTTTCAATAAATGGTTTCTCTTGGATAAATTTATTTTAATAAATGAACTATGAATTTGAGAAGAATAAACCATTTATGTTCAAATTAAAATGACGTTTAATTGCTCTTAATAATTTGCTAATTAAAACAAAAAAAAAAATCACTTGTTTTACAAGTTAACTTTATACTTAAAATAAACTGAATTAGAGGAAATATATTATAATTAAAAATTAAATGCCAATAATTTAATAAAACTTATTTCTCTGGAAGGAAACCTCTTTAGCCTATGATAAAAATACTTGCTCTCAGACTTCTATATTTGAGTATAGTTCTTAAAATGTAAATAGAAAATCAGCTTAATGCTATAGTATAAATTACTAAAACTTGATTTATTTACTTATATGTTTAAATATTTTGCAAAAATTAAATGGCCAATATTATTAATATACTTGTGTGCATTGCAGTTTAAGGAAACAAAATAATTTCCAATGCTGTGCATCTATTTTACAATGCTTTACTGCCAACAAATGAAGAGATATTTATTATCTGCATGTAAAATTGTCTTCTAGCAAATTGTGATGTCTCCAAGATAAAGAACTTTAATATTTTTAAAAATTTTGATAAATTGGTTAAAACTTGGAGTTATAGTTTTGTGTATTTATAGTTTATTATTTGCTTGTTTTATGTATTCTTGCTTAATATATTTTATGCATTATGAATGATGTTAGTATTCAGAAGTTCACATATCAAGTGTTTTATTAATGCTATATAATGATTTTAGTATTATATCATTTTAAAAGTATTGCTTTGTTCCCTATTGTAATTCATTTTAATGAATATGTGAGCCATAAAAAGATGTTGTACATTCTTATTTTATTAGTTATTTAAGTGTATATTTTATTAAGTCAGATTTGACACAAAATAATTATCTTATCAGTTTTATAACCAATTAATAATTATTATGTTTATTAAGAGATTAGAATTTGTTTCTCACCTGTATATTTCTATTAGCTTATCTTGCTTTGGTATCTCAAATTTTAGTGCTTAAATAAGCAGTAATTAGAATTAAAATTTTAACATCAGATGTTAATGTTAAATTCAGTTACTTATAATAAAGCATTTTATCTAAATTAGCTATCACCACTAGTGTACCCATTTAAACTAACACATTAAGATTAAATAAAGATAAACTAGGTTAGTTAAATTAAAAGACAGAAAATTGCTTTATTACTATTTAAAAGAGTTGTTAATTTTCAATTGAAATAACTTCTATGTACATGTGTGTGAATGTGCTACATTTATTTATTAACTTTGGTGTACACTTTATTTTATAATGTCGAGTATTATTTTTCAATACCCTTGATTTAATTAAAATATTAAATTAAACCATAATGAATTTCTAACTTATTTATCTAGTTTAGTTATTTAAAGTAGTTGTAAAAAAGTAATTAATATTTTAACAAATTGTGAAGTCTCCAAGATAAAGAATTTTAATAATTTTAAAAGTTTTGATAAGCTGGTTATAATTTAGAATTATAGTTTTGTGTATTTATAGTTTATTATTTGCTTGTTTTATATCTAATCTTGTTTAGTGTACTTTATGTATTACAATTCATGATAGTATTCAGAAGTTCACATAATATTGAGTGTTTTATTAATGCTATATTATATCATTTTAAGAACATTGCTTTGTTCCCTGTTGTAATTTATCTATTTTAGAGAATACTTATATGTAAGTCATGAAAAGATGTTGTATATTCTTATTTTATTAATTATTTAAGGCTATATTTTATTAAATCAGATTTGGCACAAAATAATTATCTTATCAGTTTTATACATCAATTAATAATTATTATGTTTATTAAGAGATTTGAATTAGCTTCTCTCCTGGATGCTGCTTTAAACTCATCCTGTCAATTTATGTTTCCAAGGGATCTGAGCCTTGTATCTCTCATGATAATATTGATTTAGATAGCCCATATAATGAGATGTTAACCTGGTCTCTCTTATCACTGGTATTTTCCTTGAGTGGTATATATTCTTACATTTCATGCATGTATAAATGCTTTGTTTGAGATAACCCTTACTGTTCCTAGTATTTGTGATGGTCCATTCTCACTCTTCTCATATGTTTAGAGGCATAGTCCTAGCATATTTATTTACCTCTTGAATGTGTATATTTTGGGTTCATGCCATCACTATTAGATCCATTACCTTGTTAATCTTTTCCCCTTGGGAAGTACCATATTTTTGTATTGTAACTATATATGATGTTTTATATATTTTTATTGCTATGGCAATTGATACGGTTGTTTGTTTTTGAAGTGTGTCATCTTTTCTTCATGTGCATTTTTGACTACACTTACTGTAGATAGAGATGGTCCTGATATATAAATCTGTTCTGCTATGCATTACCAGCATTACAGAAAATAAAACTGATAATTACTTTATTCAAAATTGTATTTCTTAGTCTAAATAAGCAATATACATCATCATCATTATCCAGTAGCATGTTATTGCTTGGTTGGTAAGACATAAATAATTTTTAGATTTACTCATTGTTTGGGATAATATTATGGTGTGATTGTATGGAAATGCCGAATTTTTTGAAATAATTCATAGTTTAAATAAAATCATCTCAGTTAGAAAGCTATAAAATTATTAAAATAATGCAAGTAAGGAAATTTTAAAAAATATTATTTACAATTAACAAAAAATTTTTAAAACATCTAATTTATAATTAACTTGTATTTTAATATTACAAGAAGCAAAAAAAAAAAAAAGTTCAATTTATCAATTAATTTTCACAGTATGTCTTCAATGATTCCATGCAGTGGGTAAAAGCAGAAATGGAAATGAAAAATATGTAGAGCACTTATTATACCAAATTTTCTGACATATTAAATAAAAAGCAAACAAATACTGAGGATAGGAAAGGAATTTTTTAGAATAACTTTAAGGAGTAGAAAAAGAAATGAATGAATATATAATCTAAATTGTTCTAAAGATTAAATCAAGTGACATAAAAAAAACAGAGAATAATAAATAGTAAAATTTTTTGGTTGATCACAGAAAATTATGATATAATCAAAAAGTTTTTTTTAGATAATAATACAACCCCCCCCCCTCCGGGATAGATCTTTGTAAACAAGATTTAGATAATTTTTTGCCTGCAGTATGCATCAGTGACTAATAATATTGATATGTGAGAGACTCACATCTGTCAGATAACTTATTTGACACAATGAATATTTGCTTAAGACTCCCAACAATAGAAGGCCTTAGTAAGGCAGAAAGTTTTCTAGAATGAAGAGTAAAAGAAGCAACATTTTTGAATAAGATTAATGCATATAATTTTATTTTGTTTGTTTATTTCTCGTATTGTTTAGTAAATTTTGTTAATTTACATTAAATTACGATTTTGTGTGTGTTAGTTTTTTAAGAATTGTTTTGTTTTTTTAAATAGAAAGAGTTATTTATATTTCTCTAGGTCTAAATAACTGTAATTTATAATTGCACATTATTATACTTTTTTGCTTTGTAGAATGTTTTTATTCGATTATGTGTATTATTTTTGTCATTTTTGTTATGGATTATTTTACTTGTATACCTATTTTAATGAAATTTTGTCTAAAATTAATGTTACTGGTTTTTTACCCCCCCCCCCCCATAATCTCTAATTTTTTCATTTTTCCTGGGAAAAATATCTGCCTTCACACTACACGTGAGGTTCCAAATTCGAATTTACGCAAGGGAAAAGCGCCTCTGACACTTGCATAATATTCTCTGATTACAATATAGAACAATTTTCTTCATTATTTTTATAATAGCTTTTTTTCTTTTTTTAGAAATCGAAGTTAAAATTACTAATCTAATTATGAAAAAGTTAAATAAATTCACAAATATTAATCTCATGATAAAATTTCCCATAGTTAATGTGCTTAGGAAAAATATTGTGAATAGAGACTTAAAATCCTCCCTTGCAGCTAGAAATCAATGCAGATTGTGCAGGAATAATTATTTTCTAACAACAAGCACGCCATCTTAGAAGGAAATCAAATTATTTGCAAATGGGTTAAAAAATAAACAAAATTCAAGTGAGTTTTTAAATACTGCTGACAGAAACTGAACAGAATCAAGCGTACATTATGTATACTATAATTCTGATAAAAAGATAGGTAATTCGACATCTTGATTTATCCACTTTTATGCAAAATGGCATAATTAGCACAATTTAAATATTAATTAGTTAATAATATTTAATTAAAAAAATTATACATTACATTGCAGTACTTATATTTACTGTTTAAACTTTGTATATTATCAAGACATATTTTTTAAATCGTACTATTTTTGCTTTGTATATATTAAGACTTTTTAGTTTAAAAAAAAAAAAAGAATTATAATGTTCCGTTCTTCAGGTGCATGCTTCAGTAATTAATATTTTTTTTTTTTTACATTTTCTTCTGAAATAGAAACCAAAAAGAGAAAAAAAAGTGTGTGTCTATGTTATTTATCTAAAGTCACATTGAGAAGCCAACAATGTATTACACCAGCATAGAGTTTAGAGCGGGTCATATTAAACTTGAATTTTTTTTTTTATGTACAAACAAGAACTAATTTAACTAAGCATCCAATTATTGGTTAGTAAATCAATATTTATTAATATACAGAGAATAAAACAAGATAATAAAAAAAACCTTTACCACCTGACAGCAAATCTGGTGTGAATAAAAAATAATTGAGTGGGATTTATTCTTCAGGAGTTTATAAAAAGTTCAAGCACTGAAAATGGCAAAGAGAGCCATAACTCATGAATCTTGAGCAACATGGTACAATATACCATTGTGTATGGTAAATAGAGCTTCTTTTAAACTTAGGGGAGGGATGAGTGCTGTTGGAGAGATTTTTGCTCTGCAGTAGGATATTTATGGTGTTTTTATACCAAGAAAAAAAATTGGTTTTTAGTAATCATTCTAACTCAAAAAAAAAATAAAGGTCAAAGAAAAAAAATCCTATAGAAATGAATTTTGCGGTGATTTTACAAATTAATTAAATTGTATTTAATTTCTTCAGCAGTAAATTTTTCTTTCTGAAAAACTTCCAATACCATGTGTATGTAATTGTAGCTCTCCAATGTATTTTACTCTTTGCTATATTTTCCCAAAGGTAACAACTGACAGTGGACTTTTTTTAGACTGTCTTTGAGATAAACCTTATAACATAGATGGGGTTTACCTCTCCCATAAAAACCATGCTAAAGTTCGCTGACAAAAGCAAAGTTGAAAAACATATTGATTGTTTTTATGACTTTCTCGTATTTTTAAAAGTTTACTGACCATCCTTAAATAAAACTCTTCTAATGCCTTTATATTTATAAATAGGGTGTCCAAGTTTCACTTTCATACACTAAATTAGGTAAAATAACTGCAGTATATATAACTAATTTAATTGCACTAATTATTTTCCTGCGATGAAATATCCTATCCTTTAACTTGTTAAAAGCAGCAGCTAAAGTCTGCATTGTACCTCAATCCAATCTACTTTTCTACTTATAAAGTTACCAAGGTATTTAAATTGATTTATTTTGTCAAATTGACAACCATCCAATTTAAAGATTGCTGAGAATTTAATCATTGGCTGATAAAAAATTTGAATTCTTGAGCATTAGTTAATAAACCAACTTCTTCGTGTCACATTCAAAACATTAATTATCTGCTGCAAAAAAAATTTTGAACTGGGAAAAATAGCACAGTCATTAATATAATGTAAATCTAGAATCCCAAAAAAATTATTTAAATTAAAAGTTCTATTATCAAATCTATATTGTACTTTGATCACTATTTGATTAAGTGCCTTTATACACAATTCCAAAGCCCACTGACATAAAAATTGAAAACAATATTGAAGCAAGTTTACATTTTTGTTTAATCTTAGTTTTCATTTCAAATGCCTCTGATTTTTACTCTTTAATAATAGCAATTTCTCTCATTCCATCATTTAGAAATTATGTAACATGAATAAATTTTAATGAACAACCAATTAATTTTAAACAATGCCTTAGACCTATTCAATTAATTGAGTCAAATGCCTTGATCAAAGTAAATCACTCTTTTGTTCCCAACACTTTTTTTTGAATTTATCTGACAAGGACCATGTTTATAGTGTTTCTTAATTCTCTAAAACCACAATGAATCTCTGCTAATCTTTCATCTGGAAGCAATTTATTCAACAAAATTATTGTATCTTTGTTATAGTGGATGATAATGATATTCCATAATAATTATTACAATCTTGTATATTCCATTCATTTTTTAAAATTGTAACAATAAAAGCATCCTTTAATATTGGATGGCACAACATGAGACTATATATTTTTAAAAAAATTCCAATATTTTTAAAGTTTAACATATTACCATTCTATTTTAAAACTTCAGTTATTTGATCAGGACATGCAGGTCTTCTCTTTTTAAGATTACAAAGAGCTGATATGACTTCATTAAGCTGGATATCTCTTATATCTCAACTTACCATCAATTAATGGACTAATCTAGATTCCATATTATCTTAATTGGAAAAAGCATTCATCACCAGAGATCAATAGATATATGAATAGAATAAGACATATTCAATAGAAAAACAGGCCAATGGGTGATAATACTCAGTGAATCTGATTGCTTTCAGTATGGATGGGGATCTGGCTGCAAATAGTTCAGGTTCAAAAGCACAACAACATCTCTGTCCAAATATAAGTGAATGGTAATTGTATATTCATGAAAGAAATACAGGCCCTAACATTGTTTGAATAGCTTAAGATTGTTTAATTAAAAAAAATGATGAGTTAAAAATTTATTATAATGAAACTATTAACTTATTTAAGAGCCCTTTTGATATTAAAGGTAATTGATGCAATTGAAAATTATACAATTGAGAAGTCTACTTTGATAGTGAACACATCACAATTGTCTGTAAAATTTTAGTTTTTTATATCTAATTTTAAATATTATTAACCACTTACACTTAAAATATTAAAAAGGATCTAATATAAGTGTTAGTTAAAGGCAAAAAATACATAAATGTTGATAAATTACAATGGAAATCAGCATCTGTTTTGAGTGAGTAGCCATTTTAAAATAATGCGAAAAGTTATACACTAGCACTTGCTAAGTAAGAGAAGAGGTTTTTTATACTAGTATATACTAAGAGAGGAAAGAGATATCCCCCTCCCCCAAATATGTATATTGAATTAAATCACCCCTCATGGTAAGAAATTCAATACTGCCCTCTGTAAAATAAATATATAAATATATTAGAGTTCGTATTTGTATATTTATTTCAGCTTAGCATTAAACACTGGGATTATTTTCAGCATGTATTACGTATTTATAATAAAATATTATTTATTACTATTGAAAAAATGTAGCAGATATCTAATTAATTATGAATAAAGGTACTTTTGTTTCTGAATATTTTTAGCAAATCTCTTGATATTAATTGACTATAATTTTAATTTTTAAAACATGCTGAAAGATTTACTTTGTTCAGATGTTTGCCGATTTATTTTTTTAATATATATTAAAAAGGGATACAAATTATAATAATAAATCAAGGTTTTATAATCCGAGTTCACATACCAATCATAAACATTATATTCACATATGCAATGTTACTTCCATTACACCTACTTTTTACTCACCACTGTCTCAACATACCAAATATCGTTTTATAATATGTATTCAGTCAGTATTCTACTCACAATATATACAATCAAACTAGTGTGGTGTCCATGTCTTTTATTGCATTTATGCAATAAAAGTTAGAGTTAAGTCACCCAATCAAAAAGCTACACACTAATCTATGAACTAAAAAATAATAATTGTATTCACTGGTATGTTGCTGATCAAAGAAGTCATAAAAAGAAATCAATCTAAACCCCCTCCCCCTTTACCACATTCCTCACACCAACAAGTATGTGATTATTTTAAAGTTATTACTCAAAGCAGCTTTTAATATTTATTTAAATAGAGGCTATGAAGTTGATAGGTAGTTCTTTGAGTTGGCTTTTGACAGAAACATTGGTTAAAAAAAATAAATACTGATATTAAAATTTTATAATCTGTGACTTTAGAATAATTGACTATAAGAATAAAATTAAAACGTAAAAAAAACCTTCTCAATAGCACAAAATATTACTTGTAATAGTTTAAAATTATAGTACAATTTAGAGAAAGGGGAATGGAGGGAGAAAGAGGGGGCAGAGAAACAGTAATGAAGACAAAAAGAGAGCAATTAATGTTAACATCCACAAATATTTTGTAGTCTTCTATTAGTACAGTATATATTAAATAAATATTGTTTCTCTTTTAAGCAAGATACAAATATTTCTGACTATATGTACAATTTAGTGTCTAAAACAAGTAAATGTGAAATGTGGTAGATGACAAATAAAGTCTAATGCAAAAAAGAAAGAATAAATGTGTGTGAGCATATTTTTGTTGCACAAAATAAGACAAGCAAGATGTAAGAAAATAAAATAAATATTTTTATTTTTGTATATTAATTTACATAATGTTTATTCTAATTGATGTTTTAATGAGTTTTTCTACGTTAAACTTTTTTTAAAAATTGCTTTGTTTGCAGAGACTTAAATTAGTGGGATATTTTAATGATTCATATTTTCTCAGATAAAGGAAGTGATTTTTACAAGAATTACAGAAGAAATGCTGACAATCAGATACATACATCTGTTTAGTATAAATATTATAATAAAAGAGAATAGGTGAAATGGAAAGGATTAGAATAATTTTGTCACACTATTCACATAAACAAAATTTGAACAGGTAGGATATGTTTCAAATCTCTTATTTTCCTGATATTTTAGAGTGTGGCTTTTAATTCATCTTCTGTTATCAACATGATTTTTATAGGAAAAAAAACAACAATATATGTATAATAAATAGATTTATTGTTCAGAGATAGATTTCCAATAAATTTACAAAGCTATATTTTTTAAAAGGTTTTTATCATGTAATGCTCACACCCACTTGCCATGACCATGATCTGGATTTGAACCATGTCTAGATAAAACTTGAATGCTTTCAATTAAGTCTATTTTCTAGGCAACTGTCCCTTAACTAACCCAACTAACCATTCTCCATTGTGTGACTCTTTGACATTCTTAGATACAGGAAAAACAAACATATAAAAGGATTCAAAGTCTGGCTCAGTAAATATTAATTACTTCTAAATAATAATAAAATAATAATAATAATCATTTTCATCAAATGACTTTATTGCTGAGTAGCTCATAAAAAGTTCAAATGCCAGAAATCACAGGCCTGAAATATCACCCGTTGACCTTCCAAAGTCTGTCATTCTACCACTACAGCAAATCATGCAGGACATTTTTTTTACTTTATACCTGCTTAGAAATTATTGGAAAAAATTATGAAATACTTTTGAATAGCATTAAAAAGCATTTTATAAAAAGTTTATTCTATGGACTAAAATTATACTTGAAAAAAAAAAAAAAGAAAAGATTCTGTCATTTAAAGGTCTCAGATAAAATGCTTATTAAATTATTAATACATTTTTAAGTTTGAATAATTATTAATTTGAAATTGCTAAAAGGCTTTGTGGTATAGTAATTAACTCATATATAAACTTGTTATTTATATGATCTGGGGTTCAAATAAATAGCTAAAGAACTGCAAACAAAGACAAATACTACAATGAATCCCACTGACTAACATAGGATGAATATGTGCAAGATGTTTCAGAACTTTTTGAAAAGTAGTTGGAATATTGATTAACATTATAAGAAAAGTGCAATTACCAATGAAAAAGCAAAAAGATTTTTCTATTGGTTTATGATTTAAAAAATTCAATTTATTTTTCACCATGAGACAGAAGACAAAGTTAGATTGCAAAACAACAACAACAAAATCAAGCAAGAAAGTAGAAATTTTGAAAATAATATGGCTAAATAAATAACATTAATTTTTATTAAAATAAATTTGTTTACATTTTTATTTTAAGGTTGTAATAATTTAAATGAAAATTAAAATTGAACTGCATAGTATATATGATATTTACATTTTTGATTTTGTATTTTATTTTTCATGTTTAAATGGTAGTTTTGAATAGTAACTATAGTGTAAAAGTTGTATATCTGGCACATGATTGTTTATCTCTAAATATATGTATTTCAATAGATGATGACTTCTGGAACCATTTACATTTGTTATGGCAGACTCTACTGTAATTAATTTGTCTAATTATACACATACATATAATTTATTAAATTTTAAAATACATTTTGTTAATCATGTTTAACAAAGTAATTTAAGAAGTGTTTTCAGCATCCATATAAATTTTAATATGCAATATAAATTATTAATAATAAAAAAAATAATGGTAAAAGAAGAATATAAGTAAAAAGATTCGAGGCTTTAGAGATATGAATTTAGATAAGAATGAAAAAAATAAGACTGATCATGACAAAACATTGAAAAAAGTAAGAAAAAGAATTTGTTTTTATAGATAGACAACTTCCATATTTCTCTATTTTTTTTTATTTCATAAATAATTTCATATAAATAAAGATACAATAAAAGACAAACAACCCCCAAGATTCATTTCGTGCTGAAACAGCACTCATCAGTTGGGTCAAGTCATCATCTCTTATATACATCTTTATTTATATTTTTTACCATGTGTTAAAGCATCGGCCGGGAAGCGAACCCGGGACAACTGCTTATAAGGCAGCTGTGCTGACCACTCGACCACCAAGAGTATTTATGTGGAGAAATTGTCTCATTTTTATTCTCAAGCGTTAATTTGCTCCTCTCCCAACTTTTATGTTATCAATTTTTTGATAAACACGTAATGATTATTACTAATCATTTATTAAACTAGAGATTTTCTCTAGCACAGATATAAACTTTAATCCAAGTTAAAGATTAATATATCTGATTTTCAGCACACACACACACATGGCTATTTACGTTTCTCTTTCTCCCGTGCGTAATATCTTTTTTATAGATAGACAACTTCCATATTTCTCCATTCTTTTTTATTTCATAAATAATTTCCTATAAATAAAGATACAATAAATTGTCCCAGGATAGCGGGTTCGCTTCCCGGCTGATGCTATAACACATGAGAAATAAAAATATTAAAAAATTTGTAGTATTATCTCTATTTTACTGAAAGTAGCAAACACATTTCGAATATTAAAACTTATGCTTGAAAATATTTCAAATTATTATTCACTTTAAAAAATATCTTCATATTTTATTAATGCAAATAGTGTAATTGTTGGTATTTTATTAAAGGACATAAACGACATCATTTAGTGAAAAATAGACACAGATCAAGGAAATTATTTATTAACATTATTATAAGTCAACTATAAAAGAGAAAAGGCATTTAAAATCCAATACAAAACATAGAAAGATAAAGAATAAAAAATTAAAATGAATGTAACAATTATTTATATCCACAATGTGAAACTCGAGTAGTTTGACATAGGCACATGCTATGATATTTAGCCACTTTTATTCACACATTGAATTGCTACCTCTCTTAACCATATTTTTTTGTAGTATTATTACAATTTATTTTAAAAACAGACACCTAGTATATAAAATAATAGTATTTCATTTTATAGAATTAGGCATGAAGTTAAAAAAATTTTTTTCTCACCTTCATATTTGCAAAAATATCAATTATGGAGTGCAATTATAATGCACCTACAACTTCAGATTCAATTGCAAGGAGAGATAATTTTGGCATCTTTTTGTAACATTGTCAGTCTTAAATAATTTTTGATAAGTTTTAATTTTGAAAATGTCTGCTCATGATGGAAACATAGAGAAAAAATAACATTAAACTGTAACAAGCCAAATACTAAAGTAAATCAAGTGGTGAGATGTTTTCTTATATATATACACTTTTAGAGATTTAATTTTTTCAAATAATTATACACTATTAGAATCTGATTTATTATTATCAGTAAGTTTTAAGGACAAATTATTGCAATATTCCATGTTCTTCAACAATTTTCAAGTTGTAGAGAAAACTAAAAGTACCATTATGGATTCTTAGAGGAATGATTTTTTTTTTAAAAAATAAAAGAAAGAGCTGTATTTTTAAAGTACAGTAAAAAATTGTCTTAAAACCATATTTAGAATCTTGCATTGTCTCATCTTCATGTTTATAATCAAACTATTTCTTGATTTTATGCCAATAAATTGTCACATCTTAAAAAAGACTGAATTAAAATTAATAGATTTGGGAAATTCTTTAACAGATGAAAACAGTTTATTAAAAGCTTCATCATTGTACAAATTCTTTAGCATCTTTACTGCTGTGTAAATTTGGTAGTTTTATTTCTGAATAAATTTATTTAATGTATTAATTTTTAAAAGAATTTCATATCAAATAATGATAATACAAATAAATTTGAAGGAATTAATCTTAAATGCCAAAGGTGTTTATTGTTTTAAATCTGTCTCTTAAAATGAAATTTGAATATTTCAGTGATTTAATTCTACTTTACTAATGTGTTTGACTCAATGACAAGTTGGGAATATATTTTTTAGAGTTGCTTTAATAATATCTTAGATGAGTAAAGAATACAAATACTTCTTGAATAGTGCTAAAAAATATTCCATTCAATTGGGTATTTGAAAGCATTATTATTAATTAAATTTAAATTGCCATCATTTATGAAAAAGACATTGCATGAGGATTCAAAAACCAATATTTTTATTTTTGATCCATTGCCATTACTTTATCATTGTAAGTTATTTATATTTAAATTTCTGTAATTCATTTTTCGAAAAATAAAATAAACCTTCCCTATAGAATCATAAATAGAGCATAATGAAATTAAATGTTTGTTTATTTTACATTTCTTACATATATGACAATGTATAGTCAATTGTGCAATGTGTGAGGCTTTCAGAATATAGTCCAGTATTATTAAAAAAATATTTATTTAAATTACTTCTAAAAGAATTTTTTTCTTCTATCACCAAAATATTTATTATTTCATTTTGAATTTTGTCTCCAAGATATCATTTTTATTACTTTCAGAAAGTTACTGTTAGACGCATGTAACACATTTAATGTACCATGAAATGGCAAGATCCTGTTTTGAGAAAAAAAAATTGTACTATGGCTATATTTATTTTGATGACAGTATGCTTTTTTTTCCACAGTAAGTAATTTTTGTAGTGATCAATCTATCATAATTTCTTTAATCATGTTATTTTTCAATTCTATCCATTTTCTGTGATTATTGAAATGCTGTAAACTAATTTTATGTTTAGTTAGAGTGTAATCACAAAAACTTTGTATTTATATAATTTAATTTTTAATATACCAAATATTTTGCAATAAAAACTGCAAATGCTTTCTTTAATTACCAAATACTCTAATACTGCCTTGATATTTTTTCATCATTATTTAACACATGGGAATAATTATTTAGTAAAACCTTTTCATCTATACATTATAAGAAAAATTAAAATTATTTCTATGTATAGATCTTTTTTCAAGCAAATATTCCATAACTTTTGTGTAAAATTTTCAGGTCATATTCTGAGATTATTTAGATTATCACTAGTTATTTTTCATTCACAATGCCTTTTCCGTGATCATTTGAATTTAATTACATATCAACTGAACAGTTATTTTATCATCCATAGTATACATTCCATGATTACTAAAAAATAAAGGACTAGTTTGTTCCCCTTCTACAGTGTCCAGAATGTCACTGTCATTAATGTCTCATATTATTTGCTGAATAATTTTTTTTTTTTTTTTTATAATCACAGTCAGATATATTGCTATCTGGCTCGTGTATTATTTTAGAGGAGATATTAATGATTCAGATTAAATTTCTTTCTCAAGAAGTGATAGATGATTAGTAATTAGATTTATTAATAACACCTATAGTTTTTTTTCTGTTGGCTTTTGCTAGCCACCTTTCTTTTAATGTCAATACAATAGTTTTTTATTCCAAAAGGAAATAAATATCTGTCTGTTTTTTTAATATATACATACATAAATTTTATAATTGACAAATTAAATTTTGTGAGATAGTGAGTGATACTTCTAATTAGTTATATTTTTTCCAATGTTTCAATCCAAGAATAAAATTCAAAACGAATGCAGTTTAGATTTTTTTTTCAATGACAATATAATAAACTATATATTCATAATGAATAATAAGTTTTATAAGAAAAGATTGTGACTTTGTGTCAATGTATTAAACTTTTTTAATATCAATATTATTCACCTTGTCTACCTCATTGACTACATATAATAGTAACAATAAAGTGTTTATTTTACTAATTGTGCAAAATGAATACATTTCACATTAACATTATAGAACATGGACTTGGCTCAATTTACAGAGTTACGACTTGTATTGTATACATCAGTCATGAAATAAAAAAATATATTGACAAAAATACCACCGATATATTTCTAAGATATAATAAAAATTTACCATCACTTTCAAAATGCCTGCCCATTTGAAAAGCCCCTTTTATGAAAACTATAATGTAACAAACCAGAAAACATGGACTTGTGTCTACATGTAATACAGTCTAGTTCTTTAATCTATTTTTATGACATTTTCCAATGCTTTTTTAACTTTTGCAACAAATTTTACTTTTTGAAAGACTTTGACACATTACCTAATTGTAGCTTTCCTTTGTATTTTATTATCTGCTATATCTTTTCAATGAAAGCAATCAATGTTGCAATTCTTTAGAGGGCTTTTAAGACAAATTTTCTATTATAAATAGAGAATGCTTCTTCCCTGAGAACTGTGTTTAAATTCCACAAAAAAAAATACCTTTTAGAAAAATTATTAGTTCATTTATTTTACATGCTTAGTCTAACAAAGATTGCTATTGGAATTACAAGTTTCATTAGCAGCACATTCAGAAAGCTGAAAAACATAACAAAAAATCTTATGATCATACAGCTTTATTTTTAGAATCTGTCATAGAATTTTAAAGTAAACTATTTCAATGTCATTGTGTTATATTAATAAAGAATCTATATCATTACTTTATTCAATAACTCCAGAAAAATATATTATTTTTATATGCCAGTATTTTGTCTGATTTATTATTTGAGTTAAACCATTAAGCATCACATGATCACATTTCCTATACTGTATGGAGAGTTTTGCTCTGTTTATTATTTGAGATAGTTATACCATCATAATGAAATTTTATCTTTCCACTTGTTAAATGCAGCAGAAGTGCACTAAAATATTTTTCTAGTTAAAAGCTACCAAAATATATTTAAACTGATTTACATTCTCAAATTAATTATTCAAGTTAAAAATTTCTGAAAATATTTTCTTTTTAGCATTTGAATTTAATCATCATTAATTGTTAAATTACATTCAAACATTTATCCGGCCAATTTCCATGACCCTATCAAGATAATTGAGTCAGTCCTTAAAGATCAAATCCAAACTCAAATTCTTAGCCATATCTCGTCAAACCAATACGGAAAAAAGGGATCATCAACCTCGCATGCTATGTCCAATGTAATTGCACTGTTCAATTACATCAGAGGACATCGTAAATCAAAACCTATTGCTGTCCAGCTGGATGTTGCGGCAGCATTTGATTCAGTCCAGATAAACATCCTCATGGATATTCTGTTGGAAGGCGACATTCCAGCGGGGATTGTACAGATGGTCAGCAATCTGCTCAACAACAGAGAGATTTTTCTCTCTCTTGATGGCAAGATCACACCAGGCTTCAAGCCATACAAGTCGATCCCTCAAGATCCCCACTCAGTGCCTTTTTCTTCACAGCATACATCAACCCTCTTCTGACAGATATAGAAAAAAACCTCCCTGGAATTTTCCTTCCCTCTCTCAATAAAAACTTCAATGTATTTGCATATATAGATGACATCATGGTTGTGCTTCCCACCATTAAATACCTTCCCCATCTCATGAACATATTAAACAGAAATACAGCGAAACTTGGCCTACAAATAAATTTTAACAAATCTTCCATCTGGAAGATAATGTCTGGTAAACAAATTAACTCTCCCTTTTCTGCAAAACCCCAAAGATACCTAGGTTTCCCAATCTACAAAACTCCAACTGCAATGGCAAGAGAGATTCAAGATGCAATCCTCCATTCAACTGAAGCCATCACCACTTCACTCTCTAGAGTATACCTTTCATTATATGGAAAGGTTGGCCTCCTCAACATGATCATAATGCCAAAAATCTCATATTATCTTCCATTCGTTAAAATGTCTAAACAGTTTCAAAATAAAATTAACCGATTATGCACCAAACTTCTCTGGAGAGGAAGGACAGTTGCTATTAGCTTGCGAGGTATCCAACGACCATGCAGGTTCAATGGACTGTCATTCCACTCAATACAAGCAATCATTTTACAGAAAACCCACAACACTCTACATAATCTGATCCTCTCCTGCGGATATTCTAACATTATTAAAAAAATTACACTGACAGATCATCCTCCACCCTCTTCCAGTTCATGGATAGCATCCCTAATAGAACACCTACAACTTTATAACCCGATAATACCCTTTAACCTTAACCAAAAAATCACCTTATGGGAAGCATACAATATAATCAACTATAATCAACAACCCATTAAAACCAGCCTAAAAGTAACCAACCAAAGACTCATTACACACTTCAAAAGATGGAGTCTGGAACCCAAATTCCTTGACTTCATCATTAAAATAAATCTTAATGTGCTACCCACAAATTGGTTTCTTTATCACCGAAGAGGTTTTACCAGCATTGACCCTATATGTGGTCTGTGTGCTCATGAAGATGAAACCATAGACCATATTATACACCGGTGCCCAAGACTTAAAACTCTGAAAGATATAATTATAATCAATTCCAACATAAGACCTGATATGATTTTCTCACTTGAAAATGCCATTCATAATGGATTTTTTTCAATAATAAGGCTTTCTACCTTTGTCCTTTATTCCATATGGATAGTGAGATGCAAAAGTCTGATGGAATTATCCCCACCACAAATCATACTATTGTTTTATCAAATGCTCAAAAAAATCAAGAAACGTGACCAGCTCATTGCCTCCAGTAAAGTCTTTGATGACACATGGTCTTTAACTGCTCTTTCCTTTTCCTGATTATCAATTCCCACCTACCCAGCATTATAGAATAGTCAATTATAAAAGAAAATATTCATGTTTATATTAAAAATGCTAATACCATTAAACAAGTTCTTAGAATCTCTTCACTATACCTAACCACATAAGAGTAAAACAATTGTGCTCTCATAACATAATCTAGCCAGATGACAAATAGAACATTATATAATCATATTATTGTACAATTTATTCATTTATTTATCCTTTATTAGTATGTAATCACTATTTATTGTTAATAAATTTTTTATTGAAATGAACATTAGAAATATTCTATATATAAAACTTTAAATTGGTAAAACTAGTACAATCATCAGCATATTTTAAATCTAGAAGTTAAAACAATAAAATTAATCTACATCAATCCTAATGCTTGTGTCATGTTGTTCAAAAATCCATCGCCACAAAAATGAAAAACAAAGTAAGAATTAATACATGTCATTACAATTTATTATAAAAGCACCAAATTTACTGGCCACACAACTATGACCCCATTCACCTCAGATAAATATTTTATTTTCAAAGATATTTTATTGATTATTAAAAAGATTACTTTTTTTTTCTTGGTATACATTAAAAGTATATAAGAAATTATAATTTATAATAATAGCACAAAATTATTCTACTGTTCTTTTGGAGATACTTACAATGTTAGGTTCTGTCATTAGGGACAATGCGTTTGTAAATATTTCATGAGGGATAATTTTTCTAGCTTTTTCCCTAAGGTGTTTAATTTGTTAAAAAATGTATTTACATGTTTTCTTTGGTTACGGTTGTATATAAAAGAGCAACGTGTATACCATAATGTATGTAATACAAAGGTGCTTGCTCTACTGCAGCAATCTCCCCTTTCAATATGAGTTAAACAAAGTTTCTATCATCACTGTCAACTATTAATAATCCATTGCAAGATGAATATCTCTCCAAGTTCAATCTATCTTCTCTGATTTCTAGCCTCTCTTTTCCATATCACCTTTGCAAACTTTCTTATTTTATCCATTCATCTCACATGTGGTCTCTTTTTGGGTCTTTTATAATCTCTTGGAATTCTGTTTAAGATTTTAATTGTCCATCTATTATCATCTCTTCTAGCAATATGTCCAGCCCAACTCCATTTCAGTTTTTTAATTTTTTTCTATATCAATAATATCTTTGTTTTCTTACCCATGTATTGCATTTTCGATCTCTTCTTGTTATTCCTAACATGCATCTCTCCATACTTGTTTGAGTAGTCTGAAGTCTCTGTATTGTTTTTCTATTAAATGTCCAAGTGTCAGATCCATAAGTAAAAACTGGTAAAACAACATTTATTAAAAAAATCTTCCTTTTCAAACACATAGGCATCCTTTTAATATTAAGTTATTTCCAAGAAAAGCACTTCAACCAAGTTTAATTCTATTATAAATTTTATCCATTATGTTTCCAACTATAGTAATAATAGTTGTTAACTTCTTCTAACTCATTATAATCAATCTTTATTTTCATCTTTTGAGAAAATCCATTGAACATTATGTTAGTCTTTTTAACATTTTCTTACTTTCATCTGACAACTCTTGCAACATTTCCCGAAGCTCTAACGTATTATTTGAAAAAAAAACAAAAAAAAAACTACATCATCTGCAAAAATCTAAATGACAAATAATCTCTATTTATTTTTATTCCTTTAGTTTCCCATTTTAATTCACAAAATACTTCTTGCAGCACTGCTGTAAAACATTTTGGAGATGTGGACTCACCCTTTCTTACACCCACCTCAATGTTAGTCTTTCTAGTATCATTATGCAATGTAATTGTTGCTGTTGCATTTTTATAAACATTCTTCAGAGTATGACAATATTCTGGGCTATACCTTGATGATCCAATGCTTTAATTACTGGAGAAATGCTTATAGAATCAAATGCCTTTTTATAATCTACAAATCCAAAGCAAAATAGTAACTCATATTCATTGGTTCTTTATATAACTTCTCTCAATACTTGGGTATGATCTACTGTACTAAAACTACTTTTAAATATAGCTTGTTCTTTTGGTTGATTGAAATCCAATGTTCTCTGTAGACGAGTTGTAATTATTTTGGTAAAAAAATTGTATAAAACTGATAAAAGACTGATAGGTCTGTAATTTCTAATATCTTCTTTATCACTTTTTTAAAATATTAATATTAATAGTGCATTCTTTCAATCATCTGATACATCCGTATCATTTAGACATTTGATGCATAACTTTGCTAAAAAAAAATTATTTCTTCACCTGCTTCTTTTAATATATCGATTATGATTCCATCATTACCTGGAGCTTTTCCTTTCTGCATAAATTTAATTACATGTCTCACTTCTTCATTTAAAATCCTGGGGAAACTCAGAAAATATAATAAATGTATGATGTAATTATTTTTTATTACTATATAATTTTTGATAGAACTCTTCTACCCATTTCATAATGTCATCTCTCTTTTTAGTAATAGTTCCATCTTTTTTTTACTTATTGCAAATATAAGTTTCCTACCAATACCAAAATGTTATTTTACACTCTTGAGACTTTTATTCTTTTCAACTTTCTTTGCTAATTTACAACTATACTTTCTTATATTATTATCAACTCTTTTTCGCACTATTGTACAAAATTCAAGATATTCAATCCTTATTAAGCAGGCAAAACTCTCCATACAGTAGTTCCATCCTGTGCCAAACCAGAGTAATCAATGGATGCCAGAAGGCTTGTGCATAAAACCCCCATTTAGTGCCTATTCATCCAATATCCCAGACCATTTTCTGGCTTGTGGCCTTTATCAGTGAGGAGCCTTGGATCTGAGCACACTGTATCTAGATCTTAGGATCTAATGCAGCCCTCCAGCAGCCATGAAGGTCACAAGCCAGAACCTGGTCTGGAGATATTGGATGAGTAGGCACTGGATGGGGATTTTATGCATGAGTTTTCTGGCATCCATTGATTACTCTGGTTGGCACAGGATGGCACTACTGTATGGAGAGTTTTGCCTGTTTAATAACAGTTATGTGCTAGCATAAGAGATGGTGATCATGTGATATTCAATCGTTCTTAATGCATCATTTTTATATACCTTCTTTTCTTTATAAATTCTCTAATCTCAGTAGAAATTTTATTGGTCAATTGATGATTTTTTCTACCAGCTATTTTTGTTGCAGTTTTTAAAAGTGTATCAGTTATTTACCTATTAATTTCATTCAAATCTGAATTATGTTCAAAATCTACTAATACTTGAAAATGGTTTGCAAGTTTTAATTTAAATTCATTGGAATGTTTGTGAAGATTAGAAATATCAACTGTAAACATTGTTTTTCTTAATAATTTTTTGTCATTAACACTACACTAATCGATGATCAATTTGTGTGTTGAATTTGTTAAGGACGTTACAACCTTGAAATGTATTTTCTGTTAGTCAAAATATAATCCAATTTTACTGTACTTTCATTTTGATGCTTCCATGTCCATTTCCTTTAAAATTGTTCTCAAAAAAAGAATATGTAATATAAAGTTTTTCTTTGTCTGCAAACTCCACAAGTCTATGTCCTCTCTCATTTCTATTACCATAACCAAATTTACATATCTTTACCTTTCTTTTGTTTACCAATTCTAACATTGTCTCCCATAACAATTCTAAAATGTTTAGTCTGATCAAAAGCTTTTTGTACATTCATATAAAAATCTTCTACTTCACCACTATGAGAATTTGTTGGGGCATAAACCTGAATTATCTGCATTTGGTATCTGCTATTAAGTCGAATGAGAAATCTTGTCACTCTGTTTAATATATCATCAGTTTCCACAATGTTGTTATTCCATTTTTTATTTATAAAAAATCCTACTCCAGTTGTACTTACAATATTTGTGCCTTTGTAGTAAAATACATGCCCATTTTTAAAATCAATTGTCTCTTTACATTTTCTTCTAACTTCACAAAGTCCAATAATGTCTTATTTAATATGAGACAATTCTTTCAATTCTTGCATTATTTCCTTCACTTGAAAGTGATCTGCAGTTGTAAGTACCTAAATAAAAAGTCATCATCAAATGGCAGCCTGGGTCCATGATCAGGGGATTCTTAGCATCCTCCACTGTCAGCCACCAATTGCTGCATTAGATGGTGATTTTAAAGCCTTCTGAAACTAAGGGCCATGATTTATTTTTAACTGTCATGATTGAAAATATCTATTAGAAAAAAAATTTCATTTACATACATATTCATTTTGACTTATCAGGCAGCTGAAAAAAAAAAGACCATGGTGTTTCTTGATCTTAAACTTAGAGGTAAAAAGCCAATAAACTCACTACACTGGATAATGTATGTTGGTGAGCAGCCCTTCCATGTTCATATACTATATGAATAATTACATAGTAATAACAGCTGCAATGACAAGAACATATGGAGTGGATATTAAGAATTTGCCCTATTTGGTTCCTTTAAGATCTCCAAGAGGAATCAAAGGATGTCTTTTCAGTTAACAGCAAACTCCTTTCTGCAGCTAAAAGAGGATTCTATATTAGTATTTAAATTGTTAAATAGTTTAGGAATTTCTGCATGAATGCTATCAAAACAAGTACACCCAAAAAACAAATGAGTTTGGTTTCTGTATCTATATGGCATATCCAGCATTAATCTTCAACATACCTGAAATGCCTTTTGAATTTGAAAAAATTCAATGTAGATAGAGAACCCAGATTTAATTTGATTAGGAAATTGAAGAATTTTGGTTCAAGTAACCAAAATCTAAATTTCCTAATAAATTGCTTGTTATTCAACTTCAGTACTATTTCTTCCATCGTACTTTTTAATTGTTGATGAGTAATTTCATAAACACCCCAGTACTTGAAATTATTCATAGTTGGACAAAAGGATAAACTTGGAATTGTATGTAATGAAGGCATTTAGTTTTTTTTAGATATCTAGTAATGGGGGTGGTTTGTCCATAAGTATTATTTTTGCCACAATTTTTAAGTGGGTGTATAATTTTACACAAGAGAAAATTAAATGTACAGTTGTTTTTTGTATTTTACAGAAATTAATATCATGAAATCCTAAACCATTTTTCATTAATGATTAATGAAGATGCCTTAGATAGGTTGATGCCCACTGACCATCCTAGAGAAGTTTTTTACACATCAAATATATGCTATTAAAAAGGCTTTTGTTAATAGTATGATGGGAGAAAAATGTGTGATATTTGCAATAATGAGAAAATTGATTAATGATATTTTTGAGTAGAGTGAAAGATAAGATTTCAATAGTAAGTTAATAATTTTTTAATTTTATCTTTTTTTCTGAATTTGTGTGCACATTGCTTTATGGCTCAGATAGAAAGGATAACCCAGAAATAACTCAGCTTTCATTAAAAAAATCTCTATTTATTTCTCCAGTTTAGATCAACCTTCACATGATTTCTCTATATTAAATTCAAGCTTATATTTAGTTGAATATTCTACCAAAAATTTTTAAAGTATTGGGATTTGTTTTTGTGAAGAGAAAAAAACTGACACATCATCCATATAAGCAATGCAAGTAATATTAGCTTTTAGTTCAAAAATGTGTACTCCAGGCTATATTTATTATCCCTATATTATGCATTTGTGTGTTTGAAATAAAACATCAATTTTTATTTACCATTAGATTTTGCATCATGAAATTGTATAATTAAATTTTAGTGAGTAATCAGTTAATTTCAAATACTACACCAAATATTTCTAATTAATTAATATGCTTGATAAAATTGATAAAAGCATTATAAACATCATGCCTTTAATAATTCTTATTTCTCTAAAATTGTACTGAATCTCTGGAAATCATTAATCTATGACTGAAAGCAATCTATTCAACAAAATCCATGAATGTATTTTCAATGCAATGGATAATAATAATAATACTCCTTAGTAATTACTGCAGGTTTTTATCTTTCTTATTTTCATAAATTAAAGCAATTGAAACGTATTAAAGATCAGGTTGAACGACTTCATTGGATCCATATATTTCTAGAAAATTTGAATATCTTGAAGCGAGGACATCATCACACTATTGTATTTTAAAACTTCTCCAGGTAGCTGATAATTTGCAGCTTTCCCGTTTTCATGATTATAGAAAACTTATTTAACAACACTAAACTGGATATCATGATCTAAATGAGTAGTAAATAGAAAGCATACATTATTAAATGCTTTCATCACAATTATTGCATTATTATGCAAAAAAAAACAAAACCGAATCAAAATATTCTTTCTATCTATTCAAAATATCATCAATACCACATAAAAAATGCCCTCCCACAAAATCCAAGTGTTAATAGGATTATGTTTTTTTTAAAAATCAATACAATATTTTCAAGGTGTCAAAATAATGATGTAAAGCAACCCAAATAAACAAATTATTACATTTCGTTCATTATTAATCTGCCAATTACTTTTAAGCTTTCTTTGATCTTAAATTATTACAGCATTGGATATTTTATTAGGATTACTTATCCTGCATTTAAAGTGTTTCTTTTTAACAAATAAGTTTGCAAGCAGTGATTTTAAAATTGTTACATAGATTTTTAGAGCAAAAAAAAAAAAAAGAAAAGATGCATTTTACACTATTGTTTGTGTGTGTGTGTGTGCGTTCAAAATATATGAAAATCGATTTTTTTTTTTTTAAACAAAAAAGTGAAAAAAAAATTATTGCAGTTTAATATAAATAAAAATTCTAAATCGCATCTTTAATTAGAAGCCAAAGAAGTAATTAGAAGCAAATCATTTCATTTTTTCTTTAATAGAAAGCTAGTTTTGTTGCTATGGTCACAATTATACAATGATAATAAAATATGACAGCTTATTAATCTAATTCTTCAAATTATTAGCGTATTTTTTTTAATCTCCTCTATACTTTTTTTTTTTAAAAAAAAAATTTAATACATAAGGATAGCATAATTATGCAAGTTAATTTTTAAAAATAAATATTTTATACATATTCTTAGATCAAAAGTAATGTGTTTTAAATCACTTAAAATATAACATTTATTATTAATAATAAAAGTTTGTATAAAACAAGTTCATATAATAAAACAGATGGCAGAACAAATGTTTAGATGAGATAAGTAATTCTAAGAAGCTTTAAATTCTAAATAATTATATGTATGTCTGAAGCTAAAAGCCAGATTTGCTGAAGATATATGTATGTTCTGCTGAGAAAAAAACATTTGCTGTTTTGGTGATGCTCACGGCAAAGAGAACTGCAGTGAAGCTATGAAAAATTTATTGATTGTGTGAGGTAATTTGTGACTGTTTTCCACAGAACTTTTAAAATAAATTATTATAAAATCTACTTTTTAATCTTGATTACAAATGATATGCTAATGAGATAGGTATAGTCCTAATTATAATACATAACATCAAAAACATATCTGAAAAGAAAGTAAATATTTTGTTATTATCATACAATTTTATTTTATGAAAAATATCTATTAAATGACAAAAATAAAACATTTTCTGTTGATAGATAATACAAGAGTTTTAATTATTCACTGCCTCACTATATATATATATTAAAAATAAAATTGAATAACTGTACTTCTATGAAGTAAATGAAATGTATTCTTAGGTATCGGTATACAGTACTCTGCCAAATCCATGGATTCACCATTCCCAATTTCAATTATCCACAAATGGAAAAGATATTCAATTAAAAAAATAAAAATTTGTACATTTGAGTTCATAAATTTCATGTATGCATTGCTTGTATTAAAAAAAAATCATAAACCATATCTCGGGTTTTCTTACTTTATGCATTCAGTCATATGATTAATCACTCTTTCTAGATTTATTACAGTACTATAACTACATTATTCTACCTTTTTTTAATTTTTTGATGTTTAAAATGTGTAAATTTTTATAAGTGTGGTGTTTATGTTTAAGGTATATTATATAAGATTTGTAGTTACATATGAAATATCTTGAAACTAAATAGCAATAGACGCAAAGATTCTATTATATAATTAAAATATACACAATTAAATCTATAACTAAAAGCTTTATCAGCTCATTTCAAGTCAAATCTTATCCAAATAGCTTTACAGAAAAAAAAGTAGAGGAAAATCATTAGGCTATTAAAAAACTGGATGGTGAAAATATTATTTTTTTTAAATGAACTGTGCTAATTGCTCTAACAGGCTTTATTGATAAATGCCAGCAAGAGATAACATTTTAAAATCTCTATTTAGAAAACATATGCTAACCTCAGACCAATGATTTCATGCTTTGGTACTCCTCAGTGAGCTATTAGGGTAATTTCAGACACTAGATCTAAAAATACTAACCCAAAGCCAAAATTTATCTAAAAGTTGTTTATCGAGTATAAAATCTGAAATTTTTAGATACCTACATGTATTCCAACCCAACTATCCAACTCAAATAGCTATATGGTGCTGAAAAATCTTCAGCCAAACCATATATTAATAGCCTTAGCAATATAACATTGCTAAAGACTTTAAAACAAAAGACTACAAATAATCAATAAAAATGAAGTCATATATAAATGCCAGCAAGAAAAAGCATTTTAAAATCTCTATCTAAAAATCACACCCTAACCTGAGACTAATGGTTTCATGCTTTGGCACTTCTCAGTGAGGTACTAGGATAGTTTCAGATATTAGATCTAAAAATATCAACCCAAAGCTAGCATTTATCTAAAACTTATCTATTGAGTGGGAAATCTATAATTTTCAGATACATGTTTTTATTTACAAGCTTAAAAATATTAGGCCATGTGATATATAACTTTAATTTTTATTGACTATTTATATTCTTTTTTTTTGTTTTGTTTTTGTCACTTTACTTCTAGCTATAACTCAATAAACAATTTACAAATAATAACTGAATCATTAGCTAGATTGGCTATGGATAGCCTCTAAAAAATCTAAATTTTACTTGGAATCATTAGTTACCTAAAAACAATTTCAATTTTATCCAGATTTCATCATCAAATCATGAGTAGAGTGATGGAATGTTACTCATTATGTCATAAGATTTTGTAAATAAATATATATTATGGAAACAGTGTGTTTGCAAATTTTATACCATATGTCAAGTAATGTTCTGGTAAAGTTTTAACAAGTGATTCACTAAAAAGTAACATACTGCAAAAGTTAATCTCTGGTATTTTTAAATAAAACTTGGTCACTTATATGACACTAAGTGCTTGAAATGCTGGTGAAGAGAGGTGCTATAAGTTTCTATGTTTAGTTCACATTAAGACAATTCTTGATAACTCAGTTGAATTCCACCAGAATTTGGAAGGTGATTAATATTGGGTTTAAATTCCCAATCTCACTGGCACATACTTTTCTATTTTGAGTTTTCTCAATGTAATGTTAATGTTACTCAAAAAATCTCAAAAACACATAGCACATAAATATTATAAAAATCACACTTTTCTTTATGTTTGCCATAATATATACACATAGCACATACTGTTAGAATGGTAGCTTATTGTGTATATGCCTATACTTCATTTCCATTGAAATATATCAAAGTTGAAATACTTTACAAATGGAATTAATTAATAATATTACAAAGAAGTGATATGATCATGTCATTAAACAACACTTATCAAATAAAATCAAACACATATATAAACAAGTTCTAAATTCCTCAATCATAATGCAAGCCTTAAAACATTTTAGAAAGGCATGTATAGCAGAGTGAAGTTAACTGCATATAGAAAATAACTTTTTTATTATTAATATTATTTAAACATCTACCTATGGGTGAATAGTGCATAATTCTGTTAACTGTTTATGAAAACCAATTAAATCAACAGTTATCACTTCTCTTAAATTATATGAATGGGCATAGTTAATAGATTCATTAACTATAAATAACAATGATTATATTAAAATTTATATTTGTCCATAATGCAAACATAGATGCAATTTTGCATTTGATTCTTTTCCATCATATATAGCACTAGCAATGAAGTATAAATTACAATTACTTTTAATATAAATTCATATCTCTTTCAAAAATAAGTAATTTATTTGCCTCCAAAATCATGTTATAATGGATCAAAATTTGTCTTACTAACTTATATTTACCAACAAGTCTATTCACAAATTAATGTTACATAATTTTTATCTTTGATATCTGAAAAATCAATTTAATCCTAAGTAATTTTTTGTATAAAGCTCATTTAAAATTTACCCTTGACATTTTTTTTTTTTACATGTAAAACAATATTCACAATTGTTAAAATAAATATTTTTCATATGTAGGTTCATTGTAACTAAATTACACATTATTTCTGGAAATAATATTTAACTTTCAAGAAATACATTTCGGGATCTTAATTCTTTATTTTACTATTTGTTTTCTTCAACTGTAATTAAATCATTATGATAAGCAACATAATTATTTTTAATCCTCCCTTTCCCTCTCAATGCAACTTTTTAAAGATTTTGTAATCATTTTTAACAACAATAAAAAGAAATATAGCATAATAAAAAAATTATTGTATCAATTAAATAAATATAAGATTATATAAAAATGAAACTTTTTTCTTTTTTAAAGTTTATACATGAAAGCCTGTATAAAGTATAAATGATAATAAATATCTTACAGTTTAAGATCATTAGATGTTTTTTGATATCCAGATAATTTGAGAGTATTCATATGAATCATCTCTGAATAAAACAGTATTTAACAAATTGTTGACAATTTTCTTATTCTTGTACAACATATTAAATTTGATAAACATTGTAGTCAGATAAATTTTCCTAAGATAGTTAATTCTGATAGTTAGTTTGGGAATAATTCCCAAAAAACAAGCATGGAGGATAATTAATATTCCAGATATCACTTTAGCTGAGGCAAATAATCGAAGAGAGAGATCTTATGGATTTTTATTTACTCATTCATGTTTTTTGTTTCATATAGCAGTTATAATTAGCATTGAAATTTTGATGATGCATCACTTTGGTTCTTTTCCAAGCTATCTATGTTATAAAAAAAAACCCCAATGAAAATTAACGCAGTCTGGCTATCTTCTCAAATTAAAAGCAATCGAATTTAAAAAAAAAGAAGCCATTTCGGATCTTTATATAATTTTATAATTATTCAGTTTTTTTTTATCTTTTATGGAATTTAAAAAACAAATTACTGGATTCACATATTGACAGAGATTGAATATTATTAACTACTTGCCTTCAAAATCAAAAAACAGTTACCAAAATTGTTTAATAAAAAAAACTTTGATCTTTAGTTTAATTATTTATAATGTGTTTTTTAAAAACAAATTTAACTATTTAATTAAATCTTTGATCTTGAATTTAAAATAATCACATTGCTCTTCAAAAACATTTAACAAAATTATTTAAATAAAACTCTGATTTTTTTTTTTTTAAGATAAAATAATGTTGAGCCCCAATTAAATCTATTTAACAAAAAGAAAGAAAAACATAAAAACCAACCTACTTAGAATTTATTTAAAATTTAGAATTGAATTCGAGCACTTACATTATTTATCAGTGAAGTAGTTAATAGCTTCAAACTCTCAAATCAAAATGCTTTAGATTCATCTATATATTTAGAAATTAGGTTGAAGATAAGAGTGGCCGCTCTTATCTTTTAAGATCTTTAATCTTGTGTTTAGATTTGTAGAGGTCCCTACTATCACATTACAGGTGCATAGTCTTAAGGTTATAGCCTTAATATATATTACTTAAACCAATTTTGAAAATTTTAACTTACACACACAAGCAAATAATTTAATATGTCTCCATGTATAAATGTGTACCAAAATAATAAAGTGAGTTTTAAATTATTAGCTTGAAGTTTAATTAAAGCTATACTTATAACCAAAATAAAAACTATAGTACAGATTTTCTGATTAATTTTATACTATCTCCTTCTCTTCCCTCTGCCTGACTTTTGGCAAAAAAGTATCCACTTCAATTTGTATATACCCCTGGGTCTCATTTTTTGTGGTAGATAGGTTCCACAGAAAACCCGCATTAAAAAAAATCCATAAAAATAGTCTTAACTTACCTTGAAAAATGGGGGATATGTTCCATAATTTTCAGAAATTACATAAAAGTAACAAGGAAAAATTACTTTAAAATTCACATAAAGAAATAAAGTATGACTAATAAAAAATGTCAAGTGTTTGAAAAAAATTGATATAAGACAAACTTTTTATTAATTACAGCATTTAATTTTATTCAAAACAATATGTTTTTATGTATAATTTATTTTTCATTTTTTCATACATATAATCATTATTGCTATTTGACAATATGCTGTTCATTTGTGAACTGGTAAGTAATCAGATTTGTCACAAAAGGAAGTACAATTAGTGCCACCTTCAGTCTTGTACTGGTTAATGGTTTTCTATTGACAACGTAATCAGTGATTAAACTTGAGATGATGATTTTACTAATTGTTTATAAAGCTCACGTTATCCAGACTGCTATATCTAGCTATTAGAGAATGCACTTCCACTAGTGCAACTCTCTATATATAACATGCTTCTATGAGTGTGTTAATAATGACTAATGGGTAGGTTTTCTTTTATGCACATATATACATGGAGAAACTTTTAGACAGAAAAAAGTTACAAGTAAAAATATTTAAATACTTTTAAAGATATGTTCTTTTTAAGTAAAAATTAAAAGTTGTTAAATATTTTTATTTGTAACTTTTTTCTGTCTAAAAGTTTTTTCATGTGCATATGTGTATAAAAGAAAATATAAACACATTTTAAAGATACATTTTTTTAAGTAGAAAATAAAAGTTGTTATAACTTTTTTCTATCTAAAAGTTTCTCCATGTATATATGTGTATAAAAGAAAATATAAACATACACATACATAACACAGACATACAACTACTATTTAGTTCTCATTAGAATTTAAAAGCTTGTTCATTGCAGAAAACTCATATTTCAGCATTTTCTGATGTTTTTCTTTGTCTCACACATCACCATAAAATAGATGATTAAATGATTACTACTTATCAGAAAATAATAAATTTGACTTCATTTGATAAATATTTTTGTTTACTACTGAAATAAATTTTAAATATTCACATTTTTTTTATAAATATTAAAAAAATGAGATTGCAATCCAAACAAAAAGAATATACATTATCATTTCTAGAAAGATTATTTTCAGTTTACAAAATCAACAAAATCTTTGTTATTTCTGATTATTTTTAACAATCTAAAAGAATATTTATTTATTTCTGTTATGTCTAATGAAATATATTTTAAAAGTTTAAATTTTTGAATATTTATTGTGATATTTTTATACTCGTAAGTATAAGTAGATTTTTTACATAGAAGCTGAGTTTCTAAATAGCTTCAGGCCATATTCACATTAGGTGCTAATATAACATTATATTTTAAAAAAAGTATTTCAAGTCAAAATAAATTATTAATAATTTATATTTCTTGATATCTAATAAATATAGTGAAATATGAACTTTTTTACCACATAAAAGAAAACCATATAAAAAGATGTTAAGCAGAAATATGAATTGCATAACTTCAAAATCACATTTTTAAAATCCGCATAAAATGAGACCCAGGTGTATATTTACTGCAGTTATTAAGGAAAAAACAACTAAAAACTTGAATGTGCTTTCATTATATGTTTTACTGATTGATGACAATTTAGAAAGACAAACATTGTAAACAGTTTCATTTCTTATTGTATTTTTTCTTTCTACATATGTATATTTGAGTTGATACTCACAAAGTGTTTTTGTAAATTGCTGTCAAACTCTGATATCTAGATCCAATAAAAAGCAGAAATTCAACTAAAATTAGATAATTGGAATTGCATTCAAGTTTTTTTGAAAATAAATTAATCTACTTAATCGAAAAACGAATTGTTAAGTTATTAGCATACCTAGATGTTTTGATTATAGTAGTTATATATTTGAAAGATAAAGGTTCTTGGATCAAAGCTTAATCTGTCACTTCTTATGAACAAATATCACATAATCTCCAAAGCAACTAACCATTTGTTTGCTATTATTATTATTATTATTATTATTATTATTATTATTATTATTATTATTATTATTATTATTATTATTATTATTATTATTATTATTATTATTATTATTATTATTATTATTATTATTATTATTATTATTATTATTATTATTATTATTATTATTATTATTATTATTATTATTATTATTATTATTATTATTATTATTATTATTATTATTATTATTATTATTATTATTATTATTATTATTATTATTATTATTATTATCTCTTAAACTCATTAAACTGAAACATTTTTCAGCTTTTGCACTACTGATGGCCTTCCATAGAAAATTCTCTTTCCCTCTCTCTTGTATCACCTAACTGAAAAGCACCGTGTAAGTGAAATCATGTGATGTTTTGTTATTTTTATTTATGCTATTTGACAATTCTACTAATCAATATATATGTTCAGTGTATTCTTTTCTTGGAATAAATAAAAGACATTAAATTTTTATTTATCTGAATTGTCTTAATAAATGTCAAATTAATAATTAAATTTGAAATAGAAATATTATAAAAAAAATTGTGCAATAAACTGATGGGATGTGATGTGTTGTGATGCTTTGTGAATTCTTCTTATACAGAGTCAAGAATCTCCCAGCAACTATGCCCAGAGAAACCTGTTAGCTACTTTAACTGCCCTTTCCATTCCCCACCCTAAGTTTTCCCATACTCTTCTTTATCCTGTTCCATTCTATTTCCACAACATAATCTTTTGTCAACTCCATGGCCTTTATATCTAAATCCTCCTTGTCTTTTCCTAACCCCAGCATAAAAACCAACAAGCCACTTTCTGTATAATCACTTTTGTTTATATTTATTCTTCCACAACTTCATTATTTATACCTATTCTGCTTTCAGACATTTACATTCAATTAACAGATGCCTAATATTTTCTATGCCTTCCTTACACAACTTGCAGCTAAATCACCCATATTTTTCATTTACATATGTATTCCCTTGTTGCTAAAGATCCCATTCGAGCCTTAAACAGAAAACTACTTTCCTTGCTATTATCATAAATTAACTTACACCCAATATTCTGTTTACTTCTAAAAATATTTAAACTCTTTTTATTCTCCATACTAATTCTCCATCTCTCCAACTCCCTATTCTTTATTAACATCTATTCTTCTATCCCAATCCTTAACATTATTATACAAAACAATTCTCCTAACACAATCATCCCATTTTTGTATAAGTATACTGACATAAAATCTTTATCTAAATCTTCTGCATATCACATTACCTTTCGCACCCATCTTGTTGCCTGAACTTTATTCAATATATAGGGACAGACTTTCACATGACCCACCACTCTCCACACTATCTCATAACACTGATATACTTGAACACATATATGTTGAAAAGATAAATAATCACCAATATACTGTAACGTTTTCATATTACTTGGCCACTATACGCCTCAAATTTATATTTGAGCGTGAGTTGATCAAGCTATGTCAAAAAAAAAGAAAGTTATATTTCTATTCTAAAAACATAGCTATATTTCCTGATCAACTCGGCCTAGAATTATTGCTAAGTACAATCGTGAGCTGACTCAGTTTTTAATTTCTACATGAGGGCGCCAGAGTCGTTAGACCCACTGAGTCGGCGTCAAACATATTGTAACTCGCAAACTAAACAGAAAAAAAAAGTGCTTTTAAACTAATCGGTATTACATCATACCGTTACGAGAATTAATTTTTTTAAGATTATTATTCCTGGGCTTATTCAAACATATTGGCAAAGGTAAATTACATTTTTAAATCTTATTAAACTACTAATAGATTTAATAATAAAAAATAATAACTATTATTAATAACGCACAAATGAAAATTGGTATTGGAAATAATTTTATTCTAATAGACTAAAAAAATATTTGAAATAAATTACTTAGAGAGAACACAACTCAGACGTGAATCAATTAATAAAAAACAATTTTACAATTACTGTTCATATCTAAATTTCTTCTAGAAATTTCCTTAAAAAAATTGAATGTCTATTGTACAAGAAAATTTATGTCTCTATCGGGATTGTTTAAACATACTTTTAGAAATTGTTTGAAAACGTTTAATTTGGTCACAATCAGGAGTAATGAAGTATAACTTACCGGTAAGTTTTGGGAATTCAGTAGTAGATAACTATGTATAGTTTTTTGGGTAGAATGAGCTCGGCCTTTTGGTTATTATTTGATCCTGTGGTCCATTCTCCTAGTCGGTCACGAAAGCTTTTCTGGTATACATCTTCAGGTACGATGTCTTCAGAGGCTATGGTTCACTCCGACATGCCGAATTACTTCAGCGTAGAGTGATCTTGGATATATTATTGCTATCCAAGACCAACTAGAGAAACCAACGAACAAGATGTCCTTCAAACTGATCTCTGCCTTTTATACTCTCTCAGAGGCCCAGTTTTCCGACTTCTGCGCATATCTTTTGTTTGTCAAAATATCCATTTATAATCTTATATATTCTTTATAAAATTTATGTTACAAAGTCTCTATTTTTTTCAGCATAATTCTGCCATCTTTAATTAGTTGAAATATTTTTACTTTCTCTTATCTAGATTGGTAATTTGTGTCTTTTGTTCTCTCCAATTCTAACTTTTATTTCTAATTACATAAAAAAAACCGAAAGAATAATTTAACTTTCATTGTACGTTATTTTTTAAAAAAAAATTAGTCAAAAAAAATCTAAATTTACTTTTATTTTTTAGCTTCTACCAAATGCCAATATATTTGTAACGTATATAAATAAACGTTACAATACGTATTTCATGCTAAACCAGAAATCATCAGTTGGTCCAGATTACCATCTCCACACATATATGCTATAAGTGCTCAGATATATATTAAGATAGCCAAACCTCATACTTTAATGGACAGGCCTCAATCTACTCTACACTCAAACTCTTCAACCGTCCATCCAATTGAAAATCTGATGATGGAATGCTCAAAGGCCACCCTGAGGCTGAGATTCTTGTTACACCCATGTTGACCTAAGGTCAGTCTGACCCCTCATAATTCATTCAATACACATAGAAGGGATGGGCAGACCTCTCTACTTATGTAATAGTTGAAAGTGTTATGACATAGTGTGGAGAGTGGTGGGTCATGTGAAAGTCTGTGCTTATATTCCCTATATATTACATATATAGACACAGGTATATATAAGCCTGTGTGTTTCAACTGAAATTTATTCATAATCCAATTAAATACTATTGTGGATATTCTTTTATTATCCACAAACTGCAATCTACCGAACATTTTCATTTTGCTTTTTGCATCTCTCATATAAAAACTTGACCATCCCATTTCTCCTTGAATTGCCTCCTTTGCCATTCACACTTCTGCATCTAATGGATGTCTTCCTACTTCTCTTTGTGTTTTTCTGATTAATATAATATTCCTTTATTAACACATAATGTGTCATTACCATATGTTAACCCTGCTATGGTTACACCCTTCCATACAATTCTAGCTACATCATATTTATTATATGAGAACATTTGTTATTTTCTTTATCAATCCCTTTTTTTTCTTTGCTTCATTTATCAATTTTTTCTCCCATTCATTCAATCAATTTTTCTGCTTACTTAAGACAATTCCCAAATAGTTATACCTATTCACCACACTTAACTTTATATCCCCCAATAAAAATTCTTTGTCTTTGCTCTCTCTCTCTCTAGTATTAATCATCATTACTTTTGATTTTTCTTCACTAAATGTAATCCTCATATCTTTACCCACACTTTGCACATGTCCTTAGCATAACTTTCACATCTTCCCTTCTTTCTGCACACAAAAAAAAACATCTGCAAATAAAAGATCCATCAATGTATATACTCCTTTGCCTCTATCCCTCTTCCTAATCTTTCTATTGCTCCTTCCATTTCTCTCAAATACAACAAAAATAAAATAGGTGACCTGGAGCATCCTTGCCTTAGACTCACCCCATTTTTAACTTTAATAATTGATACATATAGTAATTATTTTCATATAATTTCTTTAAAATATCCACTAAAGCTCCATCCATTCCCAAATTTACTAAATTTACCCATAATATATTTCTATTAATTTCATCGTATGCATTTTCTATATCTATAAAAACCATATATAACTGTTTGCCTGTATTCCTACTCTTATTCATAAGTTGTGTAACTACAAATAAACTATCTCCTACATGCCTATCTGATCGAAAACCTCCTTACATTTCTCACACTATATTATTTTCTTCCAATCATTTTGCAATCCTTCCAGTCACCATATATGAGAAAACCTTATATAACACTGATGTTACCACTATTGGTCTATAACTGTTTAACTTTCTATGATCTTTGCCCTTCCCTTTAAATGGTAGCCTTGTTCTTGTATTACTCCAACTACACGGAAAATCTCTCTTTTGAGCCATCTTATTAAAACATAAAAGTTTTAATTTTGCCCTATGCCCTAAATTCATTACCATCTCTGCTGCCCATCCATCCAAACCCATTGCCTTTCCATATTTTAATGGTTTACCTGCCTCAGTTCATTTTTTGTAAATTGTATATTTCCATTATTATACTCTCATGTTTTCTATCACTCAGTCCTTCACATCTAGCATCCTTTCTATATTCATTACATAATTGTTTAAGATTATCTCTAATTCCTCTCTAGAGTTACACTCTATTCCCTCATCATCTAGTAATACTATTTCTTTCTCCCCTACATTCCTTCTTTTAATGTATTTTCAAAATTTTTACTCCCCTCTCTTCCACTTTTATTAATATCTTCCAACAGTTTACTATTCAATTTCATTCTCTCTATATAATTATCTATTTTAGCCAACTTTTTTTCAAAGTACTTTTCATATTTAACATCAACATCTTTTTCACTTTCTTTGTTCTTAATAGCACACTTATATTCCCTGCATGTTTTCCCCCTCTCTTTTACACTTTTAATAACTTTCACATTCCTATTACTTTTATTCTTTTGAATATTCTCACCTAAAACCCTATTTGCCACTTTTTCTATTTCATCACACCAGTCCTTATACTATTCCCAACCAACTCTTCCAAGATTTCTTCAACTTTTATTTTATACTATTTTAACTTATTCTTATCATTCACTCTCCATCCACATCTTTCACTATCCTTTCTAATTTTATCATTATTTTTCATCACATTACGAACCATTTCTATTATAAAGAAGTTATTATCACTATTACATACTCTCTCTTCATTATCAAACACCTTAATTTTCCATGCTTTATTCATTCCCTCTTTCTCTACTAATACATAATCTATTGTGTAGAATACATTAGTTCTAGACCATGTTCATTGTCCATCATAAATATTCGATAAATTTTCAGTGCTCAAATTCACTCCCGACAAAAACTCTTCAATAGCTGTCCATTCTTATGATCTACATCATCAATTTCTTCAATATGCCCATTCATATTCCCTATAACCATTATTCTCTTCCCCTTTTTTTGAAACTCTGTATATCCTTAACTAAACATTCATATATGCTACTGTTCCACTCCATTATAGTTTGACTATCTCCAGTGGCTATATATGCTATAGCACCATCCATTCTTGTCTTCCTAACCTTATCTCAAACCACAAATGTTCTTGACATTTAATAGCATTTAAATATTTTTTGATATAACTCCTATACTACTACTCCTTTTTTCTTTTTCTTTTCTATTTATACCATGCCTTACCAAATCTTCCAGAATAAGTTCTTCTTCTCTTAGATGTGTTTCCCTCAAGCTCTTCATTTTTAATTGCTTTGTTTAGTTCCAGCCACTTTTCTGGTCTCCTACCACCTTGCATATTCAAATACCCAATTTTAATAATTTCTTTTTTCATAACTACTCTTTTATAAATTCTTTTGTCTCTTTCCTTTCCATTATATTTATAAATAACTTGCTTACCATTAATTTTACAGAACCATTCCCTCTCCACATCTACATTTATATCTAAATCAGCTACCCTTTGGTTATTACTTACATCCTGTCCATTCTTTTTTTTCCTGGTAACATTGCCACTTAAACCCCCCCCCCTTTATAAGTTTCCCAAACTATATTCTTTATAAATCAAACTCCCTAAAACTTCACTTCCTTGTTTTTCTAAGTGCAAACCATCTTTACTATATAACTCCCTTTTTCCAATAAAAAAATCTCACACATCTACAAACATGACATCATTTTTCTCACACAATTTTTTCAATCTCTCATTTATAGAATATACCCTATCTAACATATATCTCTTGTCAATAGAGATTAAGTAACACTCACTCTTGTAGCTGATTGAGAATTTAACTGTCCCATTCAGTAATCTGAACCAAATTTTTTATTTATTTATGTTACTCAATTGAAAGTCAATTTTGATATTTTTAGTTCTGAGCCTATCTTTCTGACACCACAGTAAAATGCTTAGGGCATAAAATTGGATATGATCAATTTACAAAAATTTCTCCCACACTGAATATCTTTTCTACAAAAGAACATGCTCTTTTATTAGCAAATGGATGGTAATAAACTATTATAGTAAGCTGGAAATTGAAATCAAACACTTTGATATTCAGTAAGTTAAGCCCTTGATTTTTATATTTTAAATTTAAATATTTTTTTAGGTTATTAGTATTTATCACCTTTATAACAGAAATTATTTTACACACACATTTTATTAAGGTGATGTGAACATACAGCATCTTAATTATTAAATATATATCTTAACAAATATATTTGTCTATAACTGCATTTTTTTTTACTGGATAATAATAATGTAAGGGAATTTATTATTATATAATAAATCTATAGACATATGGATCCATTAATATTTTTTATACTGCTTTATACCATTTAGAAGAATTATGATAGTAATAGATTCAAAACCTAAAAGCTTATGAACTGATTTTTGAAAAAAATAAAAATAAATTATAGTGAGGTCACGTGAATGCAATTGCTTTACTTGATCTGTCACTATTGTGTTCTGCTGGTATTTTCAAACAATTGACCAATTAAGTTTTAACATTATTATTGAAGTTTCTGATACAATCAGAAAATTGTGACAGTAATTGAGTTCTATATAAATGATAATCAGAATTATTTAACACCCTATATCTTGCTTTAATAATGATCTAATAGAAGCCACTTAAATTTTCTAATTTATAATAAAAAGTATAGCTCTGTAATAAGCTAATTGCATATTTCATTATGTTAGGTATATGTTTAACTCAAATCATTGAGGATTATATAAAATGAAATTAATTAAGTTTCAATCTGGTTAGAATATACTGATGAATGTTGCTTTTTAAGTATGTAAAATCTAATATATGAGTGATTTTGAATATAATTATGTGTGTGTTTATTAATTACAAAGAGTATTACATTTAATTTTTTTTTTTAAATCTTTCACAGTTTAAATGAAACGAGTAATATTTGCTTAATATAAATAAATTTTGAGCCTATTTTGGTTTATAGCTAATGATGCCAGAAATTGGCACAGTTGATGACAGGGAACTCTCTTATAACTAGCCCTTTGAGTTTTGTATTGATATATATTTTACAATTACATACAACCTTTTATATCTTAGATAACAGTAAAGCTAAGAGAGAACTCTTAAGTAGTCTCATTCTTAAAAATAAATTAAATCAATTAATAGTCTACAAGTAATGAAAAACTACTAACGATTATTATCAAGTATATTACTGACTTAATCATAACAACACCCTCTTGCCTCATCTGCCAAACCCATTTTCGGTAAAATATCATTTGTATGTATTTATGATTAATTAGCATATTTATTTGTTAAAAAAAAAAAATATATCTGCTTAAGTTAAAAAAAGTATCTTGCCCAATAATATTTACTGAATGAATTTAAAAATTACTTTTTAAAAATTATTTTTAAAATGTATAAGTTATATATAAAATATTCAAATATATAGAAGACTTCTACACTTCCTTCTGTCATTAGATTTTAAGCTTCAAGCATTTTGATAAAATATATGATACTGCATAGATTATCCATTTAAAAATAACACTCTTGGAGTAAACCTTCAACTGTAGTATAGATTTATATTCAGACCAATATTGTTTTATTTTAAGATGATGTGAAATTCAAATAAAGTTTATTATGTAGAAAATTATCTGAGTAATAAATTTCATTTGAATTTTATTGCCATTCTATGAAATGACAGCATTATAATTTAATAATAGTAAAATTAATATGTGAAATTAATCTGTCTTAAAAAATAATGCCATTATGATTTTAAAGTCAAGCGTTTTTTTTTTTGTTTTGGTTATTACCTGAAATGAAGAAGTGAGGATAAAAATGGAATAAAAAATGAAGCAATGACCTTTTTTTGCTTAAAATTATTATTTACAAAGAATTTTAAATATTAAAATTGTGAGTATAATATCCAAATCAATTATTTTCAATAAAACTTTAAATTTACATTAGACATAAAATCAACAAACAGTAGGATAATTTTAGAATACTTAATAAAAATGACTAATAATTTCTATAATTTTCCAGAAAATCTTTGTTTTGTTTTTTTTAAATGATCTATTTTCCCATTTAAAATATTTTTTAGAAAGATATTTAAAATCTCATAATTTTTTTAATTTATTTTATTATTCTATAAATACCAAAATATTTGCAAATTATTTTTAAATGCATTTTTAAACTTAAAACTGACTAGAATAACAAAGTAAATTACTTTATTCTAATAGACTCTTTAGTATGGAGAAAAATAAGATTCTGATATCAGTGGTAGAATATATGAACGAATGTGTGTATACTCAAATATAATGTTATTTGATATATATTTAAAATGGATTTTTTTAAAAAAAAAATGGATAATTATAAATTGTGGAAAAAACATACATATATATATATATAAAACAATAAAGGGATGAGATTTTGCAACTATTTTTTTTTTTATCTTGATATATGATTCAATGTTTTCATTTTATTTTTTTGCACTTTTTCAAGCAATTTTTTTTCTTCTGTTTCATCTAAGCTTACAATCTTCTTTAGATATCTGTAAATGTTTTATGATATTATATCGCACTATAAGATGTTAAATATTAACTTTAAATATAGTTTTTTCTTTATATAAAATGTAATCTTTCATTACTGACACTCTTTAATTCAAGTCCAAAGAGCTAAAAATTATTGACTAAAATATCAAGAGTTGCTTCTCTTTTAATAAGCATTAAAAAAATTCTCAAAAAGTAAACTGTAAATAAAATATTTACAAATTATTAATCTTAATCTTGGATGAATATGATCTTCATATAATAATCAAATTGTGATATCTGTGTTAAAAACTGGTGTAATTATTTAGTTTTGTTGAAACTGCTGGCTTACAGAAAATTATTCATTATTTAAAAGCTATTCTTTATGGTATTAATGAAGATACTTTACATATTAATAAAACAAATTATGAAAAACTGTCAAAAGAATTAAAAGAATACAATATCAATTCTTTAATTGAACAAAATCTGAACAACCTATACCCTCTTGACTCCTATATTGTTTAACTTGTACAGGCATAACAATCACACAGACTTATATTCAGGGAAAAAATACCCATTATTATAAAATTTAAATCAGAAACAAATAATGACATTGGTGATTAAAAACTGCTTTCTTCACTAAGTTATAACTAGTATATTCCAAGAAAATAAATTTTTTATTGCATAAATAACTATATCTTCATTAAATGTAAAATTGCCCTTTTTAATTAAGATAAAGTGATATTTTATATTGTATTATAAACAAGATACAAGATTAGACTATTGATGATAGTGATGTATGTATTTATATATTCTCATGTCTTTTTTTAATGGTTTTCATAGTAGGATGTTTTAATTATGTGAAAGTTTGATACAAGATAACACAAATTACACAATTTAAAGTTACTCTTATATAAATTATCCATACTATTTTGCCATATCTGTATGCAAAAAATTATAGAAATGACCAAATTGAAAATCACTGTTATTTTAACCTTTAGTTTAAATAATTTGTGTTCATAATTTAATAGTAGAAAATAATTAGCACATTCACACTACAGTGGAGTATGGAATAAATGGGAAATGTAAAACAGTTTATTAATCCAACAACATATTGAAACCACTAAAAAATCAGTTAAAGTACAAAGTCTGCAATTGATTTCTGCAGAGCTAAGCTGCCCATTTATACAATCGACACGACACATAAACATAAATATAGAGTGATCAGAAAAAAAAATAAAGCTAATGTCTACTAAATCAAAACTTTATTTAACAGGTGAATAAAAAGTTAAGATAATAAAAAATACTATGCCTTGTGTGGTTTTACATAATAGTAGAATAATGAGTTTTTAAAAAAATTAAAGTAAGAAAAAATATTATTTTGTTAAATTGGATGGAGCTGTCGAACTCAATCATCAGTTACATGTTTGGTTTCATGTGATTTCCCAAGAAACTCATCTGCTACATACTTATCCTGGTATAGCTGAACATTATTTCATGTGTGTGTGGAATATTAAATTAAGCATAGGATAATTTCAGATAGTGTGTGCCCATTGCAAACTCAGCAACTCTTTCAAAGCTGATCAATAAATAGGATATTTAGCTGAAGAACCAAGATTCCCCAAAATTTTAAGTTAGCCAAATGAATGTGAATATATTGACTATGAAACAAAATTATGATTATAATATGAAGAAGTTTTACAATTGTTGAGGAAGATATTATGCTTCTATGGATTATGCCTAATTTTATATGTAAGAAATGTAATGCTAAAATACATTAATACTTAAAAAAAAAAAAAAAGAATCATAATTTTAATCGTACCACACCATGATATTTTCCCTCAGGAAACAAATTAAAAATATTTGCTCTCTAGTAAGGTACTCTTATTATGAACTAATTACCCAAATGAAAATTTGGAAGAGATTATTCTAATTAAACTTTTAAATTTATTATTGATATATATATATATTTAGTTAAATAATTTTTCAAGTAGTTAATAAATATTTTGCTAATTAAAATATTTTATTTTTAAATTATGGATATTATCCCTTTATATAAAAATAACATCAAAGAAAAAAAAAGAGGATAAAATTTTAGATTTCATTTACAGGAATTCTAATATCTAACTGCTATAAAATAATTTCTAACTTCTGTAATGTAGAAGTTAATAGATGTTTTTCACTTGATAGTAACAAGTGATAAATTTTAAAGCAGTAACGTGAGAAGCCTGGCGTCCTTTGAAGTCAATACCAGGTAACACTCTTTAAAATACCAATCTATTTCAATGTATATTTATGATATTTTATCCTAATGCACTCAAAACTTTTATCAGAGGTTATAAATGGAATTGCGGTATTTATTTATAATTGATCAATTTGTAATCAGTATTTTCTTACTTCATAATTAAAACAAAATTTCAATTTTATAATTAAAATATTTTATTAAAAATAAATCACACTTTTTTAATTATTTTTAACTAATAAATGTAAAGACTTTTTATTTTAAATTGATAAATGAAACTATTTTGTTCATTTCCTTTAGGATTCGTTTTACAATTTTTTACAATTTTTTACAAATATCTTTAGCAGGGCGTTCAGTCGTTCAGTTTACATCTGCCATTGGAAGCTTTAATTAATCGTGAAGAGGCGATTATAGAAGTACATAAACATTAAATATGACCCTAAATGACTCATAATCTCAGTTTACTTTTTAAAAATATTAATTATAACTCTCTTTGAGGATGCTCTCAATATGTTTCATCCTTATTTTAATGGGTTGATGTTTTTAATTATATACACACGCTCAAATATATATATAGTTTAAACTTGAATTTAGATAAATATAATAACTTATTGCATTATGTATAAGTAAATAGTCTTAAAAAGCCTATTGCAGAACAAAGATTTCTGCAGCATTCGAATAGTTACTAATCTTCAAGATGAGAAGAATTTTGTGATTTTTTTTTTCTCTAAAAATTCGCAATGATAATGTTTTACTTGTAATTATTTGATGGAATATTTTTTCATCTAATTGAAATTGTTAAATATTTTAGAAAAGTTCTAAATTAATTTCTGTCTTTCAAAATGTATGTTAGCACAAATAAGCATAGAATCCCATATATTGAGTGGTAGTTGTTTTTTTTTTTTTTAAAGTGATCTGGCTTGATCAGTGACAGATAGCATGGGAATTGAATCAATAATCTTTATATTACTCAATACTGAATTTAAGGTGATGTTCTAACCAACTATACTATTTTACCAAAGACAATAGTAGAAACTTTACATATTTATCCATGAGAGAGCCCTTAATTTTTCCATTTGTTTCCTTTTAAGAATAAGATTATTAAGTGATTTCCATACATTATGCATTATTACTTTAGGTTTATTTATGGGATTATTAGTTTATTATCATATGAGAAATTCCTTTATTTTTTTCCTTCTACGTTCATGAATATATGCATAAGTTGTTGCTTTAGACATACTAGCTTTTTCATTTGTTCAATTGATGGCTAGTTTTATTAGTGAACATTCTTTTACATTCATATATTTATTTTCAGATATTCATTCTCTAAACATTTATTAGATGTATAACTATGTTCACTTTGAGCTGGCTTCATAAAATCAAATTTTTAAACATGTTTGGAAATCTTTAATTGTCTCAATGAAGCTTTCAAATTTCAGTTAGATTTCTAATACTAAGTTGCGGAGAACAGGCTAATGCTTTAATTACTTTATTATGAAGCCTTCTAGTAAAATATGTAAATCTTAAGATATACATATATCTTATAAATAATGATTAAGTAACTGAACATTTATAATTGTCCTTTTCTAAATACACAAAAGATTTTTGATGAATTCCTGATATTGAAAATAATAAAGATACTATTCTAAGTAATATAAAACATTCTATTTTTACCAGTATTTTAATGTCCCTTGACATCATTAACCATGAAGTCATCATTTCTTTTCATGAATATGAATACCATTATAGCAGTTCATAAATGATCTGTAATCTTGGAGTATTACCCTCCTATCATATATTTTTTAAGAGAAATAAAATAAATTCTCTACCTTGCTTTCAATATTTGATTAGAATCATTAATAACATTTTATTGCCATAAACATTATTTTATGTAGGGAGACTTAACAAGAAATACATTCATTATATTCTCAACTACTGGCATCTAAAGAGTAAATATTAAATGAGTTTACAACTATTTTTTTTAAACTGTATCAAAAGTAGATAAATAAAATTTAAAAGATTGGTAGTTTATTTAAAAAGTTATAATACTAATATAACTTAGCTGAGATAAACAGCCAGTTTCCATTTTTGTCAATGGTTTTTTCATTTCACAAAATCTGACACTCAATAAATTTTTTTGTGAAGCTATATTAATAGTTTTGTGTTTGATATATGCTGTCATGTTGATCTGAAGATTATATAATAACTAGAAAAAAAGAAGATACCAAACTGTAATAATAGAATTTGTCTGGTGATATATAGCAATTTATAAAAAAATCTTTAAAGATGGAGACTTTTGCTTTTTTAATAAAGAAAATTTATGATTGTAGGTATAATATTTTTTAGAAATCATCTAAATATATACAGTCTATATTTCTCTCACCTTCTGCATATATAAAATAAAAAACATTGTCTAACCTTTCGATATGTCCAATAAACCAGGCACTATTGATAAACATTTCAGTATTTTCTACTTGATTAGATTATACAGTCAATACAAAGTGATCATTTGTATTAATTGCCCTGAATATATATAAGAATTAGAAAATCTAGTAAGTGTTTCAAATGCATATGTAAAAACAGCTTTATTTACATGTGGCCTAATTCAAATTTACAGGAATTACTAATTCTTATATACATCTACGACCACTAATGTAAATGATCATTTTGCATTCACTAAGCAATCTAATAAAATAAAGAGTCCTAAAATGTTTATAAATAATATTTAGTTCATTGATCAAGTACACAGTTTACTAAAAGAAATTCAATAGCAGTTTGAGTTAGTAACATCACAAAGCTACATAAAAAAAAATTGTTTGATAAAGAATTTGTATAAATTGAGAAATAAATATATAAACTGCAAAAAAAAAAATTTTTAAAGTTAATTTATGCATTTAATCATATTATTAAATACTTTATAAAGTTACTATGTTATGTATGAGAAACAGTAAAATGATAAATTGCAATGTAAAGGAAGAAAGAAAAGTTGTTTCATATGTGCAAGAAATTTCACTGACATAGTTTATAAAAATCTAAACATTTTGTACCATTTCTTATTTGTTTTTTTGTTCTAAATGGATTTTAATTAAACAACTTGTCAGTTTCTAAAGTAACTTTTATGGTGAATTTAAATATAATGTTGGAATTTTGGAGTTGATAATATTTAAAAAAATATCAATCAAATTTTAAAAATTAGCAACTATTCTTTCTTTATTCCTATCACTAATTAATATAAAGAAAGAAAGAGAGAGAGAGAAAGGGGGCTAAAATTAGATATCAAATCATGATATAATGTTTGTAAATTTCTTTCACAATATGTTGTGAAACAAATAAAGAAAATGTTTTCCAAACTATGTTGTTGCAAAAAGCAGAGGTCAAATCTTGCAACCAGCTGTGACAAATCCATTGTTGGGAAAATATATTGTTGAAAAACATCAAATAGGGTATAAGTAAGACAGAAACAAGCAATTAGATCTAGTTGTTTAGATCTTTTCACACCTGCGGACAAGCAAAAATAAAAAAAGGTTTTGCAGACTGGCAGAAGTCTATAGATAAACTTTCTTAAAGATGTAAACTGCTTAGCCTTAGATGAGCATAATGGTTATAACTGACCAAAACAACACACTGGTTACTGTGAATAGTAATGGTGTTGCTTACCTTCACATGTTGAACACTTTCTCGAGTTGTGCATTCATACCTTCACATGTTGAACACTTTCTCTAGTTGTGCATTCATACTGATACAGAAAACAGTACAATAACAACATTCTCATTAATGTGCCTGCATTGCTACATTTATTATTTCATTGTTAAACATGTAAGAATAAAATGTTATTCACCTGAATGTTGGGAAATATCACAGCTAATGTAATTACATGACAGTAATCATGATAAATGTAATATTTGTATTTAATGTTAAATATACAAGATAAACATATATATATATATATATGGAGTTTGTATAATAAAAAACTTTTTTTTTAAAATTTTGAATTTTTTTAGAAAAATAATAAAAAATTTAATTCTACCCCTCCCCCATAAACATTTGTGATAACTAGAAAAACAAATTAATTTATGTATGATTGATTAGATTTTGTTTTCATTCTGTTTCTTTTTTTTAATTAGATAAAAATGAGATGAAAAATATATAAAAATTGTTTATATTAATTAAAAGTTTAAACTCTTATTATTTTGTTATTACCAACTTTCCTGCCAGTCTACTGCAGACCGGCAGAAAACTTCTGTGGCCCAGCACGACCAAGGGTTGAATACCATTGGTTTAGAGCAGTCTAGTCCAGTCAGGCAGTCTAGTCTATCTGAAGACTAAAGAAGCAGTGTTAAATATTGATATATTTTGATTCAAACATACACACACATATATATATATTGTTATTGATGATATATATATATATATATTGTAATGGTAAATTTGCCACAGTACAGTACATAGAAGATGGATTTGAACCCAAAACCAAAAATACATAATCTATTCAATGTGCACTGTAAATTTTGATTCAAATAAATATGAAAGTTGAATGATTAATAAACTTCAAATAAAAAAAAAATCATTCAAATACATAATATTAACCAATATGATGATGATGATTTATAATTTAAAAGCACTAGTACTCCTAAAAGTATTTTATTTATTTTTCCAGTTTCAATAAAAAGAAACTCAAAGGTACCAATCCTTCTGAAAAGAAAGTTTCCTTTTGGAAAACTGTTACAGGAACAATCATAATCAATTATTACCATCATCCCAGTATGACTCCAGTGAATTACATGATTACTCAGGACTATGGATATTAATTAGCACATGTATATGATAAACATATATTTGGAATGAATTACAAACAACAAACTAAATGAATTAATAAAAAATATTTAACAATTCATTAATAATGAATAAATAAAACTGTTGTCCATATATTTGCAACTATTAACACATACATAAAATATTATATATCTGTGTAGTAAAAGATGTTTTAAATTTTAAGTTTAAAACTTAGTATTTATAATGATAAGATCTTACCACATTAAATATTGAAACAGTCACAAACCATTTGCCTGAAGATTAGTGATGATGGTATATTAGATGTATTGTTGGACTAGTTCCATCATCTATCAGTAAATGTTGAATGTATAGAAAAATTTTAAACTTTATTTAAATTTCTCTGTTTATATTTAAGAAGTTTAAATAAAATTTAAAATTTTCTAAACATTCAACATTTACTGATTAGATGATATAATGTATAGGGTATATGGGCACAAACTTTCATATGACCCACCACTCTCCACACTATCTCATAACACAGTCACAAAACATGGTTTTTGAAGATATCATTCTCTTAATATTTTATTGTTGTCTTTCTTAGTTCCTCAAACATTAGTATTTCTTCTTGAACACTAGTGATGTTAGAGAGAGTAAATACAGTAGCACTGGTGGTGTTATATGAGATATAGGTAATTTGTATGGCGCTGTCCATTACGTCCTTCATTTTATTATAGAAGCATTTTATTGGCTGGTTTTGCAAAGTTCAGTATTATTTTCTGAATCCTGCTGCATTTTCTGGGCATATTGGCTAGTGTAGCCTATCTTTTGCTTAGATGCACACTGTAAAATGTCCTATTAGATAAAGTCATCACAATGGTTTTTGTGATTGGGGGATTGAAAAATACTTTTGAAAATAATTACTAAAATAAGGCTATCCAAGTTATGGTGGGAAAAAAATCCATGGTTCTTTTTCTCCTCAGCATAAATCCCCCCATTACTGCTTTGAAAGTAGAAGAGATGCAAAGCACTATGGAATGAAATGCTGGACTCCTGAAATTATAATTAGAATGTTTAGTTTTATGTTTCAGACCTATCTATTTATACTTATTTGATGTTATTCAAACAACATAGATATCACCAGCTAGAGAGAATCTATCTTTGCGTCATTACAACAATATATTTTTTGAAAAACACCTTTACTCTTTTCAAAACATGTTATGTTTACAGATTTGATGTACATTATATCATGACTTTAGACACAATTAAGTGAAATAAAAGAAGAAGAAAAGTTTTTCTTTTTTCTCTTACTTAATTTATATTTCTTAATATAGGAAGAGGGAAAATTCATTGCCGATCTTTAATTATATCTCACTAATTTATTTTTTATTAATTCCAAAATTTTAATATTATATTTAGCTTTTCCATCCAGTTTTACTATAGAAATGTAGGAAATTTGATTTAAAACTCAGTTCAGGAAAGGTAAACTAGAAAAACTTCAAATTTAGATTTTTAGAAACTAGCAATTCAAATTCTTTAGTGTATCGATACTATTTTTCTTTCTTTCTTTACATTGCAATTTATCATGATTATTTCATATATTACAAGATAAATTTATAAAATATGACCAAATGCATGAACTAATCCTTTCAATTTTTTAGGCAGTTTTTTCAAGTAATATGCTTCTACATGTACACATGCAAATAGCAGTTGGCATATTTATTAGTCAATTCATATTTATTAAATACATTTTTTCTTCTCTCTGCAGTGTTGTAGTATAACAAATCTGGGCTTCATAGTTACAATACATAATGTCTATCACTCAGTCCTAACACACTGTTTTTTTAGCAACACTATCCGGTGAATAAAGATAAAATCTGAATTCAGACATTTACAAGATAGCATTGCTGAAAAAGCATAGTGTTAGAGGCACTGATTGATATTTTATATTTGAATTTTCAGCTCGCAATCACTGGGACTATTATATATATATATATGTGTGTGTGGGTGTATGTGTGTGTGTGTGTGACATATTGAAAAGTTCATATGTGAATATGTGTGTGTGGGTGTATGTGTGTGTGTGTGTGACATATTGAAAAGTTCATATGTGAATGAAAATCGATTTGATATTAAATTAAATTTAATACAAAGGAGTTGTCTATTATTTCGATTTTATTTGTAATTTGATTGATTAAGTGTATATATATATATAGTATAATGGTATTTTGGGGAAGATGACTCTTTGAGTGCTCCACAGATTTGGGCAGCAAATTATATAATAATAAGGGAGTGCATTGTGACACCAAATTATTTAATAATACATTTTAAAGAAATATATCCGGGAGTTCAATTGGTCAGATTATACAACCATAAATGGTTATTGATTGGCATAGAAACAGGACATAAGCTCTATACACATACCAACTTATACAACAAAATATGAAACCATAAATGGTTATTGATTGGCATAGAAACAAGACATAAGCTCTATACACATACCAACTTATACAACAAAATATGAAAGTTAAATATCTATCATCTTTGATCATTTAATTCCAATAATAAAATATCCTATATATTTATATAAGAGAAGAACGCCAGTTTTATAGATCACTGTTCAAAATTCCAATAATAAAATATCCTATATATTTATATAGGAGAAATAACGTCTCTTTATTGTATTATTTTAATCAGAACACCAGTTTTATAGATCACTGTTTATATAAATTACAAACTTAATTATTAATCAAAATTCAAGAGTATGAACATTATATATATTCTAAGGTTGTGATGACAATATTATTTTTTATGAATTTATTCTGGAGCCAAAGGGTATTTTATTGTATTACGGATACATTATTAACCTATGAAGCTATAATACTAACATTTTATATCTCCAGATATTCTAGATCAGTGTTTCTCAACCTGTGGTACGCGAGTTGCTGGTTGGTGGTACATGAAAAATAATCAATAATGGCAGACCTAAAAAAAAATTAAATCATAAAAATATAGAAATTTTTTCCTATAATTCATAAAAATTATTTTAATTAATAATATTATACAGTAAAGTTGTTTATATGTACAGTCGATAGCGATCTTTAATGTTAATGATAAAATTGAAAGTATGATTAAGAAATTAGATTTTTGGAAACAGTAATATATATAAGTATCGAAAACAATCAACTGGAAGTATTCAAAACTCTACATATTTTTTTGTTTGAAAATAAGGTTAGTCTGTCTCAAGATATATGAGAAAATATAATAGCACATTTAACAGGATTAAAAACGTCTTTCATGAAATATTTTCCAAAACCCGAAAAAAAAAAGATAATTGGATTTCAAACCCTTCTATGCAGAAAATTTAGAAAAAGCTACATCATTATCAATAAAGAATAAAGAAAATTTAATAGAATTATCATGTGACAGAACTTTACAAGTAGAATTCAAATGACACAATCTAATTAATTTCTGGTTAAACATTAAAGACTATGAACAACTTTCTCAGAAAGCTCTTAAATTATTATTACCATTTACTAGTACGGAATTAATAGGAAGAGCTTTTTCTTCATATATATTTTTAAAAAATAAGTATCGAAACAGATTGAATGCAGCTGTAGACTTAAGGTATATCTCGCATCTTTTGAACCAAATTTCAAAAAATTGTGTTGTTCGAAACAAGCACAAAGATCTCATTAAATTTATTTTATAAACATATTTGATTATGATAAAATATACTAATTGGTTTTTTATAATTTTGTGTTTTTATTAAAACCATTTATTAGTTAGTAAACGAAATCATGACAAAATAGTAGATAAAGAATGAGTTGGATCAATGCAAATCAATCTAAATTATTTAATTTGAAAGAATGTATCAGAAAAAGATCATACCCAGAAATTAGTCTCATTAATTCTTGATCATTTATTGTGGATTACAAGATGTAAGCTAGTATTTAATCATCAAAATTTTAATTCTATTAACTTCATGCTGAACAATATAAAAAAACAAGAACAAGAGATAGACTGATAACCCCTGAGGTTATTTTTACCATGACTTGGGACATGCTGGATTTATCCTCTCCATGGCCCAACCAATAGCAAGATGCTCCGAAAAAGAGAAAACAGACTCAAATTCGGGAAAACCAAATGAAGGAATGAGAAAATACTTTGAACAAAATATGCACCAAATAACCTTTAATGTAATAATGTAATCTTTAATAAATTATTTTGGAAAAAATATGAAACTTTGAACAAACACATACATATAAATATGTTACAGTGCATTTATAATTTCAGTGAGTTTATAATCTGGCATGACATTTAGGCGTGTTTCAATGTAATTTGTCTCATTATGAGATGTAAATACATACAGGATCACTTTATAATATTTATAATGCAAATAAAATAACACTCTCACAATAATAAATTTCATGAAATACAATCATTTTTACAAAGTGATACAATTTAGCATGATGTACTACCAAGTGGTACGCGAGCCAAAAAAGGTTGGGAAATACTGTTCTAGATAAAGACAGGTAACTAACATTTAAGTGACCAAATAAATTGAAGTAGCGAGTGTAATCTTATCTTCAAAAAAAATATTAAGTCCGATTTTTAAAAAAATCAAAAATAAACAATTTATTTTAATTAAATGAAAAAATATTAAACATGAAAAAATATTAAACATGCTAAAAAATACATACATATTTTAATAATGAAGATTCTCTTTTTAAAAATATCCAGATCTAATATATATATATCTAATGATTTATGAAGTTATCACAAATACTCCAATATTGTGAATTTAATAAGATTAGACATAAATCATTATCATCATTTATATTAATAATTTACAAACTAATCAATTTATATAAATAATTTACAAACTAATCAATTTATATAATGTTTCCATATAATTGATCAAATCAATACTTTTGCTCCTCTAAATATTCTTTATGTAAATATTTAACTTTAACAATAGCCCACTTTAACATAATAAATCTCCAAGGAAATCAAATGTTGCATTAGAGTCATGAAGCACTACATCATATATATAACATGATTGAAAAATAAAGGATGTAAAATCTATATACAAAGTTGATGAATTTTTATAAGACAAAATAGTTTTAAAAGAAAATAATGAAAGTAATACATTAAGTCAATAACATAGTCTCAAGAGTTACATAAAAAAAAATATGATAGGTAAATTAATGTAAGTATTAAGAGAAAACCAAAATCAAAGGTTACACTAAGGCCTTGTGTCACATACATTATCTACTAGCAATACAGAGGAAGTCAAACCTATATATAAGATTTCCAAATTCCATTGATTAATGACTTGGCTGGCTAAAAGGCAAACCGGGACCATAAGAATATTTAAAAAGTTAATATATAAAAAGAACTTTGGGAATCACTAATTAGGATACATAAGTAGATTAATTATAAGCATAGAACCAATGTAAAATATATGTGTAATAAATACATAGGGTATATGAAAGATCTAAATAGTTACAGTTTAAATTATTAGTGAAAGATGGGATACATTATTCATTCAGAAGATGGGAGAAGGTTGAGGTCTTAGTCCATGGAACAGCATGTGTCAAGGCTATAGCCTCATCTGGCTCCAAGTCTGGTTGGCAGGCCAAGGCTGACACATTCTCATATTTTTATCTTGTAGAGGAACTATTGAGTCATCACAGCCATGATCAAATATCATACATCGGGAAGCCCAAATTGAGAAGTTAATGAAAGTGGCAAGTCTTATTTTTTTTGAATTGACCTTTTTTAATTGTGGCATTAGAAAAACACATTAGAAAAACTGTTTAGCATGATCATTTCCATTTATACGGTCTAATGCGAGGTTCCGGAGGTAGGTCCACGAACCACATTGACTCAGAATGTGGTCAATGGACTCCTCTTCATTATTGCATAGGGGGCAAAGAGAGTTAATGTTGTAACTCCTTTGGTAGTGGAGAAAGACCCTGGTGGGAAAAGCTCCAAGGATGACTTTTATTAAAAAATTGACAAATTTTGGACTCAGCTTAATGAATTTTGTTAATTTGGAAAATCGAGAGATTACTATAGGGAATTTTAATGGATTTAGTTTTCCTGGGAAACATTGTTTGATAAACTTCCCAATATGATAATTTTCCCCTGAAAAAGGAACCTGATGATCAGAAGTTTTGAATGATTACATTAACTTGTTTATGCAACCAATGCTTCTCCATCTAGGTGGAGGCTGATTGGTAGATTTGACCTTTTCCATGGAGAAGGGACACTCCATATTGGGAATCAACTTTAAAAATCTTGAATAGTACATTATGAGTACATTGCAGGTAAAAGAATCTTCAGCGAGTGAAGGCCAAGGCCATTAAGAAGCTTAGGTTTTTGTAATAGATTGAGGCTGATGACAAGAGCCTTGCCTTCTCAAGAGAGTTTTCTGCATAAGGTTTCAATCTTTTTGGGTAAACCTGTTCATGGGGAAAAATCATGTCAGATAGTATGTTATTTTGGGTAATACTACAGCATTCAGTAGAGCAACCTTCCCCAACAAGGACAGGTAGACCTTAGATAATGATGTTTCAATTGGATTTTAGATAGTCAAGTTCCCTCCTCATGGTACATGGGCGAGGCTAGGGAAAGAAAGCTGAGAAATTTCTAAAGGGGGGAGGGCTTCAAAACCACCTGGAATTTCCTTGCCTGATAGAATGGACCACGACTGATTTCCTTCTGTTTACTCAGAGACCAAATTTGTGAGCAAAATGGTCTAGGAGTTCCTCAAGCCTAGTGAGCTCATCCTGAGATGAAAGGAATACCATCACATCATCCATATAGGAGATATGGTGAATGCTCTCTCTCAGCATAGGGATGGTTATTCCAGGAAAGACAGCCTCAATGCTTAGCAGTGATGGGTTCACATAGGCTGTGAAAAGGAGTGCACTTAGTGGCAAGCCCTGTGGAATTGCAACACTGGGCCAATATCCTGGAGTCACTCAGCCATCCAGAGAGAGAAACACCTCCTAATTATGCAAAAGGTTCTCTATTATCTGGAGGTATGTCAAAGGTACTTGGAGTTCCTTCAGTACACTAAGTAACATGTCTATCCTGACACAATCAAAGGCCCCAGAAAAGTAAATTTGAACTGCAACTGGCTGGGACATTCTTCTTCTGTGAACATAATTGACAAAAAGGCAAAAATGACCAATGGCATCAGCAGTCAAGCTCCCCCTCTTGGCAAATTGGTAAGAGGATAATTATCCTAAAATGATGTCTTGGATATCCTCTTTAATTAGGCACCTGATGGTCTTCACTAGTAAAGATAATTGATATTGGCTGGCGATTGTCCAAGTGATGCAGGGCTTCCCATTTCTTAATAAGGGAATAGCAATTGGGACACATCCCCTTGATTTCTTGGTTGTCATCAGCCAGGAGGTCAACCATTCCTTTAAGACACGAAGGTGTACAAGAACAAACTTGGGAATGCCATGCAGGCCAGGATGAGTCCTATCAGACAACAATCTTAATTTCAGTAGTATCCTAGCTTTGGTGATCTTGTGCAGAGCAGAATCCTATTGATGAAAGTCCTATTTGAATTGAATACTTCCAGAGGCTGAAATTTTCTTGAGTAAAATTAACATTAATTCTGGCCCAACATCCACTGTCCTGTACCTTAATTGCCCTAGGGGCCTTAGACCTTTTGCCAGAGCCTAGGTCCCATCCCAGATAGCCTCTGGTCCAGAAATGTTGGTGATGAAGGTATTGGCAGGCCATCTTAATTTAGAAATATTTGGCAAGGGCTCCCTGTGTGTGCCTATATTTTGTCTTTAGAGCAGAATATTAAGGAGGTAATCTGAGCTCTTTGGTGATGGAGTCCAATACATAAAGCATAGAAACTGGATCCTTAGATTTATTAGTACATTTATTGATTAGGTATTTAAGAATATCAACAAATGCCTTTCAAGCAGCATGTGAAGGAAAGGAAGTGCATTGTTCACATACCATATTTATATGTATTCATTGAAACTTTATAAATATTCACCTAATTTTATGCTGTCATTGATTCCTTTGTATCTACTCTAAAATGTGAATAAAGTTTTGATTTTTGAAAGTAAATCTCCAATGATGATCTGTTATCAAAATATCCTCAAGCTAAGCATATATATATATGTTTTAAAAAATTAGTTATTTAAATCTCTTGTTTATATAAGAAATTTCGTAAAATATTCAGACTTTAATCAAAACAGCTATTAACACTTCAAGTATATATATATTAAACAAGCTCTTCATACTTTCCCATTCTTTTTAAATTCATATAAATAAAAATATAATAAAAAGACAAATGACCCCAAGATGCAATTCATGCTAAACCAGCACTCATCAGTTGGCCCAGGCCACTATCTCTCATATATATCTATTATAAGAAGAGTAATAATCATTATTGTATTTATCTGAGGTGTATGGTGTCAAAGTTGTAAGTGAGTTGACAATGGTAAATAAAAAAGTAACAATTTACTACAGATAAATACTCTTCATATAATATATATGGGACATAGTGACCTGGACCAACTGATGAGTGCTGGTTCAGCATGAAATGCATCTTGGGGGTCATTTGTCTTTTATTGCTTCTTTATTTATATGAATTTTAAAAGAATGGGGAAGTGTGGAGATTGTTTAATATATCTATAAAGATATTACACATGGGAAAGAGAAAGGTGAATAACTCCATGTGTGTGTATGTTTAAAATTTAAAAATCAGATATATTAATCTTTAATTGAGGTTTAAAGTTATATTTGTGTTAGATATAATCTCTAGTTTGGAAAATGATTAGTAATAATCATTATTATATTTATCTGAGGTGGATGATGTCAAAGTTGTGAGTGGAGTGAGTTTGACAATGGTAAATAAAAATGTAACAATTAAGTATATTATTTAACGCTATTAAACCTTAAAAGAATAATCTACATTAATTTGATCAACCTTGAAAATTATTTACTAACTAAACAAAGGTTTATGATTCTTGTGATAATATATTATTAAAAAAAAAAAATTAAATCGTTTAATTTTCCTGTATATACATTTTATTGTTAAATAATAATTAAAGAGAATAGTACTAACTTTAAATAGCCTTATGAGAGTAATTTTATAATTTTTAAACTTCATATGATTTTTTTTTTGTAATTTTAAATGTTTAGCTATAAAATTATTACTGATTTGAGGTATTAATGGCTTTAACCTTTTAGAGGAATAAAGTTAAATTAATCTTAGCTTAGTTGTTATATCTTTTATTAAATTAAATTAAAGAATATTATTTAATTTAATAGTATTGTAATCTTATTTTAGTTAGAAAATCCTAAAGTTTAGCTAGTTAAAAAAGTTTCTAATCTTTAAATCAATAATATATGGTTAAGAACTTCTAATTATAAAAGAGTTAACTTATTAAGTTTAAATATTATAAAATTATACTTATAATACTGTTTTTAAGTTATTACCATTTTATAATATCATTTGTGAAATGACGAATCAGTTACATATACGCTTTAATTATTATTTAACAATAACATTTTTATTAGAAAATTAAACTAGTTAAAACTTCAGTTTTACTGCAAAAGCTGAAAGTCACAATATATATATATTGCAACCTGATAAAGCCATCACCGAGTTGGACAGCAGCAGAGATCACAAGGACAACCATGAACAAGATTCATCAAAACATTTACTTTTAAAATGCTCTCAAAATCTCAGGCTTTTTTAATACTGTAATATGATTAATAACAACAATAATAATAACTTATCTTAAAATAACCTTGGTATGTTACAATCACGAGTCCAAAACAATTTTTTTCCAGAGATTATATTATAGGCTTAAATGACTTTATTCTTGACATTTTGTGTTTTAATTAGAAATAGAAAATAAATACATAAAGCTTAGGATGTCAATATTGAATTATGAAATATTCTTTTAAAAGCATTGTAATTTTATTCTTGTATGAAATAAAATTATTTCAATAGCACATAAATGCATCCAACTCTATAATTTTAAATATAACTAACTAAAATAATGCAGCTGGTAGTAAGAGCACATTTTATGCTACAAAAAACATTATAAAATATATCGAAAGTAAATAGTAATTAATAAAACCTATGTCTCAGTATAATGCAGGTGAATATGTGACCATTGAGTTGTACTCTTTTATAACAATGAATAATAAAACTTTATTATTGTGAGATTTTCTGGCAGATGAATGTAGAAATGACAACGAAAACAGAAACATATTTTAATAATAACAAAATATTTATTTACAATATAAATAAAAATAACATTTATTATAATAAAATATATTAATTTTAATTTAACAAATTGAAATGGGTTTTACATAACTTTACCCTAACTATTTCATTTAAAGACAATAATTTATAATACCGTTTTTTTTTTTTATTATCATTATTTATTAAATTCCCATTATTATAATTATTCCATGCATTTTTTTTTCAACTATCTAGCACTAAGGTAAAACAACCATTATAGATATGCCTATATTATGCTAACAGCATGGTGTTGACGGTCTAACAACATTGATAGCAACTTCAAGGTCAATGGGACAAAGCATTTGTTCTATCATTATAAAATAACATGTCATACAAAATATAATTACACTTATTCTAGCATTATTAGTACCTGCGAGAGGCAAGGAAATGAATACAAGATATATTATAATTCAGAACTACTTAAAAGTTAAATAACTGTACCTAGCAGGTAATTTTAAAATAAATATGCATTAAAAATATATAAATATTCAATAATACATTTAAATATAGAAATAAATACATAGGCAAGATGGATAATAGATAATTTACAATTGAGCACCCATTATCTATGTTCAGGCAGTGCTAAAAAACTAAAACCACAATCTCTCTCTCTCTCTCATAGAGGGGCTAAACATATATATTAATGAGAAAAATATCCACCCAATTGCTGGATCAACAGCTGACTTTCAGCAGCATGTCAATATGGTTATATAAGGCATAATAAAATAACTAGTAATAGTAATAACATATAATAATCACTCTCACACACATCTGCATAATAAACATTCATCTATATGGTTCATGAGACATCATAGTAAAGCAAAATACATGTCATAAATTTTTATAAGATATTTATACTTCACATACTGATTCTCAGACACTCTGCACATACACTTTTATCAGATATGAAGGCGGTTTTACCTATACAAATTCTGACCAAAAGAATTCTTAATAACTTTTAAGAATATTTATCTGGATATGTTTTTCTTTTAAAATGATAAACCTTTTACTTATAAAAAATATTAACTTAAAAATGAAGTTAAAAAAGAGAAGTTATAAATAAATATAATAAAAATAAGCTAAACGTTTTCGAGGATCCATGCCTCATAATCATAGCTTTCTTAAAAATACATAATAAAATATATACAAAGATATATAAAATTAGCACGTGTTACGTGGACCATTTCTTCGATATATCAAAGCAAGTGTCTTTTCTATTTATAGCATTAATATTTCCATTAATATAGAATGCTTATTTTATTTTTCTCATATGATCATTTGATTCAGTGCATAAAATTACAGGATTGGAAGGAATAAAATTGTGTCCAGATTTCATGGAATGCTCCAAAAATACAGAAGATATATAATTTTCCTTACCAATATTTCCACAGCATATACTATTATAAATATCCCTGTAATACAATATATATAAAATTAATACTAACAAACTAAGCGTATAATATATATAATGTAATCTATAAAAACATTCTGTTTTTGTGCTAAAGTCTTTTTTTTTTCCATTAAACTCAAGTGAAAGAATTAACAGTTCTTTCCCTAATGAGAATTAATCCACAGTCCTTTGTTTTACTTCTGGTTGGAAAATATTATGTTAGTCCTTCCTTATAAATTTATGAGAAAACACATACTTAAAAGTTCAAATTTTGGAATATTCGACCAATAAATAACGTGTTAATAAAGCCAGGTGCAAATTATGAACAGTAAACTTAATTCCATTATAAATTTCTTTGCATTATTTTGTAGCTATTTGAATATTTAAAAATTTGACAATATTTTTCCAGTTGAGTGACAAGATGAGTCAATAATCAACAAGTCTTTAAATACTTAATTAACTATAATAATATATCTTTTATAGACAGCAGTTGGAATATAATAAATATTGAAAAAATTCTAAATATTTTTAGAGAGCAGATTTCAATATCTTTTTTCTTTTTGAAACTTTTCTGAAGCATTTTTAAGGCATTACATTTGATATTATTATTGAAATTAGTTGAAACCGTTAAATAATTCATTTTATTTTCTTATGATAAAAGTTAGAGTTAATAAAAATATCATTAATAATTTGGTTACTTTTTATAATGATATCAGGTTCAAAACTTTAAAATGATAAATGTCAGACTTAAGAAAGAATAACCAAAGTTCAAATTAGCTAACAATTTATTTATTTTTTAAAAAAGGCAAAATTCATACCAATCTAAGATTTTACCAGTTTTCTATGATTTTTAGTTATCTGTGTTTTATTGTTCTTTCCTTAATCGTGTGATAATAACATTTCTTTTATGAATATCATCTAATGCACGATTTAGCATACACTATTGAAATAGCAGTACTCGAGACAATCTCTAGCCCCGTACTCTTTTATTTTGGATAACAACATTAAAAAAAAATAGAAGAAACAATTGTTTTCTTTTTCTTCTTTTAACAACACTATTTTTTTTTAAAAATCACCCAGATTGTTCAAATCAAAACCCACTTTTTATCTTTTTATTCACTCCTTATATACTTGTGGATCTGTGTGTTTTAGCTACATTGAGACCATGTGATATTTCAGCATCCAATCTGATTTAAGGCATTGAAGCATGATATTTAAACACTAGTATGAAATTGACCTTTTTTTCTAATTTAATTCATCATTGACTTTCTAATTAAAGGAACTTCTAACATGCTATTGTCTAGATGGTTATAATTATCATTAATAACGATTATTTAAGTTTAATAAAATAATTTATTTCAAAATACATTTTTAATTTGAAACACCTTTTATTAAATATCCATTACCTTTATTGTTATTTAATGAGTTCTCTTTTTAAATATTGTTATAATTACTTAATGCTTTTAATAAAATATTATCTTTTAAAATTAATTAATCTTTTTATTATTATCTTTTAAACTCTTACTTTTTTTTTACAAATACATTAAAATAGCACACACAAACACGCGCGCGCATTCCAGGAATAATAAGTTACCTTAAATATAATAATCCCATAAAACAAAATTACATTAATTAATGAACTTATCAATTTAAAACTCTTATCTATCTATTATCCTGAAGTTTAATAGGCTAAACATTAATCTCACTCAAAGATTATCTGAATATATTACTAGTACTTTATTTAAATATTGTAAATACATCTCTTTAAAGACAATTTTTATTTTTAAACAAATGAAAACTTAAAACTTTAAAATACTTAAACTTCAACTGGCAAGCATCTTTAGAGGCCGTTAAATCCAAATTCTATGCATGTCAGTAAATTAAAAAACCATTCTTTAAATTATTATCAAGAAACATACAGAATAAACTGTTTTATTGATAAGTTGAATACCTAAACATTTAATAAAATGTCCATCCAACATAATCAATCGTCATGAAATTAACTGTACTATTTAATACTTTTATTACTGCAGTTAAATAAGCGAATCAAAATATTAATTATGAATATCAAATGATTTTTTTTTCTCTTTTTACTAAAGCAGCATATTAACAAATCTCACATTAGCACTGGCATCCATATAAATAAGAATAATGGTTGTTCAAACCACATATTAACTAATTTTCTCTAACCCAGAGATTTAATGATAATCAGAATATATAATCATAGTATTTTTTTCATATTTTTTTTGATTGTTTGTTGAAGGTGGATAATTTTATTATCTTAAAAAAAAAAAATGATTTTAAGAAATCAATAACTTAGTACTAATATTAATTAAAGCATGAGTTATAATAAGGGGGTGGGGAGATGGTTCAATATATATATATATATAATATACAAATCAATATATATATATATCAAAATACAGTACAATTTATATAAATTATATTCTTTTAGAAGTACTTTCGACTATACACTTTGTAGTCTTTATCAACTATATAACGTTGAATAATCAAAACGAGACAAACCTTAACAATACCCATAGTTCAATTCAGATTTCCCACAATTCTGTTATCTTAACATTTGATGACTGGCGATTCATTAACATTTGACGATTTCTTGAAATCAACATAGCCTCTTTTATTTTACGTTTATTATGACAACGTTCAATTTGAATAATTTTCATATTTTTATAATCAAATTTAAATCCATATTGACAAGATTTATTATGAACAAATATAACAGATGATGAAGGTTTATTTACATCTGTTCCATATTGATTCTCTTTTTGAATTCTATTATATAAAAGCATATGTTCTTTTATTCTCTTCTCAAATGTACACTTAGATTCACCAATGTATTGTACGCCGCATCCACATATCAATCTATATATAATAGAATTTTGATTAAACTTTGAATTTTGAATTTTAGAATTATTAAGCAATCTATTTATGTTATTTGTAGAGAAAAAAGCAATATGACACAAACCATTATAAATTTTCCTAATAAACTTGACCTGCTCATCTGATATAAATGGCATTGAAATCCATTTCATTTTGATATTTTTATTTTTAATTTTATTATAGTGTTGATTTCTTTTAAATCCTTTAATAATATTAGCAATAGCATTTTTATAATAACCAATTTTCAACAAGTCATTAACAAATAAATGTACATTTTTAATTTTATCACTAGAATATTTGCATAATTTTTCATTTCGAAATAAGAATGATTTCAATCCAGACAGCTTATGACACATAGGTACATGTGATTCATATGGAATAAAACCTCTAGTTTCAATTGGTTTAATTAACATAAGATAATCCAAACTGTAATCATTAAGAGTAACTTGAATATCTAAGAATTTTATGGAATTGTATTTCTCTTTAGTTATAACCCATTTTATATCCTTAATCTCATTTAATTCATTAAATAAATTGATTATTAATTCTTGTTTTCCACAAATAAAAACATCATCCACATATCTATGATATATTGTAATTTCGTGATATTTCAATTGTTTTAAAATTTTACTTTCATATGTTGATATAACAAAATTACAAATTTGAGCAACAGCAGGAAGACCCATTGGCCAACCAAAATTCATTTTATAATATTCATTATTAAAATTAACATAAATATTTTTATCAATAAACTGCAATACTTTTATAATAAAATTTATAATATCAGACTTTACATTTTTTGAAACAAGAGCATTATAAATAATATTAATTGACTCTATTCTATCTATTGATCCATACATTTTATTATAAAAGTATTGCAGTTTATTGATAAAAATATTTATGTTAATTTTAATAATGAATATTATAAAATGAATTTTGGTTGGCCAATGGGTCTTCCTGCTGTTGCTCAAATTTGTAATTTTGTTATATCAACATATGAAAGTAAAATTTTAAAACAATTGAAATATCAAGAAATTAAAGTATATCATAGATATGTGGATGATGTTTTTATTTGTGGAAAACAAGAATTAATAATCAATTTATTTAATGAATTAAATGAGATTAAGGATATAAAATGGGTTATAACTAAAGAGAAATACAATTCCATAAAATTCTTAGATATTCAAGTTACTCTTAATGATTACAGTTTGGATTATCTTATGTTAATTAAACCAATTGAAACTAGAGGTTTTATTCCATATGAATCACATGTACCTATGTGTCATAAGCTGTCTGGATTGAAATCATTCTTATTTCGAAATGAAAAATTATGCAAATATTCTAGTGATAAAATTAAAAATGTACATTTATTTGTTAATGACTTGTTGAAAATTGGTTATTATAAAAATGCTATTGCTAATATTATTAAAGGATTTAAAAGAAATCAACACTATAATAAAATTAAAAATAAAAATATCAAAATGAAATGGATTTCAATGCCATTTATATCAGATGAGCAGGTCAAGTTTATTAGGAAAATTTATAATGGTTTGTGTCATATTGCTCTTTTTCTCTACAAATAACATAAATAGATTGCTTAATAATTCTAAAATTCAAAATTCAAAGTTTAATCAAAATTCTATTATATATAGATTGATATGTGGATGTGGCGTACAATACATTGGTGAATCTAAGTGTACATTTGAGAAGAGAATAAAAGAACATATGCTTTTATATAATAGAATTCAAAAAGAGAATCAATATGGAACAGATGTAAATAAATCTTCATCATCTGTTATATTTGATCATAATAAATCTTGTCAATATGGATTTAAATTTGATTATAAAAATATGAAAATTATTCAAATTGAACGTTGTCATAATAAACGTAAAATAAAAGAGGCTATGTTGATTTCAAGAAATCGTCAAATGTTAATGAATCGCCAGTCATCAAATGTTAAGATAACAGAATTGTGGGAAATCTGAATTGAACTATGGGTATTGTTAAGGGTTGTCTCGTTTTGATTATTCAACGTTATATAGTTGATAAAGACTACAAAGTGTATAGTCGAAAATACTTCTAAAAGAATATAATTTATATAAATTGTACTGTATTTTGATATATATATATTGATTTGTATATTACATATATTGTGAAACGAATACAGATATCAAACTTTATTTATTATATATATGTATGCAATCAAATTTGGTAATTAAAGAAGGTTAATTCTATGTGGCCTGATAAATTTATAAATAGTTAATTAATTCTGTGGCATGTTAAATTTATAAATGATTAGTTACTTAATTCTGAGGATAGTCAATAGGTTTTCCTGAAATATTAATTGTTATTGTAAACAAATTTTTTTCATTAACTAGACAGTAATACAATGATTTCTCTTTTTATAGCTTATGATTGGAATGAAAAATCACAATAAGAGGCTTTACAGATATAAAATGTTGCAGTTTATATATATACTCTAATGATCATGAACTATGTTACAATACCAATAGTGAAAATTTAGTATAAATAAACATAAAGCATGAATAAAGTGTGATAAACAGAGCATCCAATATTCAAAAAACATTAATTATAAACAACAATTTGCCAAGCACTTTTGGTAGTGTATACTAGAATCATGGCAACATATTGGAACTGATCAGCTAATATTCCAGTGCATGCTAAGTGGAACACTAGTGTTACGCTGATTGATAATGTTTTTAGACTTCGCCTTTTTCAACTTCCTTTTTCTATCATTTGTAAGTGCCAAATATAGATATGTTGGGGAAAATTATAAAAGTTCATTTAATTTATAATAAAATTTCATTTAATATGAGCTGCAAAATTATCAAGTTGGATTGAATGGCTTACACTGAGTGACACTACTATATAGAGAGTTTTGCCTGTTTTAACAGCTTGAGCAAGCATAAGAAATGGTGATCATATGATGCTTAATGGTTTAATATCAATCCTGCCTAATAGGATAGTGGTGGCTATGATTATTAAACAACCAAAGACACCAAAATGTATGGGTATTGAACTGAGTTCAAATCTATTTGATTATTTAAGCCAATGAGCTTCAATTGAAAATATGTTTTCAACTTTAGACTCATAGTTTTGTAGTTAAGTAGAGCTAAAAGGTGGCTGCTGGAGGGTCACATTAGATCCTAAGATCTAGATGCAGTACTCTCAGTTCTGAGACTCCTCACTGATGAAAGCCTGAAGCTAGAAACTAGTCTGGGTGTATTGGATGAGTAGGCACTAGATATGAATTTTATGCACAAACCTTCTTGCATCCATTAATTACTCTGGCTTGCACTGAGTAGCACTACTGTATGGAGAGTTTTGCCTGTTTTAACAGCTTGAGCAAGCATAAGAAATGGTGATCATGTTATAAAATATTCTTTAAAAAATTAGAAAACGATAAATAATTTTTTTTTAAAATAAAACAACTGGATAATTTTAAAATACACCTTCTGCAAGTGAGAAAATTACCTTCTAATATTGGGAAAATATATATTTTGGGAAACAGGAGAAATAGAATTTCAAAAAACTATTTAAGGCAATATGAAAAATTAAATTAAATAAATTGGGTTATTTTAAGTCAGAATAAAGTAGATATCATTAAACTACAAACTTCAATATTTATAGTTAAATCAATGAGTAAAATTTTTAACAATATTTGTAGCCATTACTTATAACCTTATTAGATAAGTAAAAAAGCTAGATGACAAAGAGAAAAGTATTTATTAGTATATTACCAAAATAATGACAACAAACCAAATTTATGCTTCTAGCTTTCTAATGTGGCTAACGAGAGTCACTAAATATGCATCCATCACTATAGTTGTATCTCAAAGAGAATAATAACCTGTTTAAATGTAGCATAGAGTTTGAAGTATATCTCTCCTCTGCAATGCCAAAGAATATATTGTTCTTATCTAGAGATAGTTTGCTTTACTGCTTAAGTGTTTTTCCTGCCATAATTAAGTTCTAAACCTACCAAGAAAATTTACAAAGTAAGCTTCAAGTTAACCATTTATAAAAATGATTATATTGTGAAAAATAATTTGAATTGCAAACTTATAATGGACCAGCAAAGTCAAGGAAAGAAATAGACTAATTAAAACAGAGATAGAGACAGATGGTTTGAATAACTTCCATTTCAAATTATGTATGAAGATACCTTATAATGTATGTATATTTGAATACTTAATTACCATTAAGAAACTTAAAATTTTCACTTTGGAAAAATCTTGGAATGGATGATTAAATATTTATATAACTATAAATGTGTTTAAGTAATATATGTAGGTTTTTTGTTGTTATTGTTCTAATTTTTTTTCTCTATACAGAGAAATTATTAAATATGAAAAAATAGACATTTTTTCCATGTTTATTATTATTTATTAAACTACAATGTGGATAAACTTGAATCATCTGTCAAATATTGCCAGTATTGTAATGTTGTAGATAATAATTTTATGTCTTTAATAATAAAAAAATTTCAGATTGAATTGATATCTGTAAATTTAATCTTACACATACACTAATTCAAATATTATAAAAGATATATTATATCCATATCTATGATCATGGTGTTTATATTAATACTCTTTATTATTTATTTTACATACTTTAATAAATATGTTTTTAATTAATTAACCTATTCTCACTTTAGTCTAATTCTTGCTTATATATATATATATATATATATATATATAATATAGAATTAGACCATGATAATATATATATATATATATATATATATATATATTATCATGGTCTCTATATCTTATGCAATAAAAAAGGATTAATTGAATAAAGTGAAATTAAAAAGAAATGGAAGATTTGTTTCAACATAAAAATAGAAAGATGAAAAGCTAATTAAATAAAAGTTAATTTAATTAACGATAAAGTAGACTTTATAAAGTATTAAGAGATTAAGAAAATAGCTTTAAATAAATTAAAAGTTCTAGTCCCAAGTATCTATTTTTAATATATATATATATATATATTAAAAATAGATACTTGGGACTAGGTTATGATATATATATATATATATATATATATATATATATATCATAACCTATGCAGATGACCATTCACCCATCCCAATTGCTATGATATGGTGGATATAACTAAACTTCTCTTAGCTCAGCCAAACTAAATTTCTTTCTTATACATAAAATTTTTACAATACAGATATTCCTCACTTTATATCTAATATATTATATCAATTTTAAAAAAATATTTAATAATAAAATATTAATAGTCATAAGACTTGCTATTTAATCATCCAGTAAGGTACTCCTTTTTAACATTAAATATATACCAAAAAGTATATTCTCAATGGCATACGATTATTATTCAAATACAACTCCACTAAAATACTAATGATACTCCCACGACTCACAATTAAAATAAGCAAATTATACTTAATATTAAAATTTCTTATATTAAATTTAATTATAACACAGCATAATATTCATTTATTTATTAAAATGATTGAACTCCATTTCTTTATTAATATTCCTAAACTCAATCAACATTTCAGGTAATTATTGTTTCTTAAAATAAATAACTAATTTACATAACTGAATGTAAAGAAGGATTTTACTTTTATCCAGCTATATTTAAAATAATTAAGAAACAAATATACTAATCAATTCTTCCCTTTCAAAATAATTAATTAATTTTTTTATCAATTAACTAAAACTAAATTAAAACTATTAACTAATACTTATAGCATTAACTATGTTAAACAAATTTAAAATAATTTTTTATTATGTATTATAATCTAATCATTTTTATTTTATATAGCATGCTAGTTATCAATCTTCATTATGATTATTTAGTAAGATGAAGAATAATTTACATTAATTTATATTTTGAATACAACATCAAATATCTTTAACAATTACAATATTATTTTTATTTATTATCTTATTTGGATTATGTGCAATAATACCAAATATCTTTAATTATTACAATATATATGTGATTAGGATGCTGAATAATGACTTAAGAAAACAAGAAAAGAGACTCAACACTTTGTTAATTTAAAAACAAACATTAACATTTATTACAATAGTAATACAAAATTTAAAATAATTTACACATCTTATATTTAATAAAAAAAATTTAATATATTATATAAAACTTTTAAAAACTAATATAAACAAAATACTTATAATAACATAAGTTATATATATTTCACTTTAAAATTATTTACAACTAGAATATAGTATATTTCATACTTTAATCTATGAATATTAAGATATTTCTTAATATTTCTATATTAAAATATATCAATAAAATATACAATTTGTAATTTGTCACCTTTTAAATATTTCACCAATATGTTCTTTTATCATATTATTACTTTAACTTTAATTTTCCTATGATATTATTTATCTTAATTATAACTCTTATAACTTATTGTACTTCTTCTATAATTATTATATGCTATAAAATAACCCTTTAATTATTTAAATATTTATTAAGATAGGGTACATTATTATGTTGTTTACAATAATATGAATAATGATCAGATTTTCTTTTCAGTATCATAACTCTTCTACTTCAAACATTCATTCTGTATTTTGATCTCTAATATCTGATAAAAACATTCATAAATCTTTATTTTTACATTATTTAGCATCCTATTTGTTTTATGTTTTATCGTTCTTCTATTAAATGAATTTACCTTTTAATCATTTGAAAGTTCAGCTATTATCATTGCTTAAATCTACAGTTCCTTAATACAATGTATATACCAGTGTGATTTTTGTGATTATAAGTAAGGTATGGATACCTTATAAAATTATAATAAACAATGATACTATGGATTACACAACTTAAGGCTACATTTTCTTGTGTCTACCTTAATTTCTATCTTGGCTTTTATTTTAAAGACTTAAAGATTTTTGAAAAATGTGACTATCCATATATTACAAATATTCTAACTTACTTTATACCAGTGATCTTCAACCCTTGGTCCATGGACTGGCATCGGGCTGCAGTTTTCTGCCAGTCCATGCTAGACTGGCGGAAAAGTTTGTAATAACAAAATAATAAAAATTTAAACTTTTATTTATTTTTTCATCTCATTTTTATCCAATTGAAAAAAAAAAAAACAGAATGAAAACAAAATCTAATCAATCATACATAAATTAATTTGTTTTCTAGTTATCACAGATGTTTATGGGGGGAGGGTAATTAAATTTTTTATTCTTTTTCTAAAAAAATTCAAAATTAAAAAAAAAAGTTTTTTATTATACAAACTCCATATATATATATATAACTTCATCTTGTATATTTAACATTAAATACAGATATTACATTTATCATAATCATTGTCATGTAATTACATTAGCTGTGATATTTCCCAACATTCAGGTAAACAACAGTTTAGTCTTGTATATTTTAATAATGAAATAATAAATGCAGCAATGCAGGAACATTAATGAGAAAGATTGTTATTATACTGTTTTCGGTAGCAGTATGACTGTGCGACTCGAGAGTGTTCAGCATGTGAAGGTAAGCAACACCATTACTATGCACAACAACTAGTGGGTTGTTTTGCTCAGTTATAACAATTATGCTCATTTAAGGCTAAGCAGTTTACATCTTTAAGAAAATTTATCTGGAGACTTCTGCCGGTCTGCAAAACCTTATCCTTATTTTTGCCGGTATGCAGGTGTGAAAAGGTTGATGACCACTGCTTTATACTGTGTCACATTTAACCTTAAACAATACATTCTAGCAATACAAAATTTCCAATCACATCTAGCACTCCTTATAAAATTTTTAGCTTAACATAAAAATATTATTCGTCATTTAATGAGAAAAAGTTATAAGTTTAAGTAACTTAAAGAATTTTAAAAGACTGATTCTTTTTAAAATAGTAAAAGATTTATAACTTTTTTTTCATGGCATAGCATTTTATAACTTTAGTATTAGAAAAGAAGTATTTTCTAAAATGAATACCAGTTTAATTAATGGAGTAGAATACATTGATAATGAAATAAAACAATTAAAGGAATTCATATTTAGATTTCCTTCATAAGATAAACTGAAATAACTCATTAATTAAAGTCAGAGATAATCATGTAAATTGTTGTATGGAGCAATGAAATGAAGAATCACCTGAGCAGATAGATGGGATTATGAGCCAATCAACTTCAGGGATTGAAACAATGAATACCTCAGTACAATTTGCATCAACAAGACTACACTTGATTCTTGGAGCTTCACCTGTGCACATGGACATTTCTATTGGAGCAGATCATCTCCAATGGCACAGTGACTTTGAGTGTGGAGAGATGGTCTTCAAATGTTGGAACATCCAGTTAGGACTCTTACAGATCACACTGATCTAAATTTTTATTTATATATATCTTTGGGCCTTATTATGTTAAATAATCGTATGTAAATAGTTAAAATGCTATTAAGGATCATTCAGCAAATTATCTAAAATATTAACTGTTTAGTAGTGATTTGTACTTGACAGGTTTGATTCAAACCATTAATTAAAATAATGGTCAAATTTAGGTAAAAGACTAGGCAATGCAAGTAGCAATCAGTGAATTTGACATCAGTGAGGCAAGTAGCTGGCCTCTGTATGTTCAAAATGTAGAAAAATATTTATTTATTAATAAAGTTAAAGATGATAATTATAAGATTGCTTCATTATTATGCTTTGCTAGGAAAAGATTGTACATACAATCAGGTTAAAGAGCATTGTCAAATCACTTTAACCCCAACCCTCTAGGCATGTTGCTAGACTGCAATTCCAAGCTCAAAATTAAGGTTGATAAAAGATTATGATAATGCTCTTTGTAATCTAGCAAAAAAGTTCATCTATGTATCTGGCCTAGATGAAGTCCTTCTGGAACAATTTCTTATGGGTATGTATAATGATAGTTCATGCCAACAATTATTGGCCATTAGTGATTTAAATTATATTAGCGGCTACAAAATGTGGGATAGCTTATGAACTCATGCTTGATCAATCTCAAAAATTCACTGAGTTCAAGAGTAATAGCAAATCATAAACAGAAGTTTGTAAAACCATAAAGAAAGAATTGTCTAAGAGTAATGAGAATAATGCTAACAGCAAAAAATGCATTTATATGATTTTTCTGTGGGAAAAAAAGACCACAAAGCCAGCAATTGTTTACATAAATGAGAATGCTGGAATAATTTTAAAAAACAATGGCACATGAAAAAAATGTGGAAAGAAAAATGTAATGATTCCAACAGGGAAAGTAATAATTATAAATGTTCATATCATGGTCAGGTACATCAGCCTACCAATATTTAAAAAAATGTCCACTTATGATGACAAAATTATGTTAAAATTAATGCTGTGTGATCAGCTCATATATATATGTGAAGGTAGACACCGGTAGCAGTGAATCGTTAATATCAGCCCACAACTGAGCTACTGTAACCTCTATGAGTAAAAAAAAATCACCAAACTAGAAAAAACTGACTTTAAAGCATTAGACCTAAATGGAAATGCAGTCAAAATTAAAGGTGTTGTTCAGACCTCCATAAGTAGAATGGAGTGAAAAGTGATAGTTACCTATATACAGAGTTTATTCTCCAATAAACCCTCTAATTGGGTGTCAATAATTTAGGAAATTGGGTATTAAACTCACATTTGTAAAAAAGGTCAAAATGGAAAATGAAATGTGCATCAAAATTTCCTAGCTTATTTAATGGGGAACCTTGTGTTATTAAAATGATTCCTGTATCAGTAGAGTTAAGCATGGACATGCTATCTATAATATACAAACTATGAAAAATTCTGTTTGTGCAAAAAGAAAAAGTCAAAAAGGAAATCAATGATTTAGTTAAGAAAAGAGTGTTATAACCCACCAAAAAATCTGATTGAGCTACACCATTAGTAATTATAACTAAATCCAATGGGAAAATTTGGTTGTGTGGAGATTATAGGATATAGCTAAACAAAGCAATCAGTAAAAGTGCATACCTGGTCTTTAATGTACTTCACTCCAGAGATCTTTTTTTTGCTAAATTAGATTTTAATGCCACTTTCCATCAGATACCAGTTAATGAACAGACAGCTAAAATATTAACACTAACCACTCATGTAGGATTATACCAATGTATGAGGTACCCTTTTGGAATAACATTGCCCCCTAGTATCTTTCAATCAAAAATTGAAATTCTACTTAATGACTTAGAGGGCATTCCATATTATGATGACATTCTGATTACAACTATATCTGAAAATGAACTTAAAATGTGTCTACAGAAAGTCAAAAAACTGAGTGAATTCTGGATTAAACTTAATACCTAAATGGAAAGCAAGTGAAATCAAGTTCTTAGGTCACATTATATCTAAAAATGGCACATTTCCTGTCCTCTAAAAAGTTAAAGTGGTTGCAGAAGTGCAGAGACCTAACAGTGTAAAAAAACTTCAAGCCTTCCTTGGGTTTGCTTAATTACTTTGAAAATTTCTTTGAAAGAAAAACCCCACATGGCCAGACCATTATATGATCTTCTCAAAAAGAATCAAAAATGGAACTAGGAAGAAGAATAAGAAAAGCAATCCTATGCACAAAACCACTGCTTACTTCAAATAAATTACTTGTCCATTACAACAGCGAATTGGAAGTAACTCTGACTACAGATGCATCAGAATTTGGTGTCGGAGTAGTATTGGGTCACCCTGCTCATGAAGATTAATAACCCATTGCTTATACATTGTGTACATTGTCCAACACAGAGAAAAACTATAGTCAATTAGACAAGAAGGTCCTTGTGATTTTATTTGGCATCAAAACGTTCCATCAATATGGATGCAGATTTATGATAGTAACTGATCACAAACCCCTATTGGGAATATTAAGAATTAAACAAATTCTTGAAAATCTGAGTCCTCATATGTTCCATTGGCTAAACATTTTGGCAGGTTATGATTATACATTAGTATATGAAAAAGGAAAACAAATATCATGTGTGCTTGATCAGACTGAAAAATATAAAAAAATAGAAATTAATTATATTGACACCTTGAAGATTCAAATCCTCAACAGCACAATAGTGGCTGCATAGACATCTGAAGACAATGGCTACCAATGAATGGTAAAGCAGATCAGTAAAGTATGTTTGAATCATTCACCTAGTTTTCTTCATAAAGAATCATGGAACACCTGTGAGCAGTTGTCTGTATGCAAGGAATGTATTCTTAGAGGTGACCGAGTGCTAATTCCATTAAAGGGTAGGAGGCAAATTCTTAAGTTGTTGAATGAGGGCCATCCAGGCATTGTTAGGACAACAGCATTGCCTTGTAGTTATGCCTGGTGGTCCAGTATTAATGACATTTGGAAAATATATAAAAAAATGTAAAAACTGTCAAACATGCATTAAGCACCTCTGGCTGTTTGAACCATGGCCTAAAACTAAAAGGCCATGGCAATGGATACTCATTAAACATGCATTTAAGGATCATTTGTTTTTGATAGTCGTTGATGTATTTTCAGCATGGACTGAATATAAAATAGTCAATAACACCAGTACAGAAGTGACACTTAGAAAATTATATGAAATTTTTGCTAATGACAGTTTTCCGAAAATAAATTTAAACCACAGGAAAAAAATGTGTGTAAAAAGTAATATGAACAAGTTTGGTCACAGGGAAAAGTTATTCATCATCTATCAAAACAAGTAGTTATGGTTCGAATGAAAAATAAGGAAATACTTTGCAATCATGTAAACCAGTCGCATAAAGATGAGAGCGAAGAGATAATATCTGACTTTTCAACACAACAGATACTGATGACCAATTATTAAGAGAAAACACACCAAATGAAGTGGAACATAAACAACAACATGCTAAAAGGAAAATAAAAAGACCTATGTATTTTAATAACAGTGTACTGAGTTCAGAGATTAAGTAATATTATGTATGTGTATATTTAAATGCACTTACATATATAGGTATAAACTTAATGAAAAAAAGTTATAAGTTTTAAATAAATTAAAGAAATTTTAAAGGCTGATTCTTTTAAAATAGTAAGTAAAAGATTTATAACTTTAAGATTAGAAAAAGATTATTTTCTAAAATGAATACCAGTCTAATTAGTGTGAGTAAAATACATCATTAATGATATAAAACAGTTAAAAGGCATTCATGTTTAGGTTTCCTTCATAAGATAAATTGAATGAGCTGAGATAATGATGCAAATTCTTGTATGGAGCATTGAAATGAAGAATCACCATATTAATGAAATCAAACAATTAAAAGAAATTCATATTTAGATTTCCTTCATAAGATAAACTGAAATAACTCATTAATTAAAGTCGGAGATAATGATGAGATAATATTGGAGCATTGAAATGAAGAGTCACCAGAGTGGATGGGATTATGAGCCAATCAACTTCAGAGAATGAAACAATGAGAACCTCAGTAGAATTTCAATCAACAAAACTACCCTTGATTCTTGGAGCTTCATCTGTGCATATGGACATATATATTGAAACTGATTGTCTCCCATGGCATAGTAACTTTAAGTGTGGAAATCTGGCCTCTGAATATGGGAACAGTGATCTAGAACTCTTAAGATTGTACTGATCTAAATTATTATTTATGTATGCCTTCAGGCCTTATTATGTTATGTTAAATAATTGTATGTATGTAAATAGTTAAAATGCTATTAAGGATTATTCAGTAAATTATCTAAATATTAACTGTTTAGTAGCAATTTGTACTCATGGGAACTACACTCTTAGATCAGCTAGTGGGAAGTGCACTCTTAGATCAGCTAGACATAGCACCATATTTTAAATCTTCTTATATTTTACAGCATAACCTATAAAAGGTAATGAGTGGAAATCAAATCGATAAAAAAAAATGGATTGATTATTTAATAAATATACATGATTTTGTGATATAAGAAATAAAGTTAAATATCACAACAACAATATATTGTATGAGCAGGAAGTTTTTATTTTATTTTATATATCTCATTGTAATTAAGGGGAACAGAAATGTTCAAATGTTTATATCTGTGATTGTATTATATTGTTATATAATGTCATTAATATTGCTATTTATTAAATTATTTAGTAGTTTAAAATAATTGTTGAAAAATCTTGTAAATAATATTATTAAAGTTAATATTTTAAAAGTTAAACTAAATATCTAGAGTTGCATTTCTTTTGTTGAGGATCATCATCACTACACCATTATCAGAAAGTATGAATTGTAATATACACATTAACCAAAACATTCAATTTGAACTTTGGAGGAGACATTAATTCACTATAAGATATGGTATAACAATTATCTGGGAAAATATTTCTTAAATTGAATCTTAAATTATTGCAAACTACCTTGATCACCTAAGTCATTGATAAAATATATATTGCAAATTTATTAAAGTATGGTTTATTCATAGGAAATCAGAGTATGAATTAGTTATTATTTATAGTTATAAATTATAATTACAATTTTGATAATAATAATTATTTATAATTAAATAGTAGAGAACATAAATATAAAGTAGTAATATAATTTTAATTATAGTTTAAGGTTATAAGTCTTTTCTTCATTAAGAGACTTACCTATAGAGTTAAGTAAAATCCCTCTTGATATCTTATAGGTGGAATAAATAGCTAATTTAAAGTCAATGTTAATCCTGAGATCTCCTTAGTATAATATTATTACTATGGTTATTTTTAATTATAATTCTATAAAATTAATAATCATAAAAGATCGGTATACAATAAAATGATAATCTAACTTATTAATTAGGTTAACGTAAACTTAATAATTATAAGTGTTTTATTGTATTTATTTAAGTATTATTGTTAATCATGGGAATATTTAGATACTTAATAAGGAGGACTGTCTTAGTATTCTTACGCCATTGAACAAGTACTTCGGTATTTGTTTAATGTTAAAGGGTATGTAATCTTGTTAATGGGATAAGTGGGTCTCGTAACTGCTAATACTAATTAAAACCTAATTTAGAAATAAATAAGAGTATCAAATTGTACCCAGAGAAGTTAACAGTATAGCCCAATTTAAGGACTTATCATGTCTTTTAGGGGTCATCATCCTATTGGCAGGGTACAATATATATATATATTCACACACACTACTTACAAGGAAAATGTGTCAGCCTAATAAATTTTGTTTAAACAAGTTTTCTATTTACATGTGAATTTATAATAATCGATTACTATTTGGGTTTTACATTAGATTTTCTTTCAACCATATCCAAAATTAATAAATTCCAGAAGCCTAATATTTGATAAATCTATGAACATCTATCTATTAAAAAAAATCAGATATCAGTTGTTTTTCATATTTTTTAAAATCTTTTTTATAATTTCAGCAGAAAATTTTTATGAATATTTGACACCTGTAATTGACACTGGAAACAAACACTGTTGTCATCTCTGCAGGTGTACCTTGTTTACCTCAGACTTTTCTGCTAAAAGCAACAAGCATAGCAAATTCTCCTTTTTAAAAAAAAAAAGCATTGCAGTAGAATAATAGATTATCAAAATTAGAATAAAACTGATGCCAACCTTTTATTGTATATTAAACTATAATACACATTTGTATATAACAAGAAATATTATACATTTATTTATTCCAAAGTGACTATAAATCTTTGAAGTTATGACTATAGTACATTTTAATAAATAAAAACATTTTTTTTATGATTCAGAATTTTTTTAAAGATGTTAATTGCATTATTAAAATATAATAATTTTAATTAAAAAAATAATTATTAAAAACAAAAAAAACTGCAATGTGAATTAGAGAATTAATTTAATGGTAACACACTGAAGATAGAAATTCAGAAATTATTCAAAATTATAAAAACTTTTTTTGAATTAAGATTTGTAAGCTAAATAATAATAATAATAATAATAATAATAATAATAATAATAATAATAATAATAATAATAATAATAATAATAATAATAATAATAATAATAATAATAATAATAATAATAATAATAATAATAATAATAATAATAATAATAATAATTAAAATTATTTGTGGATATGACTTTTTCTAGAAGTTAGCTGTATAGTCACACAGTACAATATAATGATTATAAGCAACACTTAATCATCATCAGTGCTAATTTACCATCACGTCATTCTTTTAATACATATTAATTCTATCATCTCAATGTTTTGAATTATATAAACTATTCTAATGAGTTCTTTGCTTCACTAAGATACATATTTTAACTTTTTTGGTCCTAGTTCTTTCCTTATTATTGTAAATTTTTTTAAAAAAACATACAAATGTCAGTTATCATTTAATGGAAAGATTAAATTCAACTTCTTTTTTGGCTTCTATGGCAACACAAGAGAGTGTATTCTATTTTACATCTATATGCAGAATTTTTTTAAATGCAATATATATATATATATATAAACTACAAATAAATTGTTTAAATATTTTGCTGTCATTTATAATTAAGCTAATAATAAAGTACTAATTAAAAACAGTTAAAGATTTTAAAAACTTATTCAAAAATGATAATACTTTATATTTATTATACCTAATTATCACATTTTTTTCTCTATGAGGTAGTAACTTTTCAAAAAACATTCATTTTATGAAACAAAAGTTTTCTTTACATCAACAACTCTTATATTATCTAATTATGCACGTCCCATTGTAATATCTCACTTCAAATAATGAATTATTCCAGATACCATTTTATCTAGATCGAATTAAGTATTCATAATCTTGAATGGTTCTTATAGAAATAGATAACATATATCCAATAGCAAGAACAGGCTAATAGGTGCTGATGTTCATTAAATCCTAATGTTTCTATTAGGGATAAGGATCTGGCAATAAATAGTAAAGCATTTTAAAAATATAGTCAGAGAACTCCTGTCATAGAGCTGAAAGATTGAAACTATGTTCTCCAGACAATAGGTATCAAAGGAAATGGTTGATGCAGTCAGGCAAGTTGACATTCTGAACTAGAAGCTGCTAGAATTAAATGCTAACATGGGGCAAGCTGTCACTGTACATACTCACAAGACAGACTGTCACAGAACAGTTGGAAGTGGTAGGTAAAACCTATAATGGCATGTGCAGTCCCTTATTATTCATCCTAGAACTAGAAGTTATACTCCAATGGGATCAGGTGGAGAAAAACCATTATAAATATAATAAATATGCAAATATATATTTAATTTTCTACTTTTTCTTTTCCTATGTATTGATTTCTATTATAACATATCATACCATTTACACCTTCTTAGACACTTTATCAATACTTTTATTTGTATTATTTGTATTACACTAACAGTTTTGACTGTCCTGCAGTCATCATCAGAGTTCTTGTTGATTCTATTACCAAAACTCAACCTATTTTTCAAATACAGCTTCTTTATAATCTTTGTCTTCTGTGTTTTCACTTCTTTTGGAAGTAATATAATTTTCTACTTCTTCTTTTCCTATGTATTGATTTCTATTATAACATATCATACCATTTACACCTTCTTAGACTCTTAATCAATACTTTTATTTGTATTATTTGTATTACACTAACAGGTTTTGATGATGACTGCAGGGCAGTCAAAACTGTTAATGTAATACAAATAAAAGTATTGATAAAGAGTCTAAGAAGGTGTAAATGGTATGATATGATAAATATATATTTGTTTTAATGTATTATTAATATATTATAAAACATATTTACAAATGTCTGTGCTTATGTATATAATAATGAGTAAAGAAGACAACTGTATTAATTAGTAAATTCATCATTATTTTAAAGCTAGAACTATTACTGATAAAATTATGAATATATATATATTGTACTTATGATTTAACATTAACATGTAAATTGTTGGCAATTTAAAAATTATTTAAAACTGAATTAGAAAAACATTATTTTTGAATCAAGATTTTTAAGTTAAAGTTATTGTTTTTTCTAAAAGCAGGTTGTGTAATCAGGCAATATAATGTTATAAGCAATGAATAATATTTTAAGTAGTAACTATATATTTTATATAATATTAATAAGTTTATATTTCTGTTTTCATTTTGGGGTGACTTTTTAAAATTATTTTAACGAAATTCCAAATTCTGTTTCTATAGCTCAAAGATTTGTTATTTCTATTTACTTACAAAAAAGTTGTGAGATGTCAAAGTCTACGGAAGTAATTAATTTCTAATAATATAAAGTTACTTAGTAATATATATTAAGGCTAGATAAAAATAATACTTGACTAATAAAAAAAATATTTCAAATACATTTTTATCATTTTATTTTAAATTATTTTATTTATGCTGAAATTTAGAAAAAAAAAATAAATGAAAAAAGTAATGCAAAAACAAAAACCTTTAAATTGAAAATTCAAAGATTTAAAATACTAATAAAATTTTTTAAATGTTATTTTAATTTTAACATGATTGTGAAATAAGTGAAAAGTAAATGTTCTGTGATGATATTATTATAGATATAAATGATTCCACTACAAAACCTTTAAATTTAAACAGAAAGACTATTTTAATGATTTGGTTTAATATATTCGATTTTTTAATAGAAGCAAATTAATAATATATAAAAAGTTAGTAGTAACATATTTAAATGTTAATAAACATCACATGACCACCACTTCTTATGCTTGTGTTTAATATTTAAATGTTATTGAAAAATAAATAAATAAGAAACTTTTCTATTTCTAGAAAATATTTTGCAAAAGAGCATTTGCAAATGACTTACTTCAAAAACACATACATATAAAATATATTAAATATTTCAAAAAATGAAATATTAACTAAGTTATATAATAGCTACTTAATAAACATAATTACTTTTTAAAAAAATTGAGTAAATAAATATTATTTATAAAATTTACATGTTTTGATAAAAAATAATAATAATAAAGGAATTTAATTGCAATGGGTTTTTAATTTTATTTTTTATAAAATAAAAATTAACAATTTGTCATAAACATTAATCCAATTGTTACCATGGATTTAGTTTTTAATCTCACTACAGATATTTGGGGTCATGGTCAGCAGGAAACCTTTTTAAAGATGTGTTTTAAACATACTTGTATATATTTACAATTTAAATGTTCACTAGAGGGAGCTTACCACTAGCTCCAATCAAGCTTTAATTTATGTGCGAAAGAGAAAGAAATTCAAAATCTCTATCGGAGTGTCCCTATCTCCAGACCAATAGGTTTCAAGTTTATGGCTCACCTCAGTGGAGAGCTAGGACTCCATACACTAGATCTAAAATACCAATTCAATTTGAAAACCATGTAAATGTCTTCAAATCCAGTCTTACAAACCAGATAGCTATATATGGGTTGGAACTCAGTTTATTTTCATCATATATTAATAGCCTTAGCAATATAACTTTGCAAAAGCCTTCAAGGGTACACTTATAATAATTAATAAAACAAGACACAAATTGTGTAACTTGCTTTTAAGCCTGATTAAAATGTTCACTAGAGGGAGCTTACTACTAGCTCCAATCAAGCTTTAATTTATAAGTGCCAAAAGAGAAAGAAATCAAAATCTCTATCGGAGTGTCCCTATCTCCAGACCAATTGGTTTTGAGCTTATGGCTCACTTCAGTGGAGAACTAGGACTCCAGACACTTGATCTAAAATATCAACTCAAAAGTCGGTACTTATCTAATACATTAGTATCAATTTGAAATTCTGAATTTTTCAGACATGTAAATGTCTTCAAATCCACTATTACAAACCAGATAGCTATATGGGTCTGAATTCAGTTCAGTTTCACCATTTCTTCCTTGAAGGATTTTATGATGTTATATTGCTAAAGCTATTAATATGTGGTGAAACTGAACTGAGTTAAGACCTATATAGATATCTTGTTTATAAGACTGGATTTGAAGACATTTACATTTTCTGAAAAATTCAGGTTTTCAAATTAGTAGAAACATATAAGTGCTGACTTTTGAATTGGTATTTTAGAACTAGTGCTCTCCACTGAGGTGAGCCATAAGCTTGGAACTAATTGGTCTGGAGATAGGGACACTCCGGTAAAGATTTTGAATTTTTCCTCTTTCAGTACTTATAAATTAAAGCTTGACTGGAGCTAGTGGTAAGCTCCCTCTAGTGGACATTTTAATACAAGCATAAAAGCAAGTTACACAATTTGTGTCTGTTTTATTACAATTTAAAATGTCTATAATTTAAAAATTATCCACACTATCAACAGAAATAATTAACACACACATTCATGCATATATAAATAATGTAATCATGAAAAAGGCAATACTATAATATACTGAAAGGGAGAGTGTGCCACATTATTGGTAAGTGCATTCTGAGTGCATGAAATGAGGATATGGTCAGATGAACGAGAATTCATGACATTGCTTATACATGCATGCATGCAGAATTTATAAATAAATGCATTATAATTTTTAAATTACATATATTTCTAAACCATGGTAATGAGCATAGATTTGAGAGAAATAATACATTGTACAGTGCCATTTTATTTAAAATAAAAATTTCAAAAAGTTATTAGTACTTCTATTATGAGACCAATAAAAAAAACTATTCCATTAAAAAAAAATAATTGCCTAAAAATATTCATAAATGCTTTGATTACAATAAATATTTAATTCATGAGAGTAGCAACTTTTCTTATGAAATTGCAAATTCAACTTTTGAGCGTTTGGACACTATTGTAAGAAAAGCTTATCATAATGCATTTTAAATCAAGCTTAAGGCTTTTGAGGACTATTTATGGTCCTACATTCATAGCAATGATATTTATGTGAGTGGGTACATATATGTGTGCGCAAAAAGTTCAGTCAAATGTATTCAAATTATATGGCCTATTTTATCAAAAAGAGAAAGCAGAATTTCTTTTTATTCATAGAGTTGGGATTGTTAGCTATATGCCAAACTTCTGTGATCTTGCATTTGACATCATTTCTTTTGATGTAAGTAATATTGGCATCTGTGGGCTTGAATGTGTAACTCATTACATTTTGATGATTGAGTAAAATAGACTTGTGTTATAGGTTGTTTGTAGATCTTTTATAGAGATATTTACATCATGAAAGTCTTATGGTAAGGATTGTGCATGACTCACCATAGTAAATAGCTTTGCATCCAACTTGGTAGTATGCTATCTTGTATACAGTGTGATGAGTTTGTTCAGTAGGTAGTTTATCTTTCAAATTGTTTATGAGTCTATTTATTGTAGGCAAAGTATGAAAGCATATTCAAGGGGACTGTGAACAGAGTTTGGTTAAATTTTTGGCTATATATATAAAATGTGGATGAGCAGTATGCCTGGCTTGATATCTTTTGGTGTTTTTATTTTGTTTTGAAACTTGTTCAATAGTTGTGTAAGAGCTCCATATTTGAATTCAATACTGCATAATTTGTTTAGATATTCTCGATATTAGCCTTATGAGCAGTTTTATGCTAACATAAATGGTGGTTTCTGTAAATAAATAAAGATAAGCTAGTATATTTGCATTTCTTGGAGAAATCCATCTGAGATTCATGCACCCTCTTATTTTAATAGGCTTGATAATCATTTTGCAGTTTAAATGCAGCCTCTATCTCTAAATTTATATGTTGAGGTATTTTAGCTCCTTTTTCTGATTTTCCCATTCAATTGTTCAAGTTAATGCCTTTTTAACCTCAAGCTCTGTTTTAATATTATTGATAAGAGGCTGGGGTGCCAATGGATTTACCTATGATCAGAATTATCTTGAGCATATACCTCAACAGCATTGAAAACAGGTTCTCTCTAAATATATTGAGAAATACCACTAGCTTAATATATCCTTGAAACATTGCTGATGCATTTATATGCACCACCATGTCTCTAATCAATAAGATTAAAACAGAGACCGAGGCTAAGGCCACATTAACTTGGACAATTGAATGGGAAGATTAGCAGAAGAAACTAAAATATATGTTCAGAGGGAAAAGCTGCACTTAAATTACAAAATACTTATCAAGCTTATAGAAATAAAAAGAATGCATGCACCTTGAATCCTTTTTTCCCAAGAAACACAAATAAGCTGGCTTTATTTCTTTACAGAAATCACCATTTATGTAAGCATGAAACTGCTTGTAAGATCAACGTTGAGAAATATTTAAACAAATTATGCAGTATTGGATTCAAATATAGAGCTCTCAGAAGAATAAAGAACAAGTTCTATAACAAAATGAAAACAAACCTGCCAAAAGATGACAAGCCATGGATACTGCTCCTACATACCATATGCAGCCAAAAATTTAACCCAAACCTGCTCACTATCTTGTTGAATGAGCTTTTGTAGTCCACCCACATAAAATAGATTCATAAACAATCTGTAAAATAACCTCCCTACTAAACAAACTCCCCACATTGTATTCAAGATAGCATTCTCCCAAACTGTATGCAGATATATTTGCTATGGTGAGCTACATGCCAGCCTGGCCTTAAGGCTTTCACAACATAATTATCTCTATCAAGGAGTTACAAACAACCTGGAGCACAAAGCTATTTTCCTCAATCACCAAAATGCAATGGGTGAAACATTCAAGCTCACAGATGCCAATATTGCTTGATAATTGAGAGAAATAATGGCCAAGCACAAGATCAAAGAAAATTAGCACATAGCTAACAATCACAACTCTATGAATAAGAAAGAATCTTGATTTCCTCTTTTTAAAAATAAGAGCATATAATTTGAATGCATTTGAATACATTTTTCAAATAATGTAATATATCACTTTGCTTTCAAATAAAGGACTAGAGAAAAGAATGATCCAAATCTGAAAAATTGCATGCATTCTCCAAAGAACACCTGTTAAACCTGAATAACAGAGATGATAAGAGCCTTTAAAAAACTAAAAAAATTAACATCAGACTCAATAGTATTGGTACACTTTGACCCAAAAGTGTGTTGGTAATAACTTATGATGCATCACTAGTGGGAACAGGTGTTATGTTGTCCCAGATGAATAATGATAGGACACACTGCTCTATTGTACTTACATAAAAATGTCTCAAAAGCTGAACAAAAACTATGCTCATATTGACAGAGGCCTTAGCCTTTATTAATGGCATCAAAAAATTTCATGACCATCTGTATGGTAGATTATTCATAATACAAACTGTTCACAGATTCCTGTTGGGTATCTTATGATAAAATAATCCCTCAGCACACCTCACCATGAGTGTTAAGATGATTCAATTTTTTATCAGGTTATAATTTTGTGTTGAAATATATTGGGGGAAAATATATTCCCCAAGTAGATGACTTAAGTTGATTGGCTACAGAGACTACAGACAATATAAAGACAAAAAGACAATCAATTAATATAATAGACTTAGAATTAAATATATCAATTGACAGTAAATCAGTGACTTGACAGTGTCAGTAGCTGAATGAACCACTAAATAACCTGGAATCCAAAGATTACAAAAATGGATCCAACAGGGTTGGCCAAACAAAAAACCTTATGAGTTGCATCTAGCCTATTGGACTCAAAAGCTAGAACTTTCAATTGAAAATAGCTATATGATCTGGGAATCAATAATAGTGATATCTCCAGCTGGAAGATCCCCAACTTCTCAAGCTGTTAAACAATGGGCAGCCAGGGATTGTCAGAATGAAGATGATAGCAAGATTATATAAGTGATGGCCTACTTTGAATTCTGACATTGACACTGTCTATCACTGCTGGCATTGCAAAATGAATCAAAGCATGGCAGCAAAGAACAAAACAATGGCCTAAACCTGAACACTGAACCAGAATTCATGTGGACCATGAATGTCAATGGAGAATAAATTATTACTAATAGTGGTTGACTCTTACTTCAAGTCGCTGGAAATAGTGGAAACTCCATCACTCCACAACAATTATTGAAACTCTTAGGGGATTATTTGTGCCCCCCCCCCAAAAAAAAAATTATATTGTTTTTTTTCTTCATTGAAACTCTTAGGGGATTATTTGTGCCCCCCCCCCCAAAAAAAAATTATATTGTTTTTTTTTTCTTCATAAAGAGTCAACAGCGATCATTCCATCTTTAGTGAATGCAGTTTTTACTCTAAGAATATTTAAAAAAAAAATCATAGAGTGAAAACTCCATTCATTCATGAATCTTTCTAAACAGTTTGGCGGTTTTAAACGTAAATTATAAATCCAATACGCGTTTAGCTTTTTTAGATACAAATAAACTATGTGACAAAATTATACAAAATGGATTGCAGGACAAAAACGTCTCTAACAGTGAGACATAAATTAAGAGCTAAATTTATATTATTTAGATTTTTTTTTAAAATTATCATTTTATTTGATTATTTATTAAAATCTTATTTATTTGTATACAATATAATCATGAAATCTATAGGTTATACTTTATATATATATTTTTCTACAGGTTATACTTTAGACCAACAATTACTAAGACATCTAAAAAAAACCTAAGCCATTAGATAGTATATCTAAACGAAAGAGAAATAATCGGACAAACGCAGCAGGCAGTATAAATCTAAAAGAATTTCTACATAGTCTGTTATTTCTTTTTTTAGAAAGAAAAACTGGTTTTTAAAAATGCTGATTAATTCTACATTACAAATCATTTTTATTCTGTTTATCTTTCAATGTAGGTTTAAAGTTCTAAATTTAATAATAAAAACAAAAATAAAGAAATCTTAGTTAAGAAAATACGTTTACAACCCTCAACTAATTATTTTTGTTTAAGCTTTGATTAAAAGTTATTAGACCAACGCTGAATTGAAATCGATCGTTTTTCTCTTGTTATTAAATTTTAATTAAACTTAAAATTTAATAGAAGATTAAAATGGTATGGGATCTTCCTTTTTAAACATATGTAAGTAAAAAAGGCAGTTTCCGACAAAATTTATGTGTGTGTATGTTTTACATTCATATTAAATGAGCTAATAATGTAGGTGATAAATATTCTTAAGAACATGAAATGAAATATTTAATTACAATGTTACTTTGTGCGTGATATCATTATTAGATACCATCAAATATAGTTAGTATTGCTTACTGAGAATTTTCAAACATAGTATACAAGCTGCTAACGGAGTTTGCCATTGCCATATTATTACTAATATTATCTTATATTATTGCTTTCTAATTAGATATAGTTAATAAAATATTGAAAACAATAAAATGACACACACAACAAAATGCATATCTTTCTTAAAAGAATTATTAAAAAGGAAAAAGTGAGCTTTTGCTATAGATTTCATTATAAATGAGATGTTCAATTAATAGATGAAAAAAATTACACCTAGCTATTACATTTTACATTTCCCAAAATTATGCTTTCTACACTCACAGCTTATCATTGAAAAAAAGCAGATGTTATGTGGCTGTTATAAAATTATATCATTTGGATTCCATTGATTAGTCAGACTTACAGTGAATGATTCTAGAATAGATTGAAAAGAAGTGCTTTTAGAATTGGACAATATAAAATAAACTCACATAAAAAAAGGCATTGATTATGAAATCATGTCTAGTAATTTCTGTTGATATATCTATGGAAAAATATTTTTAATAAGACATCTGAAAAAGGAAAATGATCTTTAATATGCATTTCTGGCTGAATCAAGCACTCTTCAGTTAACTTAAGTCACAACTTTTCAAATGTTTGTCATTTTTATTCAATATTTATTTACAAATTAATACAACCTAATCTATTATTGCTGAATATTTAGCACTTGTTAATTAAATTAAAGTAAAAATGCTTTTTGATGAGTAAAGCATCATTGTGCTCCAATAATATATTGCAATAAAAAACATTACCTGAGATCAAGTGATTAATGAGCTTAAAATAATCTTATAATCTTTTCCATTCAAGACTGGCCAACCAATCTTATGAAAGACATGGGAAGATCATTACAATAACTGTTTATTCTTGTCTAGCTACATTCATCATAATAATATTATGAACATATTTTCTTCAATTGTGATGTAGTTGTCTTATAAAAAATCAAAGACTTCCAGAATTTTTATATTACATTCAAGATTTTCTTTTCTTAATGAACCATAAAACTGTTGAATCTCATCATTGCATCCACTGATTGTTATCTTGTCATTGTGGTAGTTCACTTTATTTGAATTTTTTTGATTTTAAGGTAATATCTCAATGCTATGCTGAACTTAAATTCATTACTTTCCATCTCTCTTTATTACTTACAACGTACTTCTTTCTATATTCTTTTGCATTATATGTAAGTTCTGCTTCATTTTAAAATTAAAACTCAAATTTTACAGTGAAATGTTAAAACAGGTCAAATACATTGGTTAAACTGAACATTTTAACATCCATTAATCAATAAAAAATGCAAATTCTATTAAGATTAATGATCTAAAACAGGCAAAACTCTCCATACAGTAGTGCCACTCTGGTTGGCACTGAGTGGCACTACTGTATGGAGAGTTTTGTCTGTTTTAGTAACAGTAATGTGTCAGCATAAGAAATAGTGATCATGTGATAATTAATGATCTATCATTTTTTTTAATATATATATATATTGGGGGGGGGAGGGTTCAGTAACAAATAATCCATTTTAAATGAATGCAAAGAAGAAAAATTTAAAGTTCTGTAAATTTTCAACTAATCTATTTTCAGGATTAAATTTGGGGAACAGTATTTTTTATTCCTTTAGATAGTGTTATCAATAGTATGACACCATCATTTTTTGATATACATGACACATTCAAAATTTCACAAAAATTAAATGAATTGAGTGAAAGTGAAATGACTAAAAAACAATAACAAGTATTTAGAAAGCATTAAATTAAAAATAATCAATTTAAAACAAAATTGAAATAGACAACTCACTAAAAATAATAATAATTTAATACATCAATCCGGTTTTTTTTCTTAATGGGATCTTTTCAAAATGTTTCTTTTTACACAATCACATGTAATATGATGTGATGTATTGTAGCTTCTACTTAAACGAAGTCAAGAATCTCTCAGCAATTATGCCCAGAGAAACCTGTTAGTTACTTTATTTTTCATTCCCCAGTCTAAGTTTTCCCATATTCTGCTCTATCCCATTTCCACAACCATCTTTGTCAACTCTATGGCCTTTATATCTAAATCCCCCTTATATTTTCCCAAACCCAGCATAAAAACCAATAATCCACTTACTGTATAATCACTTTTTTTTATTATATTGTGTCCTTTCTGTTTTCAAGCATTTACATTCAATTAACAGATGCCTAATATTTTCTATTCCTTCCTTACATAATTTACAGACTAAATCACCCATATTTTTCCAATTACTCTACAGCAACTCTTCCAATGGATATTATTTACATTACATTACAATACATATAATTATTAAAATACATACATTAAATTTAATTAATAAAATATAAATGTGTACATAAAAATGATTAAACTTATTAGTCCCTCCCCCCTATAATATATATTTATAAATAATCTAAAAAAAATTTAATATTTTCTATTTTTAAAATTATAACTCTAAAATTATCAATAATCTCACAATGCAATTAGGGGGGAAATGGGCATTGTTAGATTATTGGAAATTTTAGAGCTATAATTTTAAAAATAGAAGGGATTATTATTATTATTATTTTTTTTTTTCGATATGTCATAGCATCGGCCGGGACGCGAACCCACAACCGTCTGCAACCAACTACTTGCTTGCATGGCGGCTGCGATACCTCTTGGCTAACAACCCAAGACTGGGATTATTATTATTGTTGTTGTTTTTAAGATTATTTGTAACTATAAATATATATTGGGGGGGGGGGACTAATAAGTTTAATCATTTTTATGTACATACATGATGCATTTTATTAATTATATTTAATGTATGTATTTTAATAAATATATTTATTGTAATGTAAATAATGTCCATTGGAGGAAGTTACTGTAGGGTAATTGGTCATATGATTGTGTAAAAAGAAATGTCTTGAAAAGATCCCATTAAAAAATAAAAGTCGTATTGATGTATTAAATAATATTTCTTTTTTATAGTGAGTTTTTTTTTTTTTCAATTTTGTTTTAAATTGATTATTTTTAATTTTATATACAGAAGGCAACATTATGGACAAATTTTAACATTCAAATTTGATCATTTGAATGTACAAGAATGCCTCAATGAAAATATTGCCTATCATGGCCCAGTTTTGCTACCTTCAATACTTAAACTTTTTATAAACCTTGACAATAAGCCATTTGGTTATTTTTAATGAAAATATTTCTAATAGATCATCAAATCAATTACAAAGAGATTACATTTGAAATAATTTTTAAAATTTTTTTAAGATTTCCTATGAATTATAATAATCTCAATAATTTAGAATTGCACTGAGTCAAAAATAACAAGGTTAATATGACTTTATTTAAAAATTGATAAAATGCTACTTATAAAATGAAAAATGTATTGGTAAGATAGACACATTAAGTTATCATAATCTAAAGGATATTTAAATTAGCAAAATACCTATAATTATATGTGAAATACCCACCTGTAATTTTAAAGGATGTTGCAAAAGTTATGCAAATACAATTGAGCATTAATGTAAAATAAGATATTTAATATTTGTTTAATGTTGTATAACCATTAATCATGGGTATATGTGTTCTTGATATATTTCATTTATTTCTTCTTAATGAATAGTGATCATTGTTGAGGGAGTAAATATAATTCACATGCTTTTTTTTTTTTGTTAGTAAAGTAGTAGTAACTCTCATCTTTGATTATTGATCTATATAGCAAAAAATATTTAATAGTTTACAAAAAATATGTATCCTAAAAGTATTCATTTGAATTGTAAAAAAAATTAATAATGATGTTCGTATTACTGGAGAAAAAAGATTACAAATAAACTGTGATAGTATAAATTAACGTGTTTATAAAAAAATATTGCTTGATGTTGTATTGTGGGTTAGAACAGTATCAAATTCAAGAGGTAATGGTACCTGAATCAATTTTGTTGCTCAACTTGTTACATTGTTGTTCAAATACCACATGAATTTCCTTGTATTTATTCATATAATGATGTTATAATTAATAAAAGAAAACAATTATAAGTGATTTAGCTAGAACAGATAATCTTAGAAAATAAATGGCATGTGATTATTGTAAAACTATTTATTCTATTCCATCTCTATTACCTGTGGCAAACTTGAATAATTAATACAATAAATACTAGATATAATGCTTATTAAATCTATATCTAGAGTTTGATTTACATTACATTCATTTAAAATTTAGTTATAAAGTTTTATTAGACAATTTTTTTTAAAAAATATTATATATTAAAAAAATGAATTTTCATACTGATTGTAGTGTTAATCATTTTGAGATTCTTCTGAAGAAACATCAATAATTTAATTTAAAGTTTTGATATATTTAATAATAATTGAAAGGTTCTTTTGTACTCATCTGCACTACTAAATTTTTATTATATATTTAACATTTAGCTTGCTAATTATTTCAGTAAAGTATTCTAAACAATTTTATTCACTTTACTGGTGTTAAATAGTAAATGAAAGATATAGCCAAATCATAACAAATCCAGACAATTCTCTATTAGTCAGCAGATATTTCTCTAATATTGGTCAGTAAATGGATATATAGTTATTTTAGAGGGACAGCAACATTAATCCACAACAGTTTAAAACAGTAATATAAATATCAATTTATTTTACTCTAAGATTTTTTTTTTTTTTTAAAGTGTCATAGCATCGGCTGGAACACGAACCCGCAACCCGGGCAACTGCCTGCAAGTGCAAGGCAGTCGCGATGACCTCTCGACCACCAATGCAAGGTCATTTTTATGATCAATTTTACAAAAGTAGAGCAATTCTTTTATATTGCTTATCTCATAAATTGTTTTACTTTTCTCAGATGGAATTTAACTTTTAAGAAAACTTTTGAATCTATTATTCTCGCCACTGAGCTAAATCAGTAAAAATCATAAATTGTCACTGCATTGACAACAAGAAGGAAAAATAATAATAATAATAAGGAAAGCATTGCACACTTCCAAACATAGAACTTATTGTTTAGTTACACTTTCTTAATTGTTTATTATCAATATTTGAAACAGACTATTAATAAGCCTTTTATTGAGTAAAAAAAAACAACAACAACTTATTAGTATATAATATAGGAATTTAAAAATAACTTTTTAAACTTTTGATTATATATGTGTGTTTTTTATATTTCAACTACTGACAAACCAATATATATATTTAATTGATGTTTTTTACCCCATCTTATTTAATAATAAAAACACCATTTAATGTTTATAACTTAAACGTAACAACAAAGGAAGAAATGTTCCATATGTTGTTGTTTTTTTCTCTTAGTTAGAATATGATTTTATCTACAATCGTTAATCTTTTATTTCATACATATGGCTATTTACAAAAAAAAAAATGTAGCGCAGACATCTTCAGCTGTTATTTATCGAACATTCAAATATAAATAATATTTATTTATAACATCAATAATAATATAACTCATATAACTTTACTGCCTACGTCATGACAAACAGATTTACAGACAAGGGTTAGGTCTTGGCTTTCCTTGGAAGAGAGTACTCTTTTGCACATAGCTATCTAGAAATACTTCTACAGTGTATGCAAATGTAAGTCTGAATGTCTATTGTCATATAATATTCATTAGTCACTCATACATATATATATAATTTTTTACACCAGTTTTGCAAGAAGTATTTTGTGGATTAAAATGGGAAGCTAAGGAAGTAAAAGTAAATGGACATTATTTAAGTCATCTGGATTTTGCAGATGCTTCAGGAAATATTGCAAGAGTTATCAGATAAAAATAAAAAAGTAGGATTAAAGATAGTTATTAAAAAGACTAAAGTACTGTTCAATAGATTTTCTCAAAAAGAAGAAAATAAAGATTGATAATGATGAGTTAGAAGGAGTTAACAATTATAAATACGTTGGTCAAATTATTACTACAGATGGAATCAATGGATAAAATTAACCATAGAATTAAAATTGGTTAAGATTTTTAATAAATGTGTTACAAGAAGTTCTTACTGATAAATCTGAGACTTGAACACTTAACAGAAGAGCAATGCAATGACTTCAGACCAATATAGAGAAATATATGTTAGGAGTAATAAGAAGTGATCAAAAGCAAAATACATGGGTAAGAGAACAAACAGGTGTTATTGACATCATTGAAAGAATTAAGAGAACAAAATGGAGTTGGGCTTGTCATATTTCTAGAAGAGATGATAATATATAGACAGTTAAAATCTTAAATTCCAAGAGATTGTAAAAGACTTAAAAAGAGACCACATGTGAGATGGATGAATGGAAACAAGAAAGTATACTGGAGTAATGTGAAGAAAAGAAGCTAGAGATTGAAGAAGATGAATTGAACTTGGAGAGACCTTCATCTTGCAGTGGATCAATAATGGTTGAAAATGGTGATGATGATATACAAATGATCCCAAAGTAAAATGACTGCAAATGTTAAAGACAAGTTAAATGGAACCTGAATGGAGTTTCTTTTACTTTAATATATACATTTTACTAAATGCCAGGAATTTGTTACCAAAGTGATTACAAAGCAAAATTAATAAATCCTGCTTTTTTCATTCTACCATGAAGTCACACTATATACTATATCGATATGCAATATTTCAATTGTATGCTATCCAAAAAGAAAAATATAAACAACAATGACTAAACAAAAATTAGAAATATTAAAATGTGTAAATTTAATACAGTTTTATATTATTAGCAGCTAGTTTTTCATCAGGAAGCATCATATGTGATCATGTTTATTAATATTTATTTGGGTTATGTGAAAGCACATTTTATTATTCACTTCTATTTTTTCTGCTATGTAGTATAATATTTTGTGTAATAAAATATTTCCTAAGCATAAAGCTAAAACTTTTATAAAATTTTAGAAAATTTATAAATATTTTTCTCAAGCAACAAAATAACTAGAATTTAGTAGTGGTAGAAAAAAAAAGATTATAAAAAGTTAGTGAATTGCATAACAAAACTCAAAGTTTGAAGAGTTTAATCAAGAACTTAAAATGAGTAAGATTAAGTAGGAATAATTATATGTTCCAAGTCAATACAGGCTTAAAATATCCAAATAATTAGAGAGGGAGGGGTAATTTTTTTATAATCAGACTGTTATAGCATGTCTGTATAGGAAAAAAAAAGTTATTGAAGAAAAAGGATATTGGTCAAAGTGTGTTTAATTGCAATAAAAATCTAACATTTTGCTATTTATTGTATTTTTTAAAAAATAAAAGATACAGTACAGCAAGTTTTTATTAATTTTATTACTTAGTGAATGTGAATTGAATAAACACACATAGTAAATATGTATGTATATGTGCTTTTCCAATGTATTATTGATAACTATATTGCTATTATTATTTTGTTTATATTATAATCTTAATTTATATATGAACTATATATACATACAAAACTGTTTGTTTTACATAAACATGCACATGAAAAGATATATATACTTGCAATTCAGTAAAATAATGTATATCCTATTGTAGTCAAAGCTTATCAACAAAATGTAAACTATTATGTATAATGTATGGTATACATAAGAGAAGCTTGGAACAAAATATAGCAGATATTGCAGTTTTGGTGCATTTCAGAATCATTTAGCAATGCTTATTAGATTGCAAAGCTTTTATATCTACCCCACCAGAATATTTCTGTCATAATACTTTTTATTAGTGATGGTTTTGAATGCAAGTCTGAAACTAATCTACACATATTGAAGTGCTAAATCTGTAGTACATATTTAACTTCACTGCTTGATGACATTACATATCTTTAAAGTAGGGTTTGAACCAGTTTGTATGTTTATTTGGTCATCTAGGAATGTTAAGCACACACATATACATGTATCACTTCCACCCTGTTTATTTAAAATGGTTATGTGTAACTAGTTAAATTATTATTTTAGCTTAGGTGTATTTTATTTCCAAACTTGTAAATTCCCTTCACTTAGATAATTGTGTATGTGTGTATATGTATTACAGATATAAAAATAAATAAAATTAATGTAAAGCTAAAGCAATGCCAGAAAATTCTAAAAAATATTATTACAATTTAAAAATATTCTCATTTAATTATTTCAAGTCAAACCAAAAATCATATTTTTAGAGTTATTTGCAATTCTAAAAATATGTTTAAATAATGCTTTCTGAACGTATTTGTTTACATCTTCCAATGTGGCCAAATTTCAAGTACAGGAGGAGCAGAAGTTCTAGGAATGCACGAAAAAAGTTCAAATCACTCTTCTCTCTGGTATTCGTTTGGAGAGTGGAAGCAAAATGAACTGTGAGTAAAAAAGAATTTTGCCTCCCTGACCTTAAATTGCCTTTGTTCTGCTTCCTGCCATGCCATCACTACTTGACAACTGTTATGTTTAACTGTAAAAGAATATTGGAAGATGCCTACCATTATTTTATTAATATTGTGCCTTGCTAAACTTCATATACATTATTATCAGTGGTCACCATAACTTCTAAAGGTAATCCGTTTTGCCGAAGAATGAACTCTTAATTTTCTTCACTTCACTCCTTCCTAAATCTTAATTGTAATCAGAATGTAATCTTTATTTATTTGGTAACTGACTATAAACTTAATTATCGTTAAATTTGTGATTTTCTCTTTTAAGTTTTAAACTCGTTCTTTGAAACGCTAAGCACAAAATTATGTTAAATCTATCATTAGTTTTTTAAGTTTCACACTTTAATTATTTTATTTCATGCGGCAAAACTTATTTTGAATATATATCTTATTAAATTAGTTTTAGTATGCTAATGTTTTAATCTAGCGAACTTATATTATTTCAATTATCATTCCGATATTTTTGAAATATTTAAATAGTTAAACGTAAAATTTCTTACTGAACACTGTTCGCACGGTTAAATATTTGAAATATATGCTTAATGGTGGATTGTTTAAAAATCATATTATGGGATAAGATAAACCTCTTGTTGTTGTCACTATTGATATTTAAATGCATTTTTATGTTCTTAAAATAAATTTGATTATTAATATATTTTAATAATTATTTATTGTTTATACGCCATTAAGAGTTAAATTGCTTATAATATATTGTCGTTTAAAATACTTGGGCTTGTTAAATAGGAAAATAATATTTTCTTTCTTCTATATTCGACATCCTAAATTTATTAAAGTTATATGTACGATGCTGAGTGGGTTATTATTTTATCATGGCATTACGCATGATATTATTGTTTTATTTAAGCTTAAATTATTTCATTAGTCATTTAAAACTTAAGACAAATTTGTGTTGCTTACTTATGATAGCATTTTAAAGAATTACATTTTACTTTATCATATTTACTCATCCGAACTCCAGATTTTCTTTACGTAACTTGTCTAGGAATGAGGTTTGGTAGAACCGATCTCAGGATAAACATTAGAGTATTAAGGCTCTGCATGTGAAACGTCGGAGGGCATGCCATGGAATCCTTACCACTATATTTTTCGAATATCGCCTTGTGATAAATACAAGCGGAATTATATGTGATAAAGCCTTTCAGTCCAAAGACGGACATCTCCAATTTTAACGCTATCATTATAAATCAGCACTGCAAGTTCTTTTTATGTATAATTCTCATATTAACTATAAGACGTAGCACAGTGATGTTTGTAAACCACTCATTTTATAATTAGTTGAATATTTTAGGATTGTCACAGTAAAGCTTATTTAAGCTAACCCATTCCTCATTTGTACAGGCCCAAATATGCTCATAAATGATAAATTATTAAATATCATATCAAGAGTAAACCTCTTTAGAGATGAATTTGTAAACATCCTTATCATTACTTAAAGTAATGATCACAGCATTGATAACATCAATTTATTATTATTTATGTCATTAGCATAATAATCAGTTGCCTTTATGCAAAGTAATAACCACATTAAATCTGTGCTATGCTTCTGATGTAATTTAAAATTATCTATGTTCATTAAATTATGTTGATAATTACTTACGTGTTTGTGTCTTACTGAATCTCACTCATTGAATTCTATTTAATCTGTATAATAATGATAATATAATTTAGAAGTTATAACATTATCTTAAATAAACATTTATCTATGAGTTGTTCTGTCTTTGATCATTCTGGATGGATACTATTTTATAATTCCTATTTCTTTTGCAATGCTAGCTGTGTGCAATTCATTTAAATTTATAAGTTTTCCCCTTATATAAGATATTTGATTGAGCCAAGATTTGATATTATTTATTTACATTAATTACCCTATAGATCTCATGTTTCTCCGCTGTGTCTCTGGGACCAGACTGAATAAAATTTCATCTGTTATCATCAGAAATGTTGTTTATAATGTTATAGTTTTAGAGAAGAGCAAATAGGGCAGAATTCATGAATGCTCCTGACCTGTGTATCTCAGGCATGAGTGGATTTAGAGTACTTTTGCTTAGATTCTAAACCTTGTTAAATGAACATACAATTCTGACCAGTACAATGTGCATTACTTTTAACTTCTTTAAAAAAATAATTATATTAATCTGCCTCATATATGTTAAAAATATGTAGTTTAACAATAATATTCTAATGATTTAGTTTTAGGCAAACTATAACTTTTTGCTCTTTAACTAAGATGGGTTATAACAAAACACTGACTTTCTTTATTCCTAACATAAGCATATGTTAAGAATAAAGAGAGTATATTATGTGATCTTTTGATGTGTAATTGACAAAACATATCAGTCAATTTAATATTTATATATAAATTCAGATCTGAAACTTTTAAAACTAATTTACCCAAAAACTTAACATATTATTTTATCATTGTCTTCAAATCAGTAGTGCTTATTTTGCCTATTTATAAGATTTTCATTTCAGTATTATACCATTAGTGAATAGTGCTCCATATAAAATTGTGTTTACAATCATTAAAAATAAAAATTTTCATAAACGATGTAAAGATTTTGAGGTTAAAAACAACTCATTTGAAAAAAATAAAAATAAATCAGAAAGTTTGAGAGTAAGTCAGGGGAAGAGAATTTAACTTAGAAAAGTTAAAACTATAAAAGTTTAAAATACAAATCTTTTACATGAAATTAAAAATACTCTCTTTTCATTTAATTTAAAAAAGAAAAAAGAAATCCTAAAAACTAAAAAAAAACAACTTTCCATTTATTTAACATAAAATAGATATGTGTGCGTAAATAACGAATTGATTGTAAACATAAAGAAATAGTAAAATTCGTGTGTATTAAAGAAATAAAATATGAAAGTTAAATATAAAAAAAATAAATGAAAGTTTATAAGTTAAAAATTTCCCTCAAAGATTGTATATACTAATAAGCTACAAAAGAATGGAATTAGCAATGGCTACTAATTAAAATCCATAAACATCAGGATTAATTAAAGGGCATCTTAAGAATTTAATCAAAGCAGTGAATGAATTTTCAACTATGAAAATACCTGGCGAGATTAAAAACTAAAAAAAAATGACAAGGCCATCACATAAATAGGGCTGAAAATTAGGTCATTCAGTCAGTCATGTACATATCTAGAAGCAGTCATTTACATATCTAAAGTCAATCACCTGTATACATATTTGTTAATAAAGACAAGACAGTGTTGAGCAGTTTTAGAGCATGCGATGGACTCCAGCCTTAGTTGTCAGAACATCAGCAGTCTGCCTGATAGAAATAATGCCCATCAAACAATTTGAAGCTGCCCGGAATGTCTAACTGCCTGAAATAGAAGTAATATGGAATAGCAATCATTAGAATATCAACAGAAGCCTAAAATCCACTCTGTTAGTAAAATACACATGAAACAGCAAGAAGCCACCATGTTTCAAAATCCTATAGGTAATAACATTCTCTTGTTCCAATTTTTGATATTAATTAATGTAGCCATTACAATCTCTGAAGTCTCCCAGAGTCAGTTTAATGAATGAACTCTATAGCCGCATAAAATGAACTATTGATGAGTGTGTTTTAAATGCCTTGTACTTATTTAATGCTTTATGCTATATTATATTTTATTGTATGTTATTAAGAATGTGTGTGTGGTTATTATATATAAAATTATTGTTTATTTAATTGAGAAGAATTTATAATTAGTTTACAAATTATAGTAAGTATTTTGGTTAAAATAAATTACCTTTGAAAATTAATGTTTTGTTGGTCAATTTTTTACTAATACCACTAATTAGAGCAGCAATTTTTTATATTATCCTTTTGATTGAGCTAGATGGGATTTCGTAGGTGCTGAATTAGTTTGCCATCATTCAGGATATGTTAATTGCTTTTGTAATTAACTGGCACCTGGAATTTTACTCTGAAACAAAAAAGTACTTAGAATGATAGGTGTTGAATTTTGCAGCTGAGAGGATCTATGGCTTTGAAACATAGTCATAGTTATGTATCTTATATATAGCTCTGTCTTGGTCACAGCCTCAGGGTATTATGCTTCTATGCCTATGGGACCAGTGGTGCAAGACTCAAATTGCAGTGGAGTAGATCAAATTTTTGTATCATATTTTTATGTATAAGCAGTCAACAATGTGTTTGTGTTAAAATAATGTTTGTAATGGTTCAGAATAATATTGTAAGGTTAATATAAATAAAATGTAAGTCTAAGTTTAAGTTAAGAATGTAGTAGAAATTAGTATTGAAAGAAATCAGGGTAGAAGCATAGAATAAGGTTTAGAGAAGTAAAACTGTAAAGCTGTAGGCTGGATGAAAATAGTACCCCTAATGGACTAGCAGGGGAAAATATTCTCAGGGCAGAGTCCCCATTCTCTTCAAATATGTTCATGGGGAACAATCAGAGTAAGCCACAGATCAATTCTTTGGGGGAGAATCCCATATCTCAGGAATCATTTCCAAAATGTAAGTCGAATTGGACAGTAGATAAATTCTGCCATTTCAGCAATTTTTTCTTTTCCCAAAGTCCGGTAGAAAAAACTTGCATATGAAGCTTCATTTCAAATACATGTAAGCCAGTATAAGCTAGAAAACTCTGCATCCACTTCATCTTAAAAGCTCTGTTCCACAGAAATTGTTGTTCCAAAGGTCATCATTCAGTACAAAATCATTGTAAGCAAGGTTATCAGCTTAGAAAGAAGAAAAGCATAATCAAAGAAGATTGCCTTCAGTATGTATAGTCCAGATATAAAGGAAGTAAACTTAGAGAAATAAAAAATTAATGTAAATAGTTCATATCTAAGTTATCAAAAATAAAATAGTCAAAATGATGTATTTTACTCTTGTTGGAAAAGCAATGTAATGTACTGCCAGTAAATGGTGTTCCAGATAAAATTGTTCTTACAATCATTAAAAATAAAAATTTTCATAAACAATGTAAAGATTTTGAGGTTAAAATCATCTCATTTGAAAAAATAAAACTAAAAAGAAATCAGAAAGTTTGAGAGTAAGTCAGGGGAGAGAATTTAACTTAGAAAAGTTAAAACTATAAAAGTTTAAAATATACATCTTTTACATGAAATTAAAAATACTCTCTTTTCATTTAATTTTAAAAAGAAAAAGAAATCTTAAAAACTAAAAAAAAACTCTTTCCATTTATTTAACATAAAATAGATATGTGTGTGTAAATAACAAATTGATTGTAAACATAAAGAAATAGTAAAATTTGTGGGTATTAAAGAAATAAAATATGAAAGTTAAATATAAAGAAATAAATGAAAGTTTATAAGTTAAAAATTTTCTTCAAAGATTGCATATACTAATAAGCTACAAAAGAATGGAATTAGAAATGGCTACTAATTAAAATCCACAACAGCAGAATTAATTAAAAGGCATCTTAAGAATTTAATCAAAGCAGTAGATGAATTTTCAACAATAAAAATAGCTGGTGGATTTAAAAACTAATTAAAAAAATTACAACAAAGTCATTACATAAATAGGGCTGAAAATTAGGTCATTCAGTCATACATATATCTAGAAGCAGTCATTCATGTATCTAAAATCAATCACCTGTATACATATTTGTTAATAAAGACAATGCAGTGTTGAGCAGTTTTCAGAGCATGCGATGGACTCCAGCTTCAGTTGTCAAAACATCAACACTCTGGCTGCTAGAAATAATGCCCGTCTAGCAATTTGAAGCTGCAAGGAATGTCCAACTGCCTGAAATAGAAGTAACATGGAATAGAAATCATTAGAACCTCAACAGAAGCCTAAAATCCAACCGGTTGGTAAAACACACACTTGAAGCAGCAAATAGCAAGAAGCCATCATGTTCCAAAATCCTATAGGTAATAACATTCTCTTATTCCAATTTTTGATATTAATTAATGTAGCCATTACAATCTTTGAAGCCTCCCTGAGTCAGTTTAATGAATAAACTCTATAGCCGCATAAAATGAACTATTGATGTGTATGTTTTAAATGTCTTGTACTTATTTAATGCTTTATGTTATATTATATTTTATTGTATGTTATTAAGAATGTGTGTGTGGTTATTATATATAAAATTATTGTTTATTTAATTGAGAAGAATTTATAATTAGTTTACAAATTATAATAAGCATTTTAGTTAACATAAATTACCTTTGAAAATTAATATTTTGCCAGTCAATTCTTTACTAATACTACTAATTAGAGCAGCAATTTATTATATTATCCTTTTGATTAAGCTAGTTGGGATTTCTTAGGCACTGAATTAGTTTGCCATTATTCAGAGTATGTTAGTTGCTTTTGTAATTAACTGGTGCCTGGAGTTTACTCCGAAACAAAAAAGTGCATTGAATAATAGGTGTTGAATTTTGCAGCTGAGAAGATCTGTGGCCTTGAAACATAGTCGTAGTTATGTGTTTATATATAGCTCCAGCTTGGTCACAAGTACCCTCTGGGTATAACGCTTCTCTGCCTAGGGGACTGGTGGTGCAAGACTTAAATTGCAGTGGAGTAGATGGAATTTATAATAAATAATGAATAATTGTATTATATTTTTTATGTATAAGAAGTCAACAATGTATTTATCTTAAAATTTTCCCGTCACAATTTTCTATTTCTATTAAAGAGTAAAAGTTTATGCTAGATTTTGTTTCTTATTGATCGAATGTCCCACCCAGTTCAGTATATGAAAATAGTTTATGATTACTTTCTTTAGTACAGTTTCAAATGATTTATAACCCTCATCTTCATCACTCTATATAAAAGAATATTACAATAAAATTGACAAAACAAATAGCAAAACGCATTGAAAATAAAAGAAAGATTACAAATAAGAAAAGATATATAGGCCCTTTTGAGAAGAATTGTTGGAAGATAAAAATGAGATTCAATTCATATTTTAAAATTAAAAAAAATATCAATAGATGAAAAATATCATACTTAGCATGAGACTAGGTATATCAAACTCATAAATGTTAGTCATTAAAACACAATAAAATAAAAAATTCTAAAGAAATTTAAAGCAAACTAAATCAATACATCAGCAGCAGCAGTCACATTCACACACATATGAATGTGGTGAATACAATACAAAATAAAAAATAAAAAAGACAAAATAAATAATAATAATACAATTCTAAAGCAGTACGTAATTTGCTTATACAGATTATTTCCTATATTTAGACTCAGGATTTTTAGTCTATTTATCATCCACTTGAACTCAAGCAACCAGTACACACAACCAAATATATGTGAAAAAGGAACATAATCCATAGTATACATATTTTATGTAAAACCAGCAATCATCACTTGGGCCTGATAATAATCTGCCATACATATTAACTATAAGCAAATTACATACTGCTTTAGAATTACATTATATCTTAGCATAAGTTCAGCCCATTTCTCTACTGTTAATATATGTGGATATATAATGGTCTGATAATATGAGAGGTTAGACTGATGTAATGTCTACATAGTATGATTACAATATCAAATCTAATAAGGGGCTTTGAGATATCTATTGTTGGTTTTTTAATGAAATGAATGGTTAGTTGGAAGGGTGAGAAGATTAAATCCTGACATTAAAGTTGGAGGAATTGCTATTTTAATATAAACTGACCAATGATACAGCCCAGCTGATGAGTGCTGGTTTTGCACAAAATATGTATATTGGGGATCATGTATTCTTTTCATATGTATGTGATCATATGGAGCAGTTGGTTGAGATAGAGTGAAGGATTGAAAAATCCTGAATTCAAATCCCTCTAATTAATAATAATAGTAGAGATGAGTTGTGCAATGGCTATGCACACTGATTTATGAAACACAAATATGTCTTCATATAAAACATGCCAATTCATTATTTTCTTCATTTAATATTTTGAAAACTTTCAGAAATACTTCAATACCATCTCTAATTGCAGTTCTCTAATGTATTTTATACTCTGCCATATCTTCCCAAGAAAAACAATCAACAGTGCACTTCTTTAGAATATCTTTTGAAGTAAATGGGTTCTATGGCTTCCATGTAAACAATGCTCAGATTCACCATAAAACACTTTTTGAAAATTTTTTATATTATTCGTTTGTTTCATATTATATTATGTAATTTTTGTATATTTTTAGTCCTTAAATATCATCATCATCAACCATTATCAATCCACTGCAGGATGGTCTCTCCAAGTTCAATCCATCTTTTCCTATTTTTATCTTCTTTTCCACATCACCCCTGCACACTTTCTTATTTCATCCATCCATCTCACATGTGGTCTCTTTCTGAGTCTTTTACAAACTCTTGGAATCCCATTTCAATTGTCCATCTATTATTATCTCTTCTAGCAATACGTCCAGCCCAACTCCACTTCAGTCTTTTAATTTTTTCAATGAGGTCAATAACACCTGTTTGTTCTCTTACCCATACATTGCATTTTTGATCTCTTCTTGTTACTCCCAACATGCATCTCTCCATACTTCTTTGAGTGGTCTGAAGTCTCTGTATTGCTCTTTATTAAGTATCCAAGTCTCAGATCCATAAGTAAGAACTGGCAACATTTATTAAAAAACTTTCTTTTCAAACACATAGGCATATTTCCTTTTAGTATCAAGTTATTTCTACCAAAAGCACTACAATCAAATTTAATTCTATGATTAATTTTACCCATTCATACTATTTGCTTTTTTGCGATGGAATTGAGTTTGTGAACAACTACTTCTTTAATATTCTATTTAGAAAGTGTATTTGTATTTTTTTAAAAAAGAATCCATTTACAAGATTGTAAAAAGTGAAAAATGTAAGATACTTATAAAGTTTGTTTGTGTTAATGAGGTTATTAAATAGATTTTTTTTTTTTTTAAAAAAAAAAACTTTCCAAAATGAAAATTAAAAATTGAAGACAAAAGTAATCGTGTTACTATTAATAAATACGGATTATTATTTTATTAGAAGTGCGTTTGGGAGAGAGAAGCTTGATATATAATAATGATTTAAAAAAACTTATTTTGCAAACCCATTATTTCATTTCTATAACGGACCTTGAATTATATTTTAGTTCTAGACTTGGTTAATAACTCACATATCATCATAGATTTTTTTTTATGAATAGTAAAGCAATATATATTTTTTTTCATTTCAATAAATTAAGATATTAAACTTTTATTATTGATCTTTGCTTACTCCTTATCTCAAAGAATATTGTCTTATTTATGTATAAGAAAAGTTTAATTGTATAGTGTATCTGACTGACATATCTTGATTTAAATTTTGAATTCCAATCAGATACCACTTGGTTATTTCTCTGGCTTCAAATAGTATTAGGATTTTTCTTTTAAGTAGTTAGTCAAGTCAATCTCAGCTAGCCATCAAAATTACTCAACAAATGGATATCTAACTATTTTTAGCTAGAGAGAAGACAATGATGGACAATAGTTAAAATCTTACTAACATTCATGCCTGATAAATAATGTCTCTTCTTTAATGTTTTTATTTTTCAAACAACTATAAGGGAAGCTTCCCCTCAACAGAGGCTAAAGTTCTTAGATATATATAGTAGCAAAATTTTTCCATGCAATAGTGCTATCTAGTGCAAGCTTTAATAATAAAAATTTCCTATTTACTGCTTTCCTATCCAATATTCCCAGACTATTTTCTGACTTTCATAAGTGAGATGCCTTGGATCTGGTAACAGTGTGCCTGGATCTTTGGATCTAATGCACTCCTTCTCCAGCACTCATCATTTATCTTTTTGCTTAACTATAAAGTTATCAACCCAAATATAAAAACACATTAATGTATTTAATCCAAGCTTTGTCTTTGTAGTCATATAGGTGGTGTTTTGGAGGGAGGGAGGATTCCTACTGTTTTAACAGCTTGTGTAAGCATAAAGAAAAGATGATCATGTTATGTTTATATATTCGTACATATAAAAGTTTTATATTAGGTTTATTTCTGTATTCATGCAATTATTTAAATATGTGTTTTGATTCTGTATAACAGTCAATTAGTGAGATTATGTTTAATTTGTAATTATTTAAAACATTTAGTTATACTTCTTTTATTAAGAGTAAGCTTTAACCATTAACATTTTAAGGCCATCTCAGTTTACTAATAAAAATATACATATACTAAATGATGTTTGTGATGTAGTTGTTAGCATATCCATTTACTATACACTTCTGCTGTGTATTGACTCATCAAATACACCACACAAATATTAATTCACAAACTAGTTGAGAATTTTATTCCCAAAGTAGTTTAATTTGCTAACTAGTTTATAGTTTAGACAAGGTTCTTGACTGTTCCAAGTTAAGAGTATGATGCGAGATTGATGTATACAAATTAAAACAGTTTTGGTTCCCAATGAGCTGTATTAGAAAAGTACACTATGTATGTACAATAAGGAATACTCACACTATAATCAAATGTATAGCTTCTATGTCTTAATTTGTTCTTTCCTCAATGTAGGGTGATTTGCAATTCTCACGCTGTTCCTTTGCAACAGACATTTTCCAAAAATCACTGAATGCATCCTATCCCCTCTCTCTCTCTCTGTATGCCCCCTTTTATGTTTCATTTCTTTTGTTTTTTGGAATAAATCTACATTGTAAGATTATGATGGAATTTAATTAATCAGAGAAATTAGCTTAGTAATTAAATTAGTTTTTGCTAATTAAATTTCTGTTACCTGTTTAATGAGTTTGGTTCAATTAATTGCATTTTAAGCCAAATCAGACAAGGACTAATTAAAATGTCTATGATTACAATATTAGAAATTTAAAATATCTTTTAAATGGAATATTTTAGAACAAGTCACTTTCATATGTGCATTTAATTTTAAAATGCATATTTTATAATACCTTCCCTTATACCAGAAAACTGCTGTTTTACACATAGCCATGTAGCTTGATTGGCTTCTGTATCTTGCACTGAGGTCTGGGTGATATACCTTTGTTTGTTTTTTCTGTGGTTAACACATTGTGAGAGTCTGTTTCGACTTCTGTTTCATTACATTCTACTTGGCCTTGTTGCTTGTATGTACTTCCTTTTATCAGGGCTGTATTGAATCCTTCTTGTTTTCCAGATGCTATCTTAATCTCATCATTTTGTAATGATGATGGTATGGATGTGGTTAATGTGTCTCTGATACACTATTCTGTTTTGTGTTTGAATTTGTTTGGATAATTTGCCAGTGATTCTGCCTTCAGTTTTTTCCTAACGATGTCATGTACTCAGACTGTTTCTCCAATTTCAAACATGTTATCTGCATAATCATTTGGGATGTGTTCAGTCCTACTAGGGAGTAACATAGCTAGACTTGTCCTTAATTTTCTTCCCAGCAGCAGTTCAGCAGGTGATTTTCCTGTAGTTATTGATGGGGTTGAATGTTGATGTAGCATGGCATTATATAAAGTGGCTTGCATGTCATTGTTGTTTGCTTTTATCAACTTTTTTTTTTATTTGTCAGATGGCTTTCTCAGCAAGGCCATTCAATTCTGGATGATATGGGGTGTGCTGATGTGTTTTATTCTATTTGTTTGGAAGAATTTTAACATTTCTTTGGGAGGTAAATCCTGTCCTATTGTCTGAAATGATTATTTTGGTGAGTCCATGTTGTGAAAAAATTGCATTTAGACATTGTATAGTTTCACTTGTACTTGTGTTTTTCACAATGCAATACTCCGTCCACTTGGAGTCTGCATCGACAAGAATAAAGAGTACTTTTCCATCTATTGGACTGGCATGGTCCATGTGGAGTCTCTGACAAGGTTTGGTAACTTGGGTCCATTGTTTGTACTCCTTTGGTTTCATGTGCATCTCGGACTGGCAGGCTATGCATTTTTTAATGTAACCCTCAATATCTATGGTTATTTCTAGACAACAGATGTAGCTGCATGCTAAAGCTTTTGCATGCACCATGCTCAGATGCCATTTGTGTAGTAATTTTAATAGTTTTTGCCTACCAGCAGTTGGTATTACAACTCTATCTCCCATTCAGATGCATTCTTTACTAATTCTTTTCATAGTTTATTGAGAAAGCAAGTGACAGATATTACAGTTTTTTGGGAGGCCAGCCATTGCTAATTCATTTTAACAGCAGTTGATATCCTTCATGGCTTTTGTCCATTTTTGCTATTGTGTTGCTGTTCAAGATGTCTGATTGCAAGGCATCTATTTAGTTAACTTCTATTTTATTAGTTTACAGTTTGTTTGTGGAGGGATTTCACAATAAAGCATTGGCATGGGAAATTTCTTTTCCCTTTTTGTATGACCAGTGATAATCATATGATGCCAATATGTTCCTCCAATGTAAAATTCATGGGCTCAAGTGGTCAGGAGCTAGCTTGTCATCTGCAAAAATGTGCAATATGATTGGTTACGATAGTAAATTGTCTGTCAAGTATATATTGGTGGAATTTTTTAACCAAATATAATGGCTAAAGCCTCTTTGTTAATCTGGCTATAGTTTCTTTCTGATTTAGACAGGGTTCTTGGGACATAGGCTATTGGATGTTTGCCATTGTAGCATGGGTGACACAATACAGCTCCCATCCTCTATTCTGAGGTATCTGTGTTAGGTGCCTTTTGAGATTACGGTCAAAATATACTAGAAGCTTGTCTGAAGAAATTAATTCTTTGGTTTGATTGAATGCTTTCTTGTGTATCTCCAGCCACTTCCATTTTTGGTTTTTCTTTAGTAAAGTGGGTTTGCTACTTTAGCCTTATTCTTCAAGAATGGTTCAAAATATTTAATTAGGCCCCAAAAGGCCTGATGATCTTTAATTTTTGGGTGGTTGTTTGTATTTCCCATGATTTTACTTTCTCCAGTGATGGGCATTTTTCCTTTTGGAAATTTATGTGTCTGAGGAATGGCAACTCCTGCATATTCCACACACTTTTGTGTGTATTTAATTTCACCCCAAATTCTTGTAGTTCGGTGCATGTTTTGCATAGCCTTTGATTGATCATCTCTACAGATGATGCTGAGATGAGTATGTCATCAAAATATGATATGATACCATCTAAATCTTGCAATAAAACATCTATTTTTGCATAGAAGATATTCAGTGCTGTTGATATTCCAAACAGGAGCTGTGTTGTTAGTAATAATATTTCTGGTGACTGGTCTGTCACTGGAATTTGATGAAATGCAGAGTTTAGATCTAGATTAGCAAAGCATGATGCATTTTGCAAACTGGCCAGTACCTCTCTTATGTTGGAGACAGTCTATGCTGCTTTATTTAAATATGTATTAACTGTTACTCTGTAATCACTGCAAATGCATATTTGCCCATTGGGGTTTTGTGATTATAACTATTGGAGTGGCCATCTGATGTTTCCATGGGTGTCAGGATGCCCTTGGAGACCAATTTTTGAATTATACACTTTTTGTTTCTGTGTGAAAGAGATTTTCCATGGTTTACAGATAACTGGGCAAGAATTTTTAGTTAACTCTACCTCTGCTGGGATAGTTTCTATTAAGCCTAATTCTTCAGTAAATAAATGGGGGTATTTAATTTGTATTTCTTGTTTTATAATAATTTTTTCACCATGTTAACTTGTATTCCTGTTGCTGAAAACTACTGTCTACCTATTATTGGGTTAATTTTCCCTTTAATTATATATAGTGGTAAATTAATTATTTTTATGTGATATATGATTGGTGTTTTTACTCAACCCAATAATTTCCAAGACGATTCCACTCACATCCTGGGATCTGACCTTATTTTCCTTTAGTTTAATGGTGAAATTAGTGACTGATAGTGTTCTCCAGTCTGTTTCTAGCATTATGGAAATGCCTGACTTACTATCAATCTCCATTCTAATATTTTTATACTATCGATCTCCATTCTAATATTTTTATCACAGATTTATAATTTCATTATGAATTTCTGCGCTCTCTGTCACTTTCCATATTTTGACTACATGTATGTTGATGGGTTTACCTCCCCTATTTTTGTGCTCTTGATTTTACTTTGGGGGTTCAAAGTCCCTGTCTTTCCGGCATGCATGTGCTAGGTGACCTTTAATTTTGTATTTGAAACATGTTTCTTATTTCCATTTACAGTCTTTAATTGTGGCCTGTTTTCCTGCAGCAGTAAAATTTAATTCTGTCATTTCTCTGGGATTCTCATTAAAATGAACTGATTCTGCTTTATCAGTTTTGAACACTTACTTGTTAATTGCTCTTTTGATCTGAAGTGAAAGCCTGTGCCTGTTCTTGAATTAGCTCATAAGCTACTTCTTTCTTTATAGCACTTTCATATGTTAGGTCCGCCTCTGTTAACAGCTGTTGTCCGAGCCTGTCATCAGACATTCCACACAGTGGCTGATTTGTTAATATTTCTTCTATGAAATTATTGTAAACACAATCTCTTGCTAGCTTCTTGAGTGGTAAATTATATTGTTTGTTGTGGTGGGATGGGCAAGGTTTAAAAAATTTATTTAGCATCTAGGTTAATTCCTTGAATGGTACATTCTCATCTATGGCATTTTGGTATAATTTATTGATGATTTCAATAATTTTTTCCCCCAAGAAACATAAGAGGGTGGCTACTTCCCACTTGTCGTCTTCAATCCCATTTAAAATGAAGAAATTTTCAACTTGTGACAGATATATTGGCCAATCGGTCGCATTTTCTATGTCAAATTCTCCAATAGAGTTTTGTCCAAAAACTGACATTTTATAATTAACTGCTGATTATTCACTATGGTTTTATGTTTAATTAATTTGACTGTGACAAGTTGCTATGTATTAACTTGTCAAATACAGCACACAAATATTAATTCACAAACTAGATTAGAGTTTTATTCACAAAGTAGTTTAATTTGCTAACTATAGTTTAGACAAAGTTCTCAACTGTTACAAGTTAAGGGCACGACGAGAGGTTGATGTATACAAATTAAAAGTTCTGGTTCCTATGAAGCTGTATTAGAAAAGTACACTATGTATATATAATAATGAATACTCACACTATAATCAAACATATAACTTCTACATCTTAATTTACTTCTTCCTCAACATAGAATGATTCACAATTCTCATGCTGTTCCTTTGCTACAGATGCTCTCCAAGAATTCACTGAATGCATTCTGCCCTCTCTCTCTCTGTATGCCCCCTTTTATCTGTTTTGTTTCTTTTGTTTTCTGGAATAAATCTACATTGCAAGATTAGGGCGGAATTTAATTAATCAGAGAAATTAGCTTCGTAATTGAATTGGTTTTTGCTAATTAAATTCCTGATGTTATCTGTTTTATTAGTTTGGTTCAATTAATTGCATTTTAAACTGAATCAGACAAGGACTAATTAAAATGTCTATGATCATAATATTAGAAATTTAAAATGTCTTTTAAATGGAATATTTTAGAACAAGTCAATTTCGTATGTGCATTTAATTTAAAAATGCATATTTTACAACTTCAATCTAAGATTTAGATTTGTTTGAGTGAACCTTGATTTTTTTCAAATCAGAGACAAGTTTAGGATTTTTTTCAAAGTACCAAGCTCATAGCTAATTCAAGTAGCTGCACATTAGTGGATAGCAAATAACCAACTAACTGATTTTAGTTGGTTGGTAAAGACATTATAAGATAATTTGGGTTGTTCAGATAAGTGTCAATGCATTGATTATTAAAAAAATATGTTTGTACATGAGATGGCCTTAACTGCTGATGAAGAATGTGTCACACTCCTGTGTCCTGTAGTATACATTGAGTTCATGACTACTTGAAGTAATTACATTGAAGTGTCTCTGAGGTGTGTTCAGTTCAATTCCTTCACCCACTAACAAGATTACTGATATTATACTTCCTATATTTATCATATCATTTGTTTAATCTCAAAGTTTCTGACCAGTGACAGTAATATGATGTGATCTTAAATATTAATAAAGAAAATGTCACCCTCCTCTTATGCATAAATGAATACATATCTATTTCATGTATCTGCTTCAAAATGACTTTGAGGTTTGTTAGTTTGCCTAATTAACTCACTACTAATATTACTAATACTATAGTTCTTATATTTATCATAGTATTTGCTTCCTCAAAGTTTCAAGCTAATGATTTTGGTTTTCCCAATCAAAGATTGCATTAGAAATTTCATACAGTTGAGTTAGTCACCCACCAACTATATTTAAAAATGTAAATAGAGATTGATAACATACATTTAACAAAAATCAGAATTTGTCTATTTGTATTACTTATTTATAAAAATAATCATATAGTTAGTTGCTAAGGCCAGGTTGAAATCAAGACTACCATTCAATTGACCAATAACCATTAATTCTTCAGTACATTGCTTTATTTCTGTGCTAAATTGTACAGGGCTAACATTAATGATTAAAAATAATATTTATAATGTGCATTAATCACATTATTCAAGCCATTACTATATTTTTTTCTGTTTCTCTATATCAAATATTATGTTTAGTTCTAGTAATAGTAATAGTAGAATACAGCTGCAGTAATGTGCTACATTTATTTTCATTTTGATCTATCTTGGTAAATAAAATAACCAATGATAGTAGTGACAAGTATAATTATACTATCATTTTTTACTACAGCCATTTTTATTTCTATTATGATATTCAAACATAGCATGATTAATAGCCGGAACTACTCCAAGAATCTATTTGCCATTATAATCTGACATTTGAGTTTTTAAATTATTTCCAAGTTAAATAAATTAGAAAACTAGAATCATTTTGCTATAAATTAATGGTATAATTTGCAATTAATCTAATCAGGACCCTATATCTATTTTATTCTTAGTTGAAAATTTTGGAGCAGAAGTATTTTTCTAGAAAACATATGGCACCAAGAAAAATATATATAATATGCTACAATTATTTTAATTTTATCTAAACAATTGGAAATGTTTCAAATTTTATTAATTTATTTTTGAAAAATATAATTTAAATAAAATATATTTTTATTATTATTTAAATATCCTATATATTCTTTCTTGAATAACACAAAAAATGATTATAATAATGTTATAAAATCAATTATTAACCAAAGTATATAATCAAATTATGATTGTTCTAAATTAGAATGCGTATTATAAATATATATATATGTTTTTTAAAAAAATGCAAAAGAGAAGTTTTTGTCAAGATAAACATGGAATCTGTTTTTTGGCTTCTGATGCTACTTTTTTTTTGTCTTGCAGATGAAATTTAATTCACTCAATCTGCTGCCATATTAATTTCTAATGTTTGAAAGATGATATATAAAAAAATGCATCCATCTGGAAGAACATTGTAAATCTGCCACAGAAAATTAAATTTTCAAAATGTTGATTTTCTGACAGATGTATTCTTTATTGTCATAAAAAGTAAAATAGAAAACTGATGTTGGGTGAATAAGGGAGGCAAGAAAATGATTTAAATTTTTATTATTGTAGTCACTATTTGAAAATATGAATATAATTATTTGAACATAAAAATTAATGACAATGAATATAAAATCTAAAGTGGTAGAGTAAAACACAGTGCCAGTAGAAGCAATTAAAACTGTTTCTAGAAGAGACCTTTAATCCATTACAACGCAGTTTTAAAAAATAAAATATGACAACTAAATTTCCAAAAAAAAAAAAAAAATTATTTAAATTTCAATATATTTTGCACTATATTAAAAATGCTCCAAAATTATTCATTAAGAAAATTCATAGTGTAAGTTTTACTTAATATATAAATTCTAATATAGACAAATTGCCAATAATCTTTTTAAGTGTACACATCAAAAATTCTTTTATAAGGTTTTAGTTTTTTAAAACAAATTATTGTATCTTATATATTTTTAGCTACATTTCTTTATATATGTGTGTTTGTGTGCTTTTAACTCTCTCTTTATAAATATATATGATTGATAAAACAATCTGTAAATTACTCACTACAGGGTACTCATAAAGAAACAGTGAATACTCAATATTAATAACAGGCTTGCCATTTCTTGATGGATGGTGATAGTTTTGAGTAATACCCCCCCCTTCTCGGTCTTCTAATAAAGAGCAACTAAATAATCATTTACTAACTAATATTGGATAATTAACTTGGTTCACTATGGGCTATCAACTTAGAAATAAAATCCAAGCTTGTTGGGGGTAAAATATGAACTGTACTTTGTCTGGATTATTACTAGTGCCTATCATCTAGTTATCTCAACCTGACTGTGTATAACTTTCCATATATATATAGTATATATTCCTAAGTGAGCTGATAAAATATAGATTTTATGACTCCAAGAGTTTTTTAACTTAAAATGGAACTGTAAACAAATCATAAAAAGTGTCTGATCATATGCTGCTTATCCTTGCTCTCAATCAATCTTTAACAAAATTAATATAGTATTACCTATCTATTTTTTTAAAAAAAATCAAAAGTAAAAGCAATTTTTTTTAATATATTTGCTCTGAGATTTTACTCTAAATGTGGCTGTGACAACATGAAAGAAAATAGTATTACATATTTTTCAAAAAATGTCAATTTTTAACAAAACCCAGACAATATTTCTTTAATGGTCTGAGAATAGACTGGAAGTGTTATTCTTTCAGAGTATGTCATGCAAGAATCATTATTTATGTACTTGATCCAATGTATCTAAAAAGAATAGCTAAGATAAATTAAAGGTCAACAACAAAATCATTTGACTTCAAGCCATAATTATCTATTATTAAATATATTTCTAAAAGAATGAATTTCTAATACTTTGTCATAATGTAAATTTAAAATATAGTTTTTGAAAATTTCCAATTACAATATAAATGTTTTATACAAAAAATCGTAATTAAATTATAACAAATTATTGCATTAATATAAATGATTCAGTGACTTCATTATTTCTTTATTGTTAGATCTAATATAATTTAATACACCATTTTTCTTTTTGTACATTTTAAAACAATTTTAACTTCTATTTCTTGCAGCCTTTATCTAGATCAATTTAATCTATCATATAGAGGGCAGATCTTTGATGAAGACTGCTGATTTAACTAAAACTGGAAATAAAATTGCTTTTAAAGATGAAAGAAAAACAGTGTGTTACATTAATAAAAATATTTCGCATATGGAATGAGAATTCTAATAATGCTTATTACTTAAAGCTTTAAGTGCATTTTTAAGTATAGAACACCCTCTTTAAAAGACAAATATAAAAAAGTGCTGTAGAAAATAAGATAAATTTTAATTGACTAGTGCATGCTCCAAATCATCCTCATTTGCATGCATTTTCTATTTATTACCAACTCTGACCTATTAATAAATCATATTTTTATTATTTCCATTTGTTATTCTCTTATTTGTTGCAAACAACTTTTAAAATATTTTGAAATGAAAAGTATGACTATACATTTTTTCATGCTATAAAAATATAAATAACATTATAGGGTTATTTTTAACTTTTTAAAGTATAAATACACATAATGCTTTTCTTTATATTAATGCAAATTCTTATTTCTACATAGTAAATCTATAGGCAGCATGGATTGTGGCATTTAAAAATTTACACAGTTTATAGTTATTCTATAGAATCAATTTCATCTTCATTATTTTAAAATATCTGGCAAGTTGAAATTAATGTTATAATCATTTTCATCATATATTTTTTCATTTTGTTGTCATTAAATATATTATCTGAAGAGCCATCAAAGATTTCTTTATTTTTTTGCTCATCATTAATTTTTTTTAATATGTTTAAATAATATATATATTTATTGTATTAATATGCTTTAAATTTGCAATATATTTTTCAATATTAGCTTTTATATCAGTCTCAAATTCTACTTAGAATGCAAGAACATTTTAAATTTTGCATGTCTGTAACCATGGTATACAAGTGATTTAAGAATTAATACATTCTCAAATATTAATGGGATTTATTTGCATAGAATAATATAATGGACAAATATTATTTATAACTAATTAGTAAATCTAGATATTTAATACATTTACAATTTTTTATACTTCATCAATCATTTTAGATGAAGATCATTATTCAGTTTATGTAAACAGCATTATCAAACCTTATATCCATAATGCTGTTATTATTTATCATTGGCTCCACAATTTTTTTCAAAAAATACTATTTACCATTAACTACAGATGAATGCATTAACTTCAATTCCAATCAACCAAGCTTATTTCATCTTGAAATATTGGCAATCAAATAACAGTATAATGTCTTATATTTATCTATTTAAGAACACTTTTAATAAATCTTTTTATTGCTACTTCTTGTTTATTTTAAAATTCATGGAAATTTTTTATAGTTATATTACAGTTCTGCATAACTTATTAATATCTTAAGATACAAACTACTCTATGGTTATTATTGATCTCATATAAATGGAAAAAAATATTAATATATTCAAATATTGATTTAATTGTAAATTTTTCAAGTCACAATTTTTTCCTTAGAAACTGTTTTTTAATCTTCTACATAATATTGTTCCCCAGAATTGTTTTTGTGCAATTTAATATTTTCAAAAATATGTTAAGGTATGTTGCTATTCGATATATATTTATTTTCTCCATAAAAACCTTTCTGTCATATTTTTTATAACTTTGCCTAATGAATTTATCTTTTATAGATTTTATACCCAATTTTGAACTCTAATATTTTCATAATAAACATTCTAAGACAACAAGAAAAACCTATTGCCTTTTATCCTTTGATGAAAATAAAAATGAAAAAAATATATGCAAAAAAGATTATAATCTTAGTTTTAATTTGCCACCAAACTCTAAACCAATCAATTAATATTAGTAAAGGTAGAATTATTTCTAAAGAATGCTTACAAAATGTGTTCAATTATCAAACATCAAAATTTTGACTGCTCATATGTTTATTATAATCAAGTGATAACATTAATATAAAGGAAATACATCATTGATTTGTGTACAACAAAGCTGAAAACGATTCTACAATGTTGGCTATCATTTTAAAGTATGAAACAATCACAGTTTTGATTCCAAGAATATCTGGATATTTGCAATAAACAACAAGATAAAGCAAAATATAAAAGAGTCATGATTTGTTAGTAGCATGGACTTGGTAATGAAAGAGAGTCCAACAATATGCAATTGAGTGTCATTTTGGAAATGCATAAGTAAATTAAAATTTAGAATACATTATTTTCTACAGCATATTTAATTATGTGACATTTCCTTTTTGGAGAGAATGTTCTTCACCAAAAATGAATTTAAGACATTACTATTGAAGTTAAAACAGGTGAAACTCTCCATACACTAGTGCCACTCAATGCAAGCCAGAGTAATCAATGAATGCCAGAAGGTGTGTGCATAAAATCTCTATCTAGTGCCTACTCATCCAATATCCCCAGACTAGTTTCTGTGGCCTTCATCAGTGAGGTGCCTTGGATCTGAGAGCACTGCACCTAGATCTTAGTATCTAATGCACCCCTCCAGCAGCCCTTTTTTATCTCTACTTAACTTCAAAACTATGAAAATAAAATGGAAAACACAGTAATATTTTCAATTTAGCTTATATAGTCATATGGATCTGAACTCAATTCAGTACCCATGCATTTTGGTGTCTTTGGTTTTTTAATAACCATAACCACCACTATTCTATTAGGCAGTAGATAAGAATTTTATGCTCAAGCCTTCTGGCATCCATTGATTACTCTGGCTTGTACTGAGTGGCACTACTGTATGGAGAGTTTTTCCTGTTTTAATAACAGTTATGAGCAAGCATAAGAAATGGTGATCAAGTGATTCTTGTTCTGAATAATAAAAATTTCTGCTAATGCAAACATTTAATAGAAAAGTTTCTGCTGGTCTTTTTTTCTTTCTGATTTTGAAAATTTTACAATAAATTTTATGTTAATGTATTGTACAGGCTTACACCTGCATTTATATATGTAATATATGCGGGATTCAAACTCAGACTTTCACATGACCACAACTCTCAGTGCCATCTTATATTGCTGACCCACCTGATCACACACATGTTGAAAAGATAAATAATCACCAATGTAGGTATTTCATGCTAAACCAGCACTCACCAGTTGGTCCAGATTACCATCTCCACCCATATATACAATCAGTACTCAGCTTTATATTAAGATAGCCAATCCTCATACTTTAATGGACAAGCTTCAAACTACTTCAACCCACAACTCTTCAGCCTTCCATTTCATTGAATATCTGATGATGTAATGTTCAAAGCCCACATTAATGCCAAGGTCAGTGGAGATTGTAATCTGGACCAACTGATGAGTGCTGGTTTAGCATGAAATACATATATTGGTGATTATTTATCTTTTCAACATGCCATGTGTGTGATCAGGTGGGTCAGCAATATAATATGGCACTGAGAGTTGTGGGCCATGTAAAAGTCTGAGTTTGAATCCTGCATATATTACATATATAAATGCAAGTGTAAGCTTATACAATGTATTAATTTATATAAATAGTGCAAAAAAGATCTGCCATCCCTCACATATGAGGGGTCAGAATAACTAAATACCAACATGGGTAGGATGACAAACTTGGCACTGATGTGGGCTTTGAACATTCCATCAGATTTTCAATGAAATGGAAGGCTGAAGAGTTGTAGATTGGAATAATTTGAAGTCTGTTCATTAAAGTATGAGGATTGGCTACTCCTATATAAAGCTGAGTATTGATTGTATATATGTGTGGAGATGGTAATCTAGACCAACTGATGAGTGCTGGTTAAGCATGAAATACGAATATTGGTGATTATTTATCTTTTCAACATGTGTGTGATCAGGTGGGTCAGCAATATAAGATGGCAATGAGAGTAGTGGGTCGTGTGAAATAAACTTTATGATAACTCATTATATATGTTTAGTCAACTGTAGTTAATTTTTCTCTAAGTTTTATTCAACTTATTCTTAGGGATATTAAATAAAATTATTTTGAATAAAAAAATAGTTTAATCTTTATGTAGAATATTAGTTTAAAATATGATTAGAATAAATTATAATAATAATAATGGAAGTAGCAGCAGAGAAGAAAAAATCCATCAATCTACTTGTAAGTCAAAAGAATATTTGTAGAGATTTTAGTTTGCTGGTAACTTACTTGTTCATTATCTGATTTTTTAAAAGAGGAGGATAGGATATTATTACATTTTATTTTTATTAAAAAGCTGATTTGTTCATTAGGTTGTATATAAAAATAACAATCTAATTTTGGATTGAAATCAAAAGGATTACGAAATATGATATATATACCTACTTTTTTTTTTCAAGTAATAAAAGTAGGGAAATTCATCTTTCATTTTTTAAAATGTAAATGAAAATTAAAAATATGAACTAAATATAATTTTATATTAAAATGTAAAAGTAAATCTGTCATCTATTTACTAATTAGAAACAAAAGTCTGATTACCATATTTAAATTAATGCTATTATTTTTTTTTTTTTAAAGAAAAAAAAATTGAATCAAGTGATTTGCATAATCATTAAAATCTGAGATTAGATACTTTATTATAATTTTTCACATTATGTTAATTATTTTTATATATATTTTAAAAGATATGATTACTATATTTACGTTGTTTGTTTGTTTTTTTAAAGTGTTGTATGTTCACTAATTTTAAAGAGGTATGCAAATTATATAAAATAGTTTTCAATAAAAAAATAAATTAACAGTTAAAATTTAAAATCTCATGCCTTCACTTTTTTAAAAAGAAAATTCCAGTTAGATTATAAAGACTTTAGTTAAACTGATTAATTTTTTTTTTACACATTCCATAGAGGCTTAAATATTTTAACATCTGTTCATTTTTATTTCTTATCGGGTGTTTAAATGTCTAAAAAAGTAAATGTATTAGAGCTGAAAAAGATTAGAACAACTGGATAAAAATTGTAAATTTATAGCATTTGATAAATATGTAATTTATTTTTAAAATGTTTTACTATTTTTTTTTAGCTATAAATTCTAAAAATATTGTTGGATTAATATAAATTATTTTTAAAATTATTAAATATTATTTTTTGTTTGAATTTAGAATATTTAAAATTAAAACTTTTAAACAATTTTAAATTCTTTTTTTTTTCAATTTGTTATTTCCTTGTCAACCCAGCTATTCATTCAATTATTGATCAGAAAATGGGTATCAAATAATAAAGATTATCTCAAAGATAATCATAAAATATGCAATATTAACAATTTTTCATGGAAAAGATTCAGCTAAAAATATGGTTCAATGGAGAATTACAATTAATTAGGCAATATTTGTATATATAAATTCTTTTTAAAAAAAAGTTTATTGCAGAAAAACCTATAAATTAGTATAGCAAAATATCAAATAAGCAAACTGCAACAATAACAATAAAAAAATAATAAGATATATGAACGTACCTAAACTTTAAGGATTGATTTGTATACTTTTAATTTTCACAAGTTAGGATAACAATGATTATGTACCAATGACTGTTAATATTGATCATGATGATGATATGCATATTTTGGCATAATTTTAATTAAAGGATAAAATAAGAATGTAAAAATACTAAAATTCTTATCCCTCAACAATTGGAAAACCTGATGTTCAATACATTCTCTTTTGCTGTTTCTCTATGAAGAGAGGAGGAATGGATAGAGATGTCTTTATTTTGTCTGTGTAAGGGGGGGGGGGGATTTAAAGACTGTTTTGTCCTTCTTATTTATCTGTTCAGAATATTATATTTTTTTGAAATTAAGAATTCTAATTAAGATTTTTATGTATAAACCCCCATTATTGAATTCTTTTTCTTATAAGTAATACGCTGCATAGTTTGGGTCAGTTGTAAAATTGCAAACTTTAGGTGAACTTCTTATTAAGCCTTAAGCAATACATCATTCAAATATATTGCAATTGAATGCATAGATAGCTCAATAGAGAAAGAAAAAAATAACTACAGAAAAGTAGCAATATCCATTGTTCTCACATATATTATACATCACATACAACAGCTCATATTTTGTTAAGTTTTGATTAGGATAGAATATGTATTGTTTATTAAATTGTAAGAGTACAGTATTATTCAATACATATATATATATATATAATAGAGACACTTTTTTACATGTATAGTATGTATATATAAATTAAGATCATAGTATAAACAAAATTAAAAATAATAATGGAGTTATTAATAATAAATTGAGGGAGCACATTTACATGTATATTCACTTTATGCACTCACTCATTACATTCATTCAGAAAATAAAAATAATAAAAAATCTACTGTACCATATTTTTATTTTTAAAATGAATAGTGAAGTATCAGAATTTCATGACAATTAAACACATAACTGACAGTATCCTTTTTTTTAATGATTATCAGCAGTCAATAGTCTTTGCATTGACTTCAATTTGATATAGTCACCCCTATTTGCCATTAAACATTTCAGATTCTGAGTCAAACTCTTCAAAATTTATGTAATAATAAATATTTTGCAGTTCTTATTTTTTTGCCATTATTAAATCAATAAATAATATATATGTAAATAGTTTCAACTTAACCACTTAACCTGAGGAAACATTATTAATAAACATAATTGTATATGGTACTTTAACATAGAAAAATGGCTAGTGGTGCATCGTAACATTTATTAAATTTACAAACTTTAATGTTTATATTTTTTATTTACATTTGTTGTTGTTTTTTTGCTTATTTTTTTGGTTAGTAAAGTAGTATGTATTAATATAGTACATACATAGCTTCACTGTATGGTAACAAAAAAATATTCAAATTAAAATCTGAGATGCATATGATTGATTTCTTTCCAAATCATTTAATAAGCTACTACTGCTAAAGCAATTAAAGGGTATGATCTGAGTTAATGATGATGATTGTTTGCTTATTACACAACTTAACTATAGTTTTATATGCTTAAATGACAACCACATCATTTTCTAATTACACATCTTGGAAAAGTTAAATTATTACAGCATTTTCTTACTAAATCATCCATAAGGTAATGCTATGATGATGGCTTGCAATAACAATTATTAATACCAGATATGTCTTATGATCACATAATCAGTATCTAATGTGAACTGCTATTTTCCATAATGCTATCTTTTTATTCATTGACAATTTTCATTCACTAAACTTGATTTTTCAAAATTTAATATCTAATTATCATACACATTGAATAATATTAAGTAGTGTATAGAATTTAGAATAAAGAAAAATAAGAGCTTTAAACATTAACAAAACAGATACTTTAATGAAATAAGTTTTGTTCATGGTACAAAATGAGTACTTCTAATGCTTTATTTTTACTGTGATAGACATCACCTTCAATAAATCATTTAATGTAATGATAGTATGTCTTGCAGTACCCTTTCAAAATCATAATTCCCAGATGAAAATTAAGGATTTTATTATATAGAAATGATAAATTTAAATGTATCAAACACAAATATATATTATTATATTAACTTCTTTTTTTTTAAATTGACATAATAATTGAACTTTTTTATTAAGATAATCAGAATAGCTTTCATACTTTATTAAATGATAATATTTATGAATTTTATCAAATGAATCTTTAACTTTATATTCTTTAATAATAAGTACTTTTATATGCATATTTAATAAATATTTTTATTATAAACATATTTGCCTCTTACATGGGCTCACAAGAATGTATATGTATACTGTATTTTAAAATTTACAAACTAAATTGCTTTTAAATATATTTAATTATATAGTGAGAAAGAATGTGGAAACACATTGATATTCCAAGCAAACGAACTATTTTGTATTTGGGTTTTTACAGATTTATTATTTTAATAATGCAAAAATAATAAATATAAAATAAAAGTTTATGGTATGGTTTTAAAATTGCTCGAATGCAAGATACCACCAATAATAAACAACTGTGATTGTCTGATGTAATATTTAATTGCATGGTTATTGTAATTGCTTTTGGGCAGAGAACTTATACAGAAATATAAATTTACTACATACACACACACACTCTAAAAATTCATTAAAAAGTAACCATGTTGGTATTTGCATAGAAAAAAATTATGTAAAAGATGGAGAGCTAACCAACTGATGAATGTTGTGGAGCATGAAATGTGCAGTTTAGTATCATTTGTCTTTTTAAAATGTCTTAATTAATATGTTTCAAGAATAAGCGGTAGAGTGGAAATTTTAAGCCTTTTTTTTTTAAAGTAATGGAAGTTTTTTTTTTTTGTAATATTTACTTAACTTATTAATTTGCACTATGTTAAAATGAATAGTGATTTTTTAAAATGATTCTAGGAATAATATAATGCTGGTACTAAAAATAAATCATCTTTAATAAAGTCACCATTTCTTCGAGCGCGTAGTATTAACAAAAAAACCACAATTAATTGTAAATATTAAAGTACATTTTCTGCAATAACTATAATTATCTTCAAAATATTTGTTTATTTATTAAGTCGGTCAATAAAAAGAAAATATAAACTATAAATTTTCATGGAATTTGCCAAATTTAAAACGCAACATGAGAATGGTATGCAAAATAAAAGAGCAGAAAAGATATGGACTAAGAAATTTTAAATTTTATATACAAAAAAAGGGGGGTAAAGTATAATTTTTAAAAATACTCATTAGCATTTTTTTGTAAACAAGTATGCCCACTTTAATTCTAGAAAGAAAAAAAGTTGGGGAAGAGAGTTGAACATATTTAAAAAAAAAGAAGTAAAGATTGAAGACAAAATTGCTCCGTGAGTAATTAAAGGATAAAACTGTGATTTATGAATACACCATACAAAATTATCACGGAAAGATTGCGCAATAGGACGTGATCGCTGAACTCTATATAAATCAAAAAGAGAGACAAAGAAAAGATAAAAGAATGATTACATTTAGGAGACAGAAAAACTGCTTATTACAAAAACAATATGCAAAATAAAATTTTTTAAATAACCTATTCAAAGCAAAGATCTCTCTAATAACGCATTACAGAGAAATAGTAAAGGAGAAGACACTACTCATTATGCTTGTCAACAGCCACTTAATGGAGGTTTTGAGTATCTCAATCTAAGAAAAGTTAGATTTCCATTTACAATACATAGTTAATTTTCATTTTATTTTATAAAACCATGAAAGTGTACAATTTAAAAATTAAAAAAGGAACAAAGCCAATATATATATATATATATACTTTATTTTACAGAAATCATAATTTTAAAATACTATAATCAGTCAAAGTTTTAAATAATATATAGAGCAGAATTAAATTTTTAGAAAATACTATAACTGCAGCATGTACTTCAGATATAAAAAAGAAAGAACTTCTAATACATACAAGTAGATATGAGTGCGTACACATTTACATTCTTGTTTTTCAAAGGCTGGTATATATTTATTTTTGGAGTCAATATATCATCTGTCAACTTTTTTTCCTATTAAACATTTGTTTAAAATTGCCCTGTCCCATAGTTTTCTTAATAAGTATTTTTTTTTTTAGTTTATCTTTTTAATACTTAGTTTTAGATCACAGTCTTCATTAATATAATATTAAAATCAAATAAATGTAGAAATGATTCAAAAAATTATCACCCAGTATCATTCATTATTATGTATTACCTACAAGCTTTTTGCAAGATCCATATGAATGAGAATTTGTTAATTGTTAAGAATCATATACCTATAGAGTAGACTTCCTTTCCTAATTAGACCAGAAAAAACTGCTGTGAACAAGTTTTATCTTTAACAACCCATATCAAAAAAAAGATATTCAAAATAAATTAAAAGCTGAAATGATGTTTATTTAATCTAATCTTATAATTCTGTTTGAAAAAATGATTTTTTAAAAGTTTTTAAAATTCATAAATGCAAAAAAAAATATTAATTTACTTGACAAAATGTTCTCCAGTAAAAAAAAATTAACTGGCACTAAATAATAATCATAATTGATGCAATATTTTACAGAATGTTCTCTTACCTACTCTGTTTAATGTGTTCACCAGTGATCGTCCCAAAACATACTCAAGAAATTTATTTATGCTATTGAAATTGCTTAACTTTTCAAGAGAGATACTTTCAGAAAATAGAAAAGTTTCCCAATAAGAATGAAAAGATTGGAAATCTTTTTCAAAGTTTGGATTTTATTCTCAATCCAATGAAGATATTTGTTTTTGCAATATGGACTGAAACAGAATCCTATATCATGCTAGTAACCTTGGATCATAGCCTAATTTATTTTTCTTATTTAGCTAAAGTTAAATCAAAATTTCTAGTAACTCTCTCCTTTTATTTAGATAAATTTTGCCATTATTATATCTGTTCCTCCCCCACCCCACCACCAATATTATTTAATCTCGCAAATATATTTTTAAATTGTCATCTTATCCCTACCCCCAATTTACTCATTTTATTTCAAAATAACTAGCAGTAACTCAATCTGCTCTATCAAATGATTTTTTTAAAATCAATGAAATAAACATTAATTCCTCCTGTTTTTTTAAATATCCTTAGGAGTAATCATCATCATTCTAATGAACCTATTATTCCTGAATTGTTTCTAAATCTATAATGTAAATAAATCAAAATAATTAAAAGATTACTAGGGTAATCTCTCAAAGTCTTTATTTTAGCTATTATTTTTCTTCCAGAATTATTATACATCATTTAATGTTCACCTTTCCTTTCCCTAATTTATTTGCATTGCATTATATTATTATTAATATGAATAATGAAAACAGTTTTTTATACATCTTATATTTATTTTTTACACTTCCAAAAAAACTGATAGTTTAAATATTAGAAGCTCTAAAAAAAAACTGTTAAACATCAAAAGCTTTTATTTTTTGCAAAACTTAAAACTTACTATCAGTTGTTTTAAGTATTTGCTTCCTGTAAATAAATAAATGAATGGCTAATTGTTTGGATGGTTATGGGATATTTAAGCATGCGGGAGGAAGACAGAATTTTACAATTCACTCAGTTAATCTGTGCCAGTTTCTTCAGCTAACATTTTTTTTGCATTGAACAGTTCAAGTTTCCTATGATTTTTTAAAAATTTCTCATCTAAATTTTAATATTGTAACATATAAATAAGTTAATTTTTTTCTAATCATATTCTCTTGTCTTTTAACATTGTTTCATATAGCATTATTTATTAAGCACATTTTAATAGTAAATTGCTCCTGTGATTTAATACAGTGGTAAAAAAAAAGCAGATTCTGGAGCTCAAATCCATGGATCACTATTCCACTTCTGTTGCACAAACTTTTTGTAAACTTCTGAGAAATTTTAATTCACTTATTATTAATAAAAAATTGTTTTAGTATTTATATATTTTTAATTTTATTCTTGCTACAATTTCTTTGAACTAATTTATTATTAAGCATTTTGTTCTAATTACTATTTTCATATTTTACTGTTTGTATTGTGGCTTTCTATAATTTATTTTTTCAATGTTTCTCACCTTTTCTTTATTACTTTTCTTAAATATCAATATTGCTACTTCATTCTTTTAATCATATGATTCATTTTTGTTCTTTAGACATTTGGATAATAATTTAGCCATAATTTATTTATTTTCTCAATTGTTTCACTTTTTTAGATGTAATAATTGTAATGTCTTTTTTTTTATTACTACATAATTAGAGAACTCTTCCAAATACATTATTTCTCTTTGTAATAAAAGTTCTACTCTTTCTTTTCATTGATGAAATAACTTTTCTTCCAATGTGAAGATGTTGTTTAATACTTTTGAAATTATTATTAACTTTTATAGATTGTTTACTTATTCTCAATCACATTATATAACTTAACTTTTGTTAAATATTATTTTATACAATTCCAGATATTCCATTCTTTTTAATAGATTATTATTAACTATTTTTATATTACTTTTTTTCTTTATAACTGATTTTTTTTGTACTAGTTATCTTTGTTGAAGTTCTTAGCAGATTACCAGTTATCTTCTTATTGATCCCAGCTAAATATGAGTTATCTTCATAGTATATTAATATTTTAAAATGGTTAACAAGTTCTAATTTTTTAAAAAAAAGTTCTAATTTAAATTCATTCAAATAATTCTGAAGATTGTGAACTATTTTTTTATTATATTTTATTTCTCTAATTTTGCATTAACATTATCTTACATATCATTAGTTGATGATTACTTCCTATTTTGAATCTATTTTTGCAATCTTAAAATACATGTTTTCTGTTAAGCAAAATATAACCTCCAATCCTTCTGTTTCTTCATTTGAATGTTTCCATGTTCACTTCTGTTTGAATTTTTCTCAAAGAAATAATAAATAATATAGAGTTTTTATTTTTTTGCAAACTCACAAGTCTGTGTTATTTCTGCCATTATAACGAAATTTATCAACATCACTTTTATCTTTCAATCGTTTATCAATTCTAAAAACATTAAAGTTTTCTATAATAATTTAAAAGTATTGATTGGACTAATCAAAAGCATTTTGTACATTCATATAATAATTCTCTTCTTCATCATCACAATAAGAATTTTAGGTAGCATAAATATAAATTTATCTGAATTTGTATCTTCCATTAAGATGAATAACTAATCTCAGTACTACATGTGATATACCATCATTCTCTACAATAATATTCTTACAATTTTTTTTAATGATTTCTCCCCATCCACTTGTATTTTCAATATTTATGCATTTTTAATAAAATGTATATCAATTTTTAAATCAAGTGTTTCTTCACCTTTTTTTCTAACTTCACAATATCCCAGTAATAAATATTAGACATTTCTTCTTCCATTTCATGCAGTCTTGTTTCACTTGAAAGTGGTCTGCATTTATAGTTACCTAAATAAAAAATCATCATCAAATGACAGCCTGGGTTTGCAGTCAGAGATTCTTAGCATTCTAATCTTAAGCTGCCAACTTATAGCCTTTTGAAAATAACAATCATAATTTAGTTTTATTGACCTTGATTATTAAAAAAATAATCATTCACACATTTATTCATTTTTTTCTGTTTTTAAGAAAATTCAACTTGCTTCAGTTAAGAGCTATACCAATCAGGCAATTGAGAAAAAATACCATGATGTTTCTTAATCTTAAATTTGGAAGTAAAAAGTCAATAAACTTACCACATTAGCTAATGTGGGTTGATGAAACAACTTATCCATATTAATTACCATAAGAATATTCATATAGTAATAACAACTGCAATGACAAGAATGTACAGAATGAACATTAAAAATATGTCTTGCTTGGTTTCTTCAAGGCCTCAAAGCAGAATCAATAGTCTGTTCTCAGTTAATAAAAAAACTCCTTTCTGCAACCATATGTATTTCATACATCAGCTAAGATATTTTATAACAGTTTTAATAAAAAAGTATATCTTTTAATAATATCCCACTAAAATAAAAATTAAATGACATTCTCTTTTTATATAAAATTTCCTATGATTTATCTTTCAAATTTATAAAATGGATGTCATGATTTTTTTTTTAAGCATTAGGTTAGGATGGATGGCATTTTGTTTACTAACTATTCTAAAATGTTGGTGTACCTCATGACTCTATTTTTTTTTTTCAACTTTGTTTTTTATTAATATAAATGACCTTTCTTTTATATTTCTTTTAATCCATAATTCTCTTATATCAGCTCTCTTCACTTCTTTTAAGCATACTTGATTAATCAAAGAATCTCATTTATTTTTTTTCATTAAAGATGACCTCCAAAAAAATTACATTAATTTAAAAAAACTTTAGTTAAAAAATCACTCATGATTTTTTTTAGGAATTAATAGATATTTATTTTCAAATCATTTTCTGTCACAGTTTTACACTCTACACAAAACTTAATTAATTTTTTTCATCAAAAACTGTTTTTAATCTTAAGTTCATTAATTTGTATTACATTTTAGAGGCATCCAAAATTAAATCTAATCTGATGAATAAATGATTCATTTTTTAATTTCTCTCTACTTTGATTTTCAGTTTCTGATATCTCCCTTCTATATTATTATTATATCATGGATAACAGTTCTTTTGAACTAATTTTTTAATCTCTTCTGATTTTAAAAGTCAACATACTTTTCTTTTTCAACATGCCTATAGTGTTTATTTTGGCACATATAATATTTTCAAATTTTATTCAATTTTTCCCTCATACTACTCATATTTAAAACACTTATTTTTTTTGGTATGATATCCTCACTCTTCAAAAATAATATTAACAAATATATTTTTTTCTCTAAGTAGGCCTTTATGCTTTCTCTCCTATTTGTTTCTTAATACTCATTATTTTTTCAAAAATAGTTTGTGTGTGTGAGTGAGTAGCTTTCAAAAAAAAAAAATCATCTTGCTTTTATTAGTTACTGAATAAATTACTTAAGATTAACAAAATCCTGCATGCTTTAATCAGTGGTAGAGAGATGGATCTCAGAGCTCAAGACCCATAGATTCTGTCCTTTCCGGTGTTCGAATTTTCTTGCGATTTTCCAAAAACCAAACTTTGATTTTTTAAAATAAATAAATAATTAATATATATATATTAAAAAAATGATTTTAAGACCTACAATTATTTTTTTAATAATCAAAATGCAAGAACAGTGGGCAAGAAAATTTTTTTTTAGAAATTCTCACTTTATTTGATTAGTACTGAATATGAGTAAAGAGCTACATTTAGGTTATTGATGAAGTATGCAGATGGCAGATAATATAATGACCTTTAAATAATGTAGTTGTGCCAATAAACAATAAGCATTGTCTGATAAAAAGTATCTCATTGTCTTGTAGATAGTAATTTACCTAAAATTAAATACCGTTTTGTATTTTTGATTTGTCTCATTCTCCCTCCAGTTCTATTTTTTTTACATTACTGCTCTTAAGTACTTAGTTTAGTAAATGATCGGATTATTGTGAGACTCTCTTGCAACTGATAATTTCTCTGAACTGTGACGACAATATGATTTGTAAATAATATTTTTATTCTTTAATTGTAAACCCAGCTATTCTGACAGCGTTTTTTCCCTGAAGTGCTTTGATTTGTATAATCATTGAGATGTCGTCTCTAATTTTTATAGGGGGAAGGGTTTGAAAGTTGTAATAACCATTTTATTTAAGAGAAGCTGCTAATGATAATGAATGGTGTTCAAAAGCACGGCTAATTAAATAGACAAAAATAATATTAAAACTTCAAAGACACTTGTAATAAAATAAAATATATATATTAAAGATCCGTTAATAGGAATTTAATTTTAAACTATGCAGGGAGGAAGCAATGATAAATTTCTTTAGCATATTTTGTTAAAAAAAATTAATAATTAGCCAAAAGCCATTTAATGGATTGCTAGGAGTCAACTCGTTGGTATCTAATAATAATAAATATTGAATTTAGTGATGACAAGTAACCTGCAGTTGGTTATTATAGTTTCAAATTGTATGTATTAATAATTGTCTTTATACATAAAACATATATTTTTATACTGTTTGCATGTATGTTAAAATATTCTGAAAGAAGGCAAGAAAAGTAACTAAATAATGACCTTCTATTGTTATAGCATCTCAATATTACATCATATAGAGAGTCCTTGCATTAGGTTATATAGCACATTAAATAAATATAAATGTTTTACTGTTGTTATATTATAATAACAAATTATTGCTATAGTATATTTTGATATTTAATAACTAATATAGCAAAAGTCTATGCTATAATTAAGATCTCTTTTATTAGTCAATTGGTAAGAGATAATTTAACCTCCTTCAGTGTACATCAGTTGAGCCTCTATACCTAACCTACCAAGATGGTGGCCTTAATTTTTTACCTATAGTTTAATACATCAATATTTGTCAGGTTGTCCGTGGGCTAAAGCTATTACTTTCATACTCAATCATCTCTTTTAGAATGGGTGCACTAAAGGTGACTGTTCACAAGCATCTGGGAAAACCTGGTGGAATTTTTGAATAGCTCTACAGAGAGTGACTTTAATTCAGAATCATCAGATATCCCAAATGCCTGATCTAGACTACACAAGGCCACAAGATTGCTAAAGAAAAAAATTGAACTTTTTTTGTTCATTAACTCTTCTGGTAGATCAAGCTTGAAAATGGATGATACTGTCCTTCACCCAAGAAATGCAGAAGAAAGGTTGTGGTTTGCCTTATATTACAAGAAGCTGCTGGTGGCTGAGCCTCACCAAGGCAAAGTGTATGATGTTTAAAATACAGCTGTTGAATCCAATTACTTTATGAATTGGAGTGAGTTCACCAGGTTCCATGATTGGTGTTTCATTCACAGAGCATGACTAGATTGTATGCCTCTGAATGGCAATTGCAGGTTCAGTATGCATGATAGAAGGTGCAAAAGGTGTGGTTTTACAAATAAGACACTTCCTCATATATTTTGTTATTGCAAGCTACATCTATTTACAGTAACTCTTTAACACAATGCCATAGTAAGCTGTATGGACAAGGCCATTAAACCTAACTCATGAGATCATTCCTGATTTGACAATAATCTTCAAACTAACATTGTTGTTAGTAATAAGACCCAAAAAATGGTCAAAATAGTAGATGTTGCAGTTCCTTTTGAAAACCATTATGAAGCTTTAACTAATGCCAGTGTCAAAAGCACTCCAAATACAAAAGTATTATTGCAAACTAGTATACACAGTGTGGTTTTGTGGTTATGAGGTATTTCTAGAAGCATTGATTGTGGATACTCTGAGCTGATCCTCAGGATGATGGTATACTGCAAGTGCTACCATAATTTAATGTACAAGCTGATTGTTTTGGATACCATCTGAAGCAGAGACATTTATGTCAAACATAACACAGGAGTCGATCAATAGGTCAAAGCAAATTAAGTGATTAGCTATTAGTCATTCTTCTATATATTTGATTAAGTGTTGTTCACTACCATTATAATATTTTTGTATACTTCTCTTGCTGGTGTCAAAATAGTCTTTGTAAACATTAATATAAGTCTGCTAAAAGTACATCAAAGAAGAAAAATATTTTTAAAATAATTTGACACTGTGACCTCAATCTGATTTTTATGTTTATAAACAAATCAGAATAGGGTAATAGGGAGTGGGCAATTTAACAAAATAGTGGTTTTTAAAAATTCCAAAATATAACTTTAATTAAGATGGTATGTACTAGCCATGTATCAAAAGCTGATTCTAGAACTTAGGATCCTCACAGTGGTAATAAACTATTACATTTTATATTAGCATTCTGTAATTCAGCACTTTACTACTCATCTCAACCACAAACCAATCTGACAGCAATAATGTGGCAATTGACATGGATGATATTGAAGTGTGTAATAATTGTGAAGTTTTGAGTCTTACAAAATTTGGTTTCAAATTCTTTGATATTGGCTCTCTTTGTAAATGTACAGACACACAATACCTTGTTTAGTTAAAAATTTATAATCTTCTCTACATACACAGCAAGTTCAGCCTGTCTCTTCCACAGGGTCCTCCATTTGCTTCAAGATTTACAGTCATCTGATTTTTCTAGTTTCCATTCCTAGAATTGCAGTCTGTTTCTCATGACCATGGCTAATTTCTTCTTTTCAGCTTTTATTTATTTAATTTTCATGGCAACAAGTGGATTTTCCCCTAGAACCTCCATAAGATTCTCATCTAAAGAATGTATATGTTACTCACTAGATACTTTATCTATCCTGTAAAAGATTTCATTAGCACCTCTCCTGAAAATTGGGTTGAAAGTGGCAGCAAACACAATTGATGTTTCTCTGAAGGTTATTAGTTCTTGCTCAAGTGAAACACGTTTCACCAAGAGGAGTCACTACCCTTGTGGATTGAAGTGTAAAGGAATATGAAGTGTATAAATTGTGGACTCTGTAGTATCACATCCAATAAATTGAATAACATATTGATTGGTTTTATAATCTTGCCATTATATTTTTAAAATTTTACAGAGCATCCTTAAAATGAAACTTTTCTAATGTCTTCATATTTGTTTTAGTAGGGTGTTCAAGTATCACTTCTATACAATAAATTACGTAATATAATAGCTGTATATACAGTTAATTTGCAGAAGTTATTTCACTATAATGTAACTTATTAAAAGTAGTAGTACACTGGAGTCTATTATTCTATCTCAACATATAAATCCATCTTTCTAAACTTATAAAACTATCAAGATATTCAAACTGGTTTACATTCTCAAGTTGATAACTATCCAAGTAAAAAGTTGAAGTGTTTTCTTTTGCCACTGGCAGTTTAAAATTTTGAGTTTTTTTAAACACAAATTATTAAGCCCAAGTATTTAAATGTTGCATTTAAAACATTAAGCACATTTTGTAAATTGTTTTTTGAACTGGAAAATAATAGCACAATCATCATCATGCTATAAATCCAGAATCCATAAAGACAAAGTTCTTGTTTAGTAAAAATATATAATAGCATTGTCATAAATCTTTGATAATATAAGATTGGAAGAAAGTCATAACTGGGCAGAAATAGTTTGGTTTACAGGAATTTACAAAAATTTTAGAGGAATTGAATAAAATATAGAGTTATTTTTTATAAGGAAAACAAAGTATAAGGTAAAAAGGTATTTGAACTTATGCAAAAGCTTATACATATAAATGAAAAAATATATTAATGCTGACATCCTCTGCATAGTGTTTAGTGGTAGAATTGTGTAAAAGATGGTAGATTGCAGTTCATCTCTGTAATTTTCAGTGACTGAATGATAAATAATCTCCTAAATGATAAAAACATTCAATTATTTATTAGTGCTAATAAAATAATTTACATATTAGATTAAAGGATATCATGGTTGGATAGAAAATATTTTTATAATAGTAAAAAAAATTTCAGAAAGAGAAATTGTATAACATGGATAGCAGAATGTCCCTACTGGTCTACTACTCATAGAAATATCTTTCTTCATTAAAAAAGATACCATATCATTTTAGATAATAAATTACAATAAAATCAGAAGTATGTAGAAAGAACCATCTAGTGTTGTGAAACATGTATTGTTATACATAATGCATTAGCTCTTCAGGTAGTCAAAAACTACAAAATAAGTTTTAAATGTTTTTATATAGCCAGTTCATGTTTAACCTAGAAAAACATTCACCAATAAATGAGTTTTATCTATATTCTTAATGAATAAATATAAAATCTTGTCTGATTTTATATTCATTTCTTTTGTATAGGTGAGATAACTATATTCATATTTATAATTCAGAAAATTCAAATTTTTATTAAACAATACAATTTGGTTTTAATATGTATTGTAACCAAATGTTTTCACACATTGTTCCCATTGCCTACCTTCACATAATAATTGTTTATATTTATCTGGTTTTAAAAAAAATAGTTAATTGATAAATAAAAGAGTGAAAAAATGGTAGTTGTAACTTATGCCACATGTGGCCACTGGGTGACACTGCAGTACCATCAACAAGCCACAAGAAGTATGCAAGTGATAAAACAAAAATTAAAAAATTGCAGAAATAATGGAACAAAAAATTTAAAAAAAATGCTGAAATCCTCAATGGAACAAAAAATAAAAAAAAATTCCTGAAATCATCGATGGAACAATAAATAAAAAAAAACCTGAAATCATTGATAGAAAAAAAAAATAAAAAAATTCCCTGAAATCATCGATGGAACTAAAAATGGTATAAAAAAACTTTGAAATCATCGACACCCCCCAAAAAGAAATTTTTTTATCCAAAAATAGTTAAAATGGACAAATTACAATGAGCAAATCGCACAATGCCTTCTAAAATACAAATTTAAAAAAAAAATCAAGAAAAGACTATGAAATTTGAATTACCACAAAAACAGTAAAACTATGTCCAAAAAATGAACAATGGCAGATGGGCTTCATTAAAATGGTGTGTGAGTTACCAAAGCAGAATTTCATCAATATTTAGCTTTCAAAATTTGCAAATATGCATTTGCGATCCCATAGCATCGATTATATAAACTAAAAAGAACATTGCACAAGAGATTCTATTTATGAAATTAATTATACTCTGCTTTGAAATAAGTCAAATATAAAACTGACACCCCCAATGAAGAATTTCTAACCAAAAGTAGCTGAAATTGACAAATTGAAATGACTAAATCGCACAATTCCTTCTAAAATACAAATGAAAAAATAAAACAAAAAAACTCTATGGAATTCAAATTACAACAAAAACAGAAAAACTATAATGTAAATGTCTAAAAAAGCAATTAAGCCCATTAACTGATAATGGGGGATGGCATAGCTTTAAAAAATATATACTAAATTTCATTACTATTTTAAAAAATAAAAGAGATTTGCAAATATATCTGCAATAAGAACATTACACCAGAGAGGTTCTAATTGTCTCCCAAAAATTTATCAAATTAATTATTCTCTGCTTGCAAATTATGGAAAAGCATAAAAAATAAGTACTTTTCAAAAAGATTCTAAAGCAGTGATTAATATATATTAAAAAGCAATAATAAATGTACAGGGGAACTTATATTTATCAAATTAATTATACTCTGCTTTGAAATTATGGGAAAACATTTAAATATTTTAAAAATAGATTTATAGAAATCTTCAAGAAAAATTCTTACCCAATTTTTTTCAAGGCTGATTTGTAGCATGTTGCGATATTATTTTGAGCCTTATTGCAGCACATGTAACTAATAACGTTCAAATTTTGCAGCTTACTGAAGACAAATTATTTAGAGAAGCTTTTTTTCCAACAGATTTCATTCAGCACACTTAACTAATAACAATAGATTTAATAACGGTCGTTATTTGGTTTAAAAAAATAAAACAAAGATGACACAAATTAACAGCAGGCTTTTTACAGAATTAAATCTGTACACATATACCAATTAAAGATTTAAAAAGAAAAATCTAATCTCAGTTCAATACATTACACGTCATAGTTTAGTTCTGCAAAAAAAAATAGACTAAAAGAAAGTTCAAATTTTTAGGCTTTTGGTGCAAAATTATTTACAGAAACATTCAACTTTTGAGCATTATTGAAGCAAAATTATGAAGAGAAGTCTTTTTTCAAACATGTTGCACAGAAAAAAAAGTGGTTATTTGGTTTTAAAAATAAAACAGAGATGGCACAAATTAACAGCAGGTTTTTTACAGAATTAAATCCATACATATATACCAATTAAAGATTTAAAAAGAGAAATCTAATCACAGTTCAATACATTACATGTCACAGTTTAGTTCTGCAAAAAAATAGACTAAAAGAAAGTTCAAATTTTTAGGCTTTCAGTGCAAAATTATTGGTAACAAATTATTTACAGAAACATTAAACTTTTGAGCATTATTGAAGCAAAATTATGAAGAGAAGTCTTTTTTCAAACATGTTGCACAAATGAAAAACAGTGGTTATTTGGTTTTAAAAAATAAAACAAAGATGGCACAAATTAACACAGGCTTTTTTACAGAATTAAATCCATACATATATACCAATTAAAGATTTAAAAAGAGAAATCTAATCATAGTTTAATACATTACACATCACAGTTTATGGGTTTTTGAAATGTTGCCTGAAAGTTTTTGCATGTTTAAGATTGCATTCATCTCTGTAAAAAATAATCCATATTAACACCACCAAAAAATAAAAATAATCCCAACAAGTTCTATTTGTAGCAGTACAAATTACTTAATATGTCATAATAAAACTAAACAGATATTTCTAAAGACTAGTTCAATTACATTTTGATTAAATTTGTCAACTCAAGAAATTATATTTTTCATATGAAATGTCTATTGCATCATACTTCATTTTGAAAGTACAAACTGTGATGTGTGCTACCATAAAAAAGCCTGCTATTCATTTATGCCATCTTTGTTTTATTTTTAAACCAAATAACCAGTTTTTTCATCTGTGCAATATGTTTGGAAATTCATTTATGCCATCTTTGTTTTATTTTTAAACCAAATAACCAGTTTTTTCATCTGTGCAATATGTTTGGAAAAAGTCTTCTCTTCATAATTTTGCTTCAATAACCTTCAAAAGTTGAATGTTTATGTAAATAATTTGTTACCAATAATTTTGCACCAAAAACCTAAAAATGTGAACTTTCTTTTTCTCTTTTTTTTTGAGGAACTAAACTGTGATGTGTAATGTATTGAACTGTGATTAGATTTCTCTTTTTAAATCTTTAATTGGTATATATGTATAGATTTAATTCTGTAAAAAAGCCTGCTGTTAATTTATGCCATCTTCGTTTTATTTTTTAAACCAAATAACGACTGTTATTAACTCTGTTGTTATTAGTTAAGTGTGCTGAATGAAATGTGTTTAAAAAAAAGCTTCTCTAAATAATTTTCTTCCAGTAGGCTGCAAAATTTAAACATTTTAATTACATGTGTGCTGCAATAAAGCTCAAAATAATAATGTAACCTGCTACAAATCAGCCTTGAAAAAAATTGGATAAGAATTTTTTTTGAAGATTTCTATAAATCTATTTTTAAAATATTTAAATGCTTTTCCATAACTTCAAAGCAGAGTATAATTAATTTGATAAATATAAGTTCCCATGTACATTTATTATTGCTTTTTAATATATATTAATCACTGCTTTAGAAACTTTTTGAAAAGTACTTATTTTTGATGCTTTTCCATAATTTAAAAGCAGGGAATAATTAATTTGATAAATTTTGGGAGACAATTAGAACCTCTCTGGTGTAATGTTCTTATTGCTTTTTAGTATACATAAATCCCTGCTTTGAAATCTGATCATACAGGCATATTTGCAAATCTTGAAAATCTTTTCTTTAAATAGTGATGAAATTTAGTATATTTTTTTGTAAACTACATCATCCCCCATTATCAGTTAATGAGGCTTCATTACTTTTTAGATATATTATGGTTTTTCTGTTTTTGTTGTAATTTGAATTTCGTAGTTTTTTTGTTTTGTTTTTACATTTGTATTTTCGAAAAAATTGTGCGATTTAGTCATTTCAATTTGTCCATTTCAGCTACTTTTGGTTAGAAATTCTTCATTGGAGGAGGGTTGGCTTTACATTTGACTTATTTCAGAGCAGAGTATAATTAATTTCATAAATAGAATCTCTTGAGTAATGTTCTTTTTAGTTTATATAATCAATGCTTTGGGATCACAGATGCATATTTGCAAATTTTGAAAGCTAAATATTGATGAAATTCTGATTTGGTAACTCGCATGCCATTTTAATGAAACCCCATTTGCCATTGTTCATTTTTTTGACATAGTTTTACTGTTTTTGTGGTAATTTAAGTTTCATAGCCTTTACTTGTTTTTTTTTTTTTAATTTGTATTTTAAAAAGAATTGTGTGATTTACTCATTGTAATTTGTCCATTTTAACTATTTTTGGATAGAAGTTCTTCTTTGGGGGGTGTGTGTTGATGATTTCAGGGTATTTTTTTATTTTTTGTTCCATCGATGATTTCAGGGATTTTTTTTATTTATTTATTGTTCCATCAATGATTTCAGGGATTTTTTATTATTATTTGTTCCATCAATGATTTCAGCATTTTTTATTCCGTCGATGACTTCAGTGGTTTTTTTTTATTTTTTGTTCCATCGATGATTTCAGTGTTTTTTATTTTTTGTTCCATCGATGATTTCAGTGATTTTTTTATTTTTGTTTTATCACTTGCATGCTTCTCATGGCTTGTTGATGGTACTGCAGCACCACCCAGAGGCCACGTGTGGTGTAAGTTACAACTATCAAAGAAAATAGTTTTGTTGTATATAACACTTTAGTACAACCTGTATGCAAAGTAGATATGTTGCTACATTTATTAAAGCTATAATAGTTTATATTTCTTTTGATGGAGTCCAATTATTATTAAAATAACAGTATTGCACTGAAACATGTACCAGAAAATAATAATTTAATATTATAATAGTTAAATTTTAGGAAAGGATAGGGAGTAGAGAATATAAAGTTAATTTAAATTTAGCATCTGTAATTTTTAAATGATAAAATAAGAGTTAAATTTCTGGCTTATTATAACTTTGCTAAAAGTTATTAAAGTTATTTTTAATATCTAATATCTTTAAAAGTTGGTTTTGTAGTTGTAATAAATTACAGATAGTTATTTATGAAGTAATTAATAAGTTAAGTTAAAGCTTAAAATGCCATTTCCTCCATTTGTGTATGTGTATGTATGGATGAATAAAACTTGTTTTATAATTAACAAAATTAGTTTTATTTTGAGTGATTCAAACTAATAAAAAAGGTAAAGAATTATAATATTAGTTAAATAATATATATATATATATATATATATATATATATAGGTAATAATATATATATATATATATATATATATATATATATATATATATATATATTATGGCTATTACCTTAAGACTATGCACTTGAACTTTGATGTAGGAATCTCTACAAATATTTACCAAGATTAACGACTTTAAAAACAAGAGCAGCCACTCTTATCTTCAATCTACTTTTTAAATACATAGGTGAATCTAAAGCACTTTGATTTGAGAGCACAAAGCTATTAAATACTTCACTGATTATAAGTCCACAGTTTCTATTTCACACTAATGTTCACAAAATCTTTCGATTTACGAGTTAGTGTTAAGATCTTATAGTTAGAAATTTTTTAAGACAATTTAAAGTTGTAATTATTATTAATTTGTTATGTGCATACTCATTATGTAATTAATATACATATATATATATATTAAGACTATGCACTTGAACTTTGATAGTAGGGACCTCTAATGGATAAAATGTTTATTAATGCAAACTTTAATAAATAAATATCGTAAAGAGACTCAATTAGTAAATGCATAAATAATGCAATTATTTTTTTTATTATATTTTTTTTAATAAGAAACTGGTAATTTTATTTTCAAACTAAATTTGTTAAATCATGTGTAGTTTTGAAAATATCTAGATTAAAATGACGTAATTTTCTGATTGACTTGTTTTGTAGTTAAGGTTTAAAATAATAATAACAGCAACAACAACAACAACAGTCTTTGTTTATTGGATATTAATAAGAAAGTGACAGCTAAAAAAGGTAAAAAAGCTATAAAAGAGAGATTTGTGTTGTTTTAAGTTAGTCTGGTTTAAACTCATTCAGCACTTTCACCTTCTCTCTCTCTGGCAAGTTAAAATTTTAAAGTGTTAAATTTTTATAACTATTATTATTACTTTTTAAAAGTGTTATCTTTTGAACCTAATCATCTCTAAGTCTATGATGTGTTGTTAAAAGCACACAGGAACTCCATTTCTTGTTATTAAATCTCAATTTAGGCTTTCTTAATGGTCACATAATGCTATGGAGGAAGTTTATGTTTAGTTTACATCAATTTAGAAAACATAACTTCAAAATGTATCTGGATTAAAAGCAGGTGTTGTGTTCAATTACATATATTGTAAAGTTTGTGAAGAACAGTTTCCTCAGTTCATATTTGTTTGAATATTTATCCTACAAAAACAGAAAACTAAAAGTAAATTGGAATGCAAAGACTATTAAACTATATAATTGAAGTTTAAAATGTGTTATGTTAATTTTGCCTGAATAACTGTAAAATGTTTATTTAAATGAATTACTTTTAAAAATAATTCTTTGTATATGAAACTTCATATATGAAAAAGAGAAATATATACTGGAGAAATTTCACTATTCTTTTAATAATTTCCATGTTGAAGTTATTAAGTTTAATATTGTGGAAAAACTTGAAATTAGCACTGTATTAATTAAGCTAAGAAAATGTGTGTCAGAATAATTAAAACATATTTCCTAAGTAGCAATTAAAATGCTTCAAAGGAGTAGATGTGAATGAAATATTTGTCAATATTTGCCATAGGTTTGGCAGAAATATTTCTAAAGACATTTTGACAAGCTGGATTATTTTTTGCTAACTATTGCTTTATAAAATATGTTAAGGAAATTATTAAAGTTATAACCTAGAAATGTTGTCATTATTATATGATAGATAACTTTAAAAAATTTAAAATGTGTGCCTTGAAGAAAATAAAAATAAAACTGCATTATTAATCAAACAAACCCACAGCATCCCAAAAGACAATCAGTTGAATAAGTTATTGCATTTTATCATCGTCATTCTCATAATATCCAGCTCATTGCTTTATGCTTATTTATTTTTCTCTTATATTATTTAAGATGCTTTTAAATTTAGAACTAAGTTAGTTATAAGAACTATTATATATTGCATTTAGAAATCTTTTGCCATATTTTTTTAAAAAAAGATATGTTTTGTCTTGAAGCTTCGTAGAACCATTTACCCATTGAAGGAGTACTTCACACCCTTGACAGATAGCCCAGTGCAGAGAAATCTCACTTATAAACTAAGGTTTTGTGTTTGGTAATATATATATATATTATGTAATTTTTCCTTTGTATTTCGCTATGTTTTTCAATAATACTATTTTAGTATTATAATTGTGTCGGGTAATTTTTTATGTATTTTAATTGGTTTGTAAAAATGTGTAGGTATTCTACACATTGTTTGATAAATATTTTTATTATATATTTTGATATTTGTTGGATATATTAAACTATATTATATTTTGAGTCAGCAGAGATGTTCATCTCTCACAATAATTATTTTTAAAATGTATGGTATTTTATTCATTTATGAATAAAACAGCTAAAGTATTTTGATATTTTGCATAAATGCAATAGTAGTTATAACCGCTAATATTTTCATGCACTTGAGAATTATTATTCTCACATTTTTATTCATTGTATCAGTCCTGTCTACTTATTTTTAACATTTTGATATTCCATACATGTGTGTATTGTTACTTTGTGCCAAAATTTTATATGCTATTAATTTTCTTTATTGATATTTCACAGTCGTTTAACTTAATTGCATATTGTCAGTTTCAGACATTGCTTATTATTTATTATAGTTAAAATTTGAATATGACTTTAGTCAGTTACAGTGTTAAGTTTGTATCTTGTCATCATATAGTTTATAGTATTGTTTGGCCTCATAATGTTAGGCCCTACTTATTCATGTTTATTATTATGTTTGATGGAGTGGACAAATCCCCCCCCCCCAATTATTATTATATGCTTTTCCATGAGTTGATAGTGCTTTTCTCTCATGATAATTATCACATGTTTAAAGGTACCTACATTCTTATACAGGATATTTTTGGGTGTGTCACTCCACATTTTCCTGATGTGCTGTGACAAAGTCCAGGCATCCTCTCTTGCCTTGGATATAGGTATGGAAGCCACAATTCTTGTTGATATTCTCATGCTCTGCAGAGCCTATGTTTTAGCCTATCACTCATCATGTGCTTAAATCTATTTTTCCACCATGGTAGGTGACGTTATTTTGTGATCTAGATGTGTGATGATAATAATAAGCTAGTTTTAAAGAATTTAATTTCTTCAGGTTGCACTTGGTTATTTCAGTGTTAAGAAGTGTAACAATGTCTGTATTGTTTTGCTATGATATTATAATCAGCTACAAGTAAACCAACAAGAGATAATAGTTTTAAATATTTATTTGTAAGCATATAGCCATTAAGTGCAATCCAAATATTCTATGTAATTGTTGTATTTATCTAGAATTTTTTGCTGATGGCTGTGTAAGTCATTTACATTAAATATTTTGGTATTATTAATATTATGTGGACAGTAATTTATTAATAATATGTATGAACATGACTTCTGATAAGTGATACATACTCTTCTTTCATTCATTTAGTTAGTAGTACAGAATACAAGCAATATAAGATTGTTTATTTTAATCTGATATTGATTTTGGTTATGCCAGCAACCGATTTAAGTTTATTAGGTTATTAATGATTATCATTTTGAAAAATAAATAAATTTATAAAAAAATATATGTTACAGAAATATTGTTAATTCAGTTTAAACATTTAATTTTATTATATCTAAAATGATCATTTAGTGGAATCAAGGTGTATAAGAGTTTGCTATTGTTAACTCTCAATTTTAGTAATATTATTTAATAAATTGATTTGTGTAAAATCATTTGTTTTTCAAAACCTTGGTTAGTCTATTTGCTTGAGTACTTACAGTCAAAAGAATATTTTATCAGTGTTATTTTGGCAATAAGTCCAAACTTTGTGTGTAAATATTTTTTTTTAGTAATGATTGTAAATAAACTTATTGATTATTTATTTTAAACGAATCTAGTTTCTGTTTATTTTTTTTTATATGCTATTGTATTGGGTTCATACTATTGATTACTTTCTTTGAGTTAATGATATACAGAATATTCCAACATTTACAGAAATAAAATAGAGTCATGTATATAATTGTGATTTCTAAGTGAAATCAAGGTAACAGATAATTAAACATTTGCAAATACTAATAATAATATTTTGCATTAAGAATTATTTCAACTCCGTTTATCTTCTAAAAAAATTGTATAATATGAAAATGAAGATGGCTTGACATTTCAGAAGATTATCTATGCTATTTCAGACTGCACACTATTGAGTTATTTTATATTAAATGACTAATTTATTTCAAGGTCCAATTACATTGAATTACTTATGAAGGTTGTCTGTGGGAGGGTGGAAAGACATAAAAAGCACCATTGTCTTTCTTCCATCTCGAGTGATGTCCTGTGTAAAAGGCTATGATTATTCCAAATTTTAAATATTTTAATTAAGCAATTAGATATTAGAATAAATGTTCTTTTATATAATTTTGATGAGCATTGTTATTTAATATTAGGAAGCAGTCACTACCGGAGAAGTGTTTGCCTTATCATTCATTCATTTATCTATTCATTTATTTAATAGGCAACATTATACTACAGAATATTTACTCTTGTTATTTTCACAATGATTTATCCAATATTTCTCTGTGTCATGATATTAAATATTAACAGTATAAAACAAGTATTTACTTATTTATTCCCTGTATTATCAGAAAAGTACATCTTAGGGTAGTTCACATCAACCAAATGTTTCAAATTATGCTATTTAGAATTGATGATAAGAATATTACTATATTTTGAAATAGTAAATAAGAAGCTTTATTAGAGAATACTTCTTTAAGTACAGATTTGTTTTACTCTGAGAATATAATTTGATGAGAGATTAAATCTGACAAATATTTAATAAAAATAGAAATTTTCCTCTTTATCATTTATTCAAAATTATTTATTATGCCATGATAATTGGCAGTATTGTTTGATTTTTCCTCTATCTTATTATAAGTATCTGTAGTATCATTATTAAAATTTATTGTAACCTCACTGAGTCTAGCTGTAGAGTTTCTAGAATAGTGATTACAATCTCTAGGATAGTGTCTTTACAATTTCAATTATCATAATGTCACAAATATTATCGAATTACAAGTTCTCCTTGGGTTATAGTATTTAAACAATAAACTGCTTATGTCTTATTTTCATGCATTTTTTTTAATTCTTGTAATTTCCATTGTTACCAGTCTTCTTTCAAGTTATAAATATATAAATACGCTACAACAGGAATGATCAATATTTTATAGTAATTCACTAATTTTTTACACACAAGTTGATGTGCACCATATAATTTTTGTGATACCAAGTACAATATGTATAAACAAATAATATTTGACATTTTTATTATATAATAATGTATTTTTGTAAATGAAAATAGTCAAGTATTTTTTAAGTTTGAATCAGTTAAGTGTGATATTGTTTCTTTTTTATTGTTTTTTTTTTTTTTATCAATTTCTTAATGAAAATAATTTTTATAAAAAGAAAACTTCAAGGCACATATAAAATAAACAATTAGGAAGTGAAAGTTAAAAACTATCATGGCTCATTCTTAATCAGACAAATGATATCTGTATAATTAAATAATTTTTTTTTGCTCAATTTTTGCTATAAATTGTGTTTATAGAGTACAAATAAAAATAGTTTTTAAAACTTTTCAAAGAATTAGTCTTGACTTTTATTTTTATTACCAAAGATGCAATGTGCCATGTTTGCCACATGCACCAAAAGGTCATCCTGTAATATGTTATTAAACTATTCACATATAATATAAAAAATAAAATAGCATAAACATAAAATAAATGCTTGAAAATAAGTGCATAAGGTTTTACTATATATATATATACAACATGTCACATAATCACCATTTCCTATGCATACACAAGCTGTTAAAACAATGACAAATTCTCCATACAGCAGTGTCACTCAATGCAAGCCATATTAATCAATGAATGCAAGAAGATTTGTGCATAAAATCTTTATCTATTGGCTACCCATCCGATATCCCCAGATTAGTTTTTAGCTTGTGACTTTCATCAGTGAGGAGCTTTGGATCTGAAAGCATTGCATCTAAATCTTAGGATTTACCTTTTTAAAGCTATTAGTCCAAAATGAAATCAGATAATGTATAAGTACAAGAAAATAGTGCTCATGTAATATTACTTAATACCAATCATTCCCATGGGATGATTGTAACTATGGTTATTAAAAAAACTGACGATCTCAAAAAGTATAAAAATATTGAGCTGGGTTCAAATCTATATGACTATACAAGTGAATAAGCTTGGATTGAAAATATGTTTTCATTTTGGACTCATAGTTTTATAATTGTCTAAAAAGGTAAAAGGTCACTAGAGAGTTGCATTAGATCCTAAGATTTAGGTGCATCCAAGGCTCCTCATTTCACAAGCTAGAAACTAGTATGAGGATATTGAATGAATAGGCAATAGATAGAGATTTTATGGACAAATCTTGAATTCATTGATTACTATAGCTTGCATTGGAAAACACTACTGTATTGAGAGTTTGTTACTGTTTTTAATATTTTTAAATATATGAAGTCAGATGGAAGAAAACTAACCATCACATATGTGCTATAAACAGGCAGGACTCCCCTGTCAATGAATGATTTAGATGCATAGTCAAAATTTAATTTAAAATATAAAAAAGGAATGTAAAAAGAACTTCATTATTACAACTTTCATTTGTATGTTATGGTAACTCTGGCAAAAAAAAAAAAGAAAAACCTGCAATAGTATAAAAGTTGGCAAGTTTTCCCAAACAAGACAAGTTTATCTGAGATAGATGTAAAATCAAGAAAAGTACAGTAGTAATTATCAATAGCATTTTCTCAGGTAAACTCTCCAGCTCGGGGGGAGGGGGGGTACTAGTATTAATACTGAAGGTAAATGGCATTAGAAAGAAGAGTAGATTATTGTTAGCATAGGATGAAATGTTTTTAGTGGCTGTGATATCACTTTTTTATTTATGTCAAAAAAAAAAAACAAACTATAAAATTTTTTTTAAAAGATTTGGACATAAAATTACCAACAGTCATGATAGATTCAGAGAAATTTAATAACAACAAAAATATTGATGGTTATATATATTCATTTATTTTTTAAAAAATAAATTTGTTGATAAAACACAATACACTGCTTTGTGATTTTAGAAGTGATGATACTTCAGAAAGATTTTGTAGCAATTAATCAGTATAAAACACCTAAATTTTTTTAAAAGGTGTGATAAACACAGATGCAAATTAGAAAAAGTGAGTTGTTTTGACACAATATTTAAATTGTTATTTATTGATAAAATACAGTACTGAAAATAATGAGCTCAGGTAATTGATGAAAGGTTGATGACCTTAATTTCTAAAAAGAAATTATATTCTTTTTCCTTTTTAAAAAAACATTATTCAACTTGTCTTTGGACAAGTGGATTTTTTCATCTTTGACGGCAGCAGTTAATCCATCATTAACACTTCAGAATTATGCAAATAACTTCTTTGATTTTTGGGGAAATAAATTATAATCCTAAAAGCATAAAATTTAAAATATAAACTAGGATAACAAAATTTTTTTAAAACTTTGTATAATATAGATATGATTTGACTTTTCTAGTGAGGTATAAAATAATAAAAGAAACTATCATGATCATCAATCCTATAATTAATGGGCAGGCTTCACGTATCATTTCAGACTATATATTTTCCAAATTACTTTATTCTTTAGTTTGTTCATCAGAATTTCACACCTTCCTTTTTAAAATAATCTATAAGGGTTTAATTATATTTTCCCAATATACCATTCATCTACCTCTAACAATATTTTAGATCTATGAAATTCTCTTTTTTTTAATTTTATCATTAAATTTTTTAACTCATACTTTTAAATGCCCCACAAAATTTAATATAGTGGTAGATTGTCATTGGCAATAAAGCAACTCAATTATTTATGCCCTGAATGATTTATTGCAATAGTAAAAAGTCAAACCCAGGACCCTAACTAAAGTCTTTGGAATGATTCTAATTCGGGCACTTCTGGTATTCAAACTTCTTTTGATCTTGTAAGTAATAAAACCATTTAATTATTACTCATGCTTACTTTTCCATGTCAATGTAATTAATCTTTCATTTCTCTCTTTAAAATACTTTCAATAGCTTTTCCTTTCTCTTCTTTATCCCAACCTATAATTGTATATGACTTTGCTCTTTTCATGTATAAATTGAAAAAAAAAAAACAGTCCAAGATTGTAATTATATATAAAATACTTTTTTCTATCCTTAAGAGTGAAATTATATATAAATATTTTTCTCTCTTTACATTTGATCAATATGAAAACATTATAATAAGGTTTTTATCTGAAAAGAATTCAATTTAAATAGTTATAAATATTCAAACATAAACAAATTAATAATCATATTATTCCATTAGTTTTACTTTGTTATATTAGACAGTTGCAACTTTTATATTAAGTCACAGCTAATTACAAAAATATCATGTTAGTTAATAGTTACTACTTAGCAATGCATTAGCTCTGAATAACGATCAATTAAATTGAAATAAATCATTGACTTTTATTACCATTACCATCTTAATATTCATTATTTGTATAATTAATTGTAATTAATGATAGAGATTGTTATTGAAAAAATTGAAAAAATATAAATAGTAAATAGAACTCTGATTTTATCAAAATAGTAAATCTATTTCTTCTACTTCAATTCTGCTATGTCTAAAGTTGAATATTTTATAGATGACAGATGATAGTGCTAAGTAAATCCTAAGAGTTTTGGATCTAGATCTAATGCATATGGATTTGTGAATCTAATGCATCTTTCCCCAGAAATCATTATTTGTTCATTTTTTACTATTAGATTATTATCTGGAATTAAAAACTAGAGAAAAATGACAAAGTATATTAGAACAACAAAAAAATTCAAATGCACTAATCCAAATCAAAACTCCATCCTGTAACAATCAGATTTGTACATTCAAGCACCAAAATCCAGAGTTTTGGCAAATTATACTAAGGCTGATCTAGACGAGGGGTTGAGACCTCAAATCTGATCACATCTCAGCTGCTCCATCAACACTCCATGACTTACTATCCTATGAATGACATATATGAGGCTACACTCAGAAATTCCTTAGTTTGTGTGCTGGCAGAAGCAAAAGGTGGAGCAAGAGACTCAGGGAATATTAACTAAATTATTGTTTTAAATACACACACATGGCTGGCTAGATAATGCATATATTAATAAGTAACAATAATATTAAAAAACTTAACTAAGATTTAGGATGGATTATGAATGATATGCAACAGTTATTATAATTTAATATATTTTAATTAATCAATATTGTAACAGTCATATCTGTACATTCACACAACAAAATCCAGAGTTTTAGTAAATTATCCCAAGGCTGATCGAAGTGAAGTTTTTGAGATCTCGAATCCAATCTCACCCTGGTTATTTTACCAATGCTCAGAGATTTACTACCTTATGGATGACATATAAGAAGCTATATGTATTTTTTTAATCGCCGTGCTGGCAGTACAACAGCGGTGAAACACGAGACTAACATTTGATTATATTAACTAACACATCCATAAAGTACATCTATATAGAGATCTGACCCACAAATAGATATCAATAAATCTGGTTGTGATTCTTAAATAATAATGAATAATTAATAAATGATTTATGAGCAAAACAATGAGACATTAAGCGTAACTATATTTAAATAAAATTTAATATAAGCCAAATTTAAGAAAACAAAATAAAATAAACAATGTGAAATGCAATACGTGAAATTATCTCACTCACAGGCGAGTATGAGGTTATGTTAAAAACAATACATAAAATTATCTCATTCGCTGGTGGGTGAGTATGAGGTTATGTTAAATATAATACGTGAAATTATCCCACTCACAGGTGAGTATGATATTAGGTTAAATGCAATACATGAAATTATTTCACTCACAGGTGAGTATGATATTAGGAGTTACAAGCTGTTTAAGTGAATATTTGTAATTACAATTTTGAATGTTTATTCACTTTTAATCCATGCTTAACTATGCCTTAATTATGCTATGCTATAGAATAGTAGATTTGCATTTGTTAGTTTGCAGAGATGTTTTTATGAATTATAACTGATACCATTTTAATAAGCTAAACATTTTTCTATACAGATAAAAGACAAAACTAGATTCGAGTTCATATCAAAGTTGAAATACTTAATTGTGGAGGGTTGAACTAGCGGCTAGCAATCTGACTTCAGATACTATGGTGTTTATACAAATATATAATCTGAGTCTGTGCATCTCGAATGTGCTTGATCATGGGATTCATTACTGGGTAATCAGTTCCCATGGACTGCACCACTTACTATGAATAAGAGATATTTAGTCTGGATGACCGGAACAGCTAATAAGATATCTGGATTCTTGTGTTCCAGTCCTGAATAAAGATAATAGGATGGCCCTTAAAATCAAAGCCCATTTTAAAAAGAGAGCTGTTCGATCTAATGAGATGGGTTGACCTTAAACCAAGCTCATTTAATACAATATATACAGCAAGAAGTATAGGCATGTATGTGATTCCCAAGACCCATTCACCACACTGACTACATCATTACATAACTACAATTCAGATGCAAAACATTAGTTTCATTTCATGAAACCACCATGAGCTAGTTCATAAAATAGCATTTATAATTATGCTACTAAAGGAATATATAGAACAAATGCATTTATAATTATGCTACTTATTATATATATAGAACAAATGTTACGTTTACTCTTTTCAGAAAGAAGTTTAGTGTGGGCGTTAATAAATGAGCAGTTAAATAATCATGAGAACATCTAATCATTTCTCACTAATTATTGTATGTTAGCAAACTCTGTTCTGGAAAACATAGCATAAACAAATAAATAATTTAACTAATATCGGCATAGACTTTTAAAAGAAAGAAAATTAATAACTAATAAATTATTTATTCATGTAAGTTAAATTTAGAATTTGGCTTTACTTTCTCATAGTTTAAGTTAAATTAGGCAAGACTTACAAATTAAAAGATAAACAAAATAAAAGTTACATTAGTTTAGTTTTATAACTTAATATTTGGAGAGTTAAATAGGTTAATTTAATAAAGTGGCCCTTACATTCAGTTAACTAGCTTTACGGGTTTAGGTTTAGTTTAAAATATTTTAAGATCTGCAGGAATCAGTTAATGCTACATCTTCCTTGGCTAACAGCATGATTACTTGAAGTTGGTTTAAGTCTTTATTTCCTCCACAACTGGGCTACTGGTCTTTATGTCTCTGCATCTTATAGATCAGTCCAGGCTTTTGGATGGCAAACCTCTTGCCAGACTATTCACGAGTTCCCATTATGAGATTTTAATTTGCTGGTCAAATTAAACTTCAACAGCAGTAGTGGAATTAAAATTTAGCAATAAGTCAATCAGCTCAACATGGCTGAACAGAGGTTATATACTCTTTTACCCCATTCTTTATGAACCACCCAACCTGTTTACAAGTTTTGGCTTCCCCATCTGTTTGCCATATTTTTTAATAAAACAAGAGATTCCTGCTGATTTATTGATTTCTCATCTCTTTTAAAATTGGTTCATTCAATCTTGACCAATAGTTAGTTAATGTGGTTCTAATTTAAAATCATTTCACTTTTATCCTCTAATTAGGTCAAGATCGAGTGAACAGATTATTTTTAATCACATCTGTTTTTTATTATTATTATTAAAAACTGATTTTAAAAGTCATAAACATCTTACCTATGTGTAACACATTATACTGAAATTTATCTTTATATGCAAAGTAATATAATTTCTACATTAGCTCTAATAAAATTTAAAATAAAACAAAATTTATAATGCTTTTAAATCTATTGCATTATTTATCTTCAGCATATATGTAGGTTTCTGTTACACACAGCAAGGTTTACCTTACTTAATAAATAATATTACATATGTGCGTATACTCTGATTTATTATACATAATCATAAGCATTGAACAAAGTATATTATTATATATGCAAACACATGATTATTACAATAACAAAGTTTAAATTTAACCTGATATATGCAGACTTGGGTATACAGCTAGAAAAAAAATACTACTATAGAATATAATAGGTGAAACAGACTGATAGATAGATCTGACTGTTTCAATGTAAATTGAATAAATAAGAGTGCATTAAAGGACACATGCAGGTGTAAACAATAATGACCAAGTAATAGAATCTCATCTGATGCACCATATTTCAAAAGAATTTATTACAATTTTTAGGATCTACAGTTTCTAATCATGCCTTAATTTTACTAAGCCCAACCTGTTAGGTTTGTGATGGTTAAGTCAGTGCAATAATGATTATTTATCACTATAACATTTAATAAAAGTCATTTACTAACACTTAACAGGCAGCAATAAGCTCTCTATGCAAATTATATATGTACAAATCAGATTACATATCCAGATCAATGCCAAAATATTACATAACATTGTGGAGGGATGAACTGGAGCTTTGTAATATGACTTCAGATACCATGGCATTATATATATTACTAGAAATATGTGCATCTCAAATGTGTAGTTACTTAAGGGATTCAGTGCCAAGTACTCAGTTCCCATGAACTGTATGACTTACTGTGAATAAATTGAACACATAGTTTGATGATCAGAGCAGCTTATAAAAACAATCTGCACTCTCATGTTCCAATTCTAAAGAAGAGCTGTCTGAACTAAGGAGATGGGGTGGCCATTAAAACCAAAAACCCATTTATATAAAACATACAGCAAGACATATATGCATGCATGTGCTTCCTAAAGACACATTCACCACGCTAAATATAATATTAATGAATAACTAAATGTATGCAAAATTCTATAGTTTTGTTTCATGAAACTACCATACACCAGTTCATAATTAACATTCTTAAAACATGCTAAAAATGAATAATTAAAGTAATCTAACTTTATTAATCAATCTGCATAGTTTATAATATAACTAAAAAGAGGATCAAAGCATATCTGTGGCTTAAGTAATACATATAATATGCTTCATAACTCATTTTTACATTTATTAACTAGTTGCTTTATTAACTTGCAAACCTGATATTAACAACAACAACAATAATAAACTAAACATAATTGTTTAATGAATATATTTAGGTTTTCAGAGTGGAGATTTGTGTGTGTGTTCTAAAGAGCAACATTACTTAATTTGGAGAGCCTCTAATCATCTCTCTCCCTCAATTTTTATTCATAAAATCAATCTCCATTCTGAACTGTGCATAACATAAATTAGAAAATAACATATATATATATAAAATAAATAAGTAGGCAGGATCACAGATTAAAAAATAGAATAATAACTAAATAAGTTATTATTAACAATCATTTAGAGTTTTATAAAAAAATAGGCAAGTTTACAGCTATTAATTTTAGCATAATTTTATATCATAATTTACAGATTAACCTTTGCCTAGAACTGGATGCGAATTTGTGGATGAAGTGCCCCCTGTGGCATTAGTACTCAACACAATATTGCATTTTGAAATTTCCTTTGACAACAGTCAGTAATTTTGTCTGAAAAATTCCGTTTTTCGATTCTAGCACATGCGCATACTAATCAGGTATTAGTTTGTAAAGTCTCACATAGATGACAGTTATAATTAATGATTTATTCATTATTCTGTGGATGATAATGTGTAGGCCCCATATTCACTCTTTTACCGACCTATATAGAGAAAAGACATTATACTTTGATATCTGCAAAATAATTTTCTTTTTTTTTTAATAATTTGCATTATTCTTTCAATTGGTAAGTTATAATAATTATTTATGATTTATTTTTCTTTTTTAAAAAATATTTTGATGAAAATAAGCTCTGACTATCTATTTAGATATCTAGAATCTGTGATAATTCTTCAACTTTCATATTCTTGCACGTATTTTTTGATATTTATTCTCACAAGTAATATTTTGAAATCAAGTAAATATTACTAACTAAATATATCTATTTCAAAAAATTATAATTATATTTTCTGCAATAAACAATAAGGTTGTTTTTGTAGATTTTGAAAATATGAAGCATCGTTTTTATCAATTGAAAATTTTCAAAATCACATGATGTTTTCTTATCTATAAATGTTTGAATATCTATTATACTTTTTTACAAAATATTTTAGGTTTTAGAAAGTATGTGAATCAAAACTTGATTTATATATATTTTTATAATAATCTACTTCAATATATAACACCAAATAAACAGCATTTCTTTTTCATATATTTTGAGTGACGTGATAGCATCTATATATATATCTATTCATTTTTCACCCTTCATTATATACATTGGGTTTTTTGGACAAAAATATATAAATATGTGTTATTTTTTTCATATAAAATATAATTTACATTTTAGAATGTATATGATCTAAAACTTTTGATTTATATATATATTTATTATAATTTTTTCAATATATTTTGAGTACATGATAGCATATATCTGTAATTGTAAAAATGTACAGTTTGGGCCCCTTTTTTGAAAAAAAAAAACTACGAAAAGGTTAAATCAGTTTTTAGTTTAAAAAACATTATTACAATTTAAAAGTTCATGCATGATTAATATTAGCTAGCTTAGAGTTTTAGAGATTCATTTATAAATTTATGAGAGTTAATTTTAAGAGCTCTATGGAAAAAAAATGTTACCGCATTTTCTTTGTTGAGGCTTCTGTAGCTGATCACCATCATACTTTGCTGGGCTTGTGTTTCTGATGCTTTCTGAACAGGCTTTGGGTCTTGAACTCCATCTTGCATGGATCATTTCTCCCAAGGAGGGGGCAGTGGTTACTTTACCCAAAATTCTCATGGTAGAAAAGTTAACAAGTGAACCCCCTTACAGAAAATTTAAAGTTATTTATACCAAGAAAATCGGTAATTCGAGTGTCATGTTTACAACTTTTACAAAAATTTCCCAGTAATTTAAAATGCATAAAGTGACATCTTTGGTCATTTCTTGGTGAAAACAATAATGGCCAAATAGGTCACTCCTTGTTCTTAGTTTTTATTTTTAAAAGACATCAAAATTTTGATTCCTTGTTTGATTAATTACTTGCAGATGGTTTTCTCAGAATTACAACTTTTTTAAAACAGCTAATTTTTTTTTTAAAAGAGTTTAAGTTCATAAACATTTTATTATATATGTGTGTGGGACTACCACAGGAATTGAAATTTATATATGAATGCCTTTAAATAAAGAGTTTTTAGCTAAGAATAATGCAAATTTAAATTAATTTAAAAGAGTTGTAATGCTTTTAAATCTATTGCATTATGTCTTCTTTCACATATATGTGTAGGTAATTACACACATATAGCAATGTTCACTTAATTTAAATTATATTATTTTATTAAATCTTAAATTTATAACTGCGTATGCATTATATGCATACAAATATTAATATGATTATTGGATGTGTGCACCTATACAATTACATGCACATACATGTAAATATACACTATTACATAAAAATAAATTATTAGATGCTTATATACATGGACTGGGATGGATTTAAACTAAAGAAAAATATACTACTATGAAACATAGTGGGTGAAATGGGGTGATGGCTAAGGCTATAAACAAAAAATTAATTTGGGAATATGGATTGTATAACACTGGGTAGGGATTTATTAAACACCACCAGGAGGTAGAACTGGCATGATAAGGGGGATCTAAGTATAAAGACCACAAGTGGACAAAGATAATGTTGCAGAAATGGGATGGAGCAGGTTTAAAAAAGAATATGAAAAAACTTAGGGTAGGGAATGTAATGTAGCTAATAAGTTCCTCTGGGCATAGTGACTCAGAGATTCCTGACTTTGATAAAGGAGTAGTCATATCATATCATATCATATCACATCCACAAGAATTGTTTTTAAAAAATATGTGCAAACAGAAGTCATGTGGTATTTTGTTATTAAGATTCAAAGGGAAATTGACAGATATAAACAAAACATATATGTAAATGACAGTGGAATCTATTCAATGGACAATAATTTGGTAATATTTTTATATGATGGAGATGAAAGATATGAAAATTTTTTTAGTGGATAAACGTTTCTAAATAAAAATAAAAATGCATAAAAAATTTAAATGGATAACTTAGAAAGAAAAAGAAACATGGTCTTATTAAAAGGATGATAAATTTGATTGTTTGTTCAATGGTGACCTTTATTTATATTTAAAAATGAGATAAGAGTTAAAATAAATTTCTGTGTATAGATAAATGTTTATAAAAATAAAAAATACAACAGAATGATCATGGATTTAAAAAAGAGAAAATATTGGAGAAAAATGTAAAGTTTAAAGATACATTGTGGATTATATATATATATAAAAAACATCTTAAAGATAATGATATATTGATAATGGATGGAACAATAGTTTTTTTTATTGCAATGACAAATTTTTAAAAAGAAAAGAATGAGAGTGCTGGAATAATGTAGAAGATGAAAAAATACACATTGTGTATAACTAAAAAATGGACATGTGAAACATATAATTATGGAATGTGAGTTTTTAAAACGAGAGAAATAATATTTGATTTCTGGAAGAAACTTATCCCCACATAAATCATAAACGTTCTGTTGAAAAATGGAAACAAAATATAATAATAATATAACTAGCATTCCTGATTTGATTTGTTGAAAATAAATTATTTCAAAAAGATATATTTATTTGTTATGCTGAAAGTAATGTATGGTGCCTCAGAAAAGGGCTTCAGTAAAAGAATAATATTAATGAAATGATAGATTAAATTTTATCATCTTTGGCATTAATTTTAAGATTGTCATATATACAAGTGCACACTCTACTTTAGATTTATCTACACACAAACAGAAAGTTTGTTTTAACCCCTAATTTAAATTTAATATTGTAAATAGTTCGCATTCAAAATTTAATTTAAATCATTTATAATTTGTAGAGCAAAGTTTAAAGTAAATATATGATTGATAATTTTTTTTAACATTATATTTTTAAATTGTCTTATTGGTCACTCTTCAAAAAATTAAAAATACTGAGTTAATTTTTGAAGCGCTATTTTTTTTATTTTATTATTGCTAATACAGGCTAGTGTTTCTCTAATCTTAAGCATTCCTAATTTATTTCTGTCACAGCCAGTCTTCCACAAAAAATTTAAATCTGGGAAGTTCTCAGGTTTGAAAAGGTTAAAAAAGGTTATCAATTCCTCCTTACTGGAGAATCACCCACATTCCAGCTTCTAAGAAAATGCTTTGACTTCACCATAGGGGTCAATAAATTCACAAAGGATCTACATAAGTTATCTGCTTCTGCTTCCATCAGTGAAATTAAAACTGTTCTTTTTGGAAGCATCAAGTTTTAAAAGATTTAAAATACATTTTACTTGTTTATAAATTATGTAGAATATATAGTGATATTCTATGTTAACAAATATCAAAAGTTTTACAAAAATCTAATTGTTTTATCAGAAGACTTTGTTATCTTTTAAATCTATAACGTAAACTCTAAATAATTACATGTTAGAATAAATTACGTTAAGTGGGTGGTGAATAATGATAATAAAGCTTTACAATATGGTTGTAATGCTCTATGCCACATCGGTAAACAAATGACTTGAGATAGAGAACATGTTTATATATACGCCCCCCCCCCCAGCCACACACAAATGTATCAGATGTAATTCCATTATTTAAATAAATGAGTCTAAATGACTGTAATATGTTTTTTTTGTTAATAAATTTAAAAATATTATTTTTTTTACAACGTTGATATAGTCTATTTTAAAAATTGTTAATTATACATTAAAGAGCTAAACAATTATTTGTAATTAAATTTTTGTTTGAAAAATAAATAACGACTATTATGGTTTAGTACAATAATAAGATTGATTAATTCAAGAACTAAACACTTCTGAATTGATTTCAGTTGAGGAAAGCATGGATAAAAAAAGAGTTACATTAGTCAATTGAATGCAGTTGTTATGTTTATTTAGCTCGTCACTTTGATGGTGAAAATCAGTTTTTTTCAATAACTGATTATACATTTATATTTTTAAGAAGTCTAATTTAAAATTAGCAAATAGGAGAGCTATATAAATTATTAAAAATAATTTTTTAATCATAACTAAATTTTGTGGTAATGTAAATATATTTATTCTTTTACATTTAGGCTTGAATCTTGATTTATAAAAGTTCAGGTTCTAATCAGACTTAGGATTACCTAATTCCAACAAGTAACAAGAAGAGATCGAAAAAGCAATATATGTGTAAAAGAATAAACAGGTCTTACTGACCTCATTGCAAAAATTAAAAGATTGAAGTGGAGTTGGGCTGGACATATTGTTAGAAGAGATGATAATAGATGGACAATTGAAATATTAAACTGAATTCTAAGAGATTCTAAAAGAACCAGAAAGAGACTACATGTGAGATGGTTGGATGAAATAAGAAAGTGTGCAGGGGTGATGTGGAGAAGAAAAACTAAAGACCAGAGAAGATGGATTGAATTTGGAGAGACCTTCATCCTGCAGTGGATTGATAATGATTGATGATGAACTCCAATAATTATTTAATATTAATCAATAAATGGATATTTTAGCTATTAATAGCTAGAGTAAAAAAAAAATTCTAGATAAATAAATGTGATATTTCAATTATCATAAATTTTTAAAAAGTTACTAATGATTAATTTATTTTCATAATTAAAAACAAATCTTCTGAATTATCTCATTTTAGAGCTGTCTATTATAAACTTGACTAATCAATGTACATCAAATAATATACTATCCACATCTTCAGACTTACCAGCTTTTGCCTTCATCAGTGATTACTATGATTCATAGTTGGAATTAATATAGTTATACATCTAGAACTGCTTTTTATTCCCTTGTAATATTTAAATTGTAAAAAAAAAAAATCGAAAACTTCAGACCCAGATTAACATTTGCATAGGTATATAGATCTGACATCAGGTCAGTTTTTATATATTTTTAGATTTCAGTTTATAACAGCTGTAGGTCCCTTTATCCCTTGGCTAGAAAGATTAATATTAGCAACATTTAATGAAGTTTTTAAATTTAGCAATCAGACAATTATGGCAAAAATATAATAATTTGTTTTAAAGCAATTTAGTTCTTTAGCTGCCATATTTTCAAAATGGTTGATGCAAATCCTATATTTACTTTCATAACATTAGGTATATAAAGATATCTGCTTGTTACATTCAGCAAATTGATCTCCAACCAATTAGAGAGTTAGAAAGGGTTTTGGGGTAATATTATTCCTAAATTCATTTTTTTTTCAACTTGTCTTGAGTTTAAACAATTTTTTACTGTATATATTATTTATATCTTTGATCCAGTTTTAATATTTATGTTTAATTGTATTACTAATATATTTTAAACAATTTTTAAAATCATTTATAGTTAATTAATTAAGTCAAATTTTGTTTATTTTTTAGACTTTTTTGTTGTTATTGTTTTACTTTAAAATCATTTTTTAAATGTTAACTTTTTCAAATTATTTTTTGAAAAATGATTACTGTATTTTTAATTTTTTTATTATAGCTGAATTAAATATTTTTTAAAAAATCACATTTATATATCTACTTTTTTAAATAAATAAATAATAATTTAGCTAATTTGTATACCCACCCCCCATTGAAAAAAGTTTTGTAAAATCTGCTTTATATGCAAAATTTATACTATTTTAGCTTCTGCTTCTATAGAGAATTTAATACTTAGATATATGGATGTGCATGTTCTAATTACAGATACCCAAATGTAAATAATTATATGATAACAGCCCAAGCTTATATAAACCATGAATTTTCAATCTCTTGTCAAGTCAATCTCTATAAGTAAAATATGGATTTTTTTTTTCTCATATATCATAGCATCAACCGGGAAGCGAACCCGCTAACCTGGGACAACTGCTTGTAAAGTAGCTGTCGCTGACCTCTCAACTACCAATGCTTGACTAAGTAAAATATGGATTGACATACAGATATATATATATACACAAACATATGCATATATATATATATATATATTTATTGCTTGATATATATATATATATATATTGAAGAAATGATACAAACTGAGAAGAACTTAGGTCATCTTGAGAATAAATAACACGGACAAGTCAGGACACATGGTATCATACAGACTTACAATATTTTTTCAAAACAAAAACTTTATTAGTTATTATTAAAAGCAACATGGTTAAGCCATTAAATATTATTTGCTGATCTTTGGAAAATAACACTTTTTAAGATCCAATGCAAATTTATATTACATTTTATATCAATGCTGTTTTATTTAAATAAAGTATGAAATTGGTGTAAAAACATTATATTTTAAATTATTTTATGCTAAATATTTTTAGACAAAAATAAATGACAATTTTGTAAGTAAATCTCTGGAAGCATGAAATATTAATGTTTAAGGCTCTTTTAATGGCAATTTTAATAATGTGTTTTTCTTACAAAATGATAATAATTTTAAAAACATAAAATGAAAATGAATATTAATCTCTAGAAATATAACTCTTTGAAACAAGTCTCAGAAATATATAATACTATAAACAATTGTTCTCCAGATGATAACATCAAACTCTTATATCATATGTGACATGACAACACTGCAAAAGCTCACAAATTTAGTTTCACAAAGAATTAATATCATCCTACATATTCATGTAGTGAAACTCACACATGAAAGTGACTTTTACTCATACCAGATGTTTAACTAAATTTTTTATAATCTATTCATTTAATCCAGCATTAAAGAGGTTTCAAGGCTTCAAACATAGATTTTTTTGATGTTATGTATAATGTCAATCTTGGTGATTTGATGTTTTTACTCCCAGTAAAAGATTTTTTAGCTATAATCTGCAAATCAGATATATATATTACTATCTAAGCACTTTTAAATACATTGCACATGAATAAAAAAAAAACTTGATCCTCCATTGTTTACATGGAGCTTTTGACATATCTAAAATATTCTCACTTTCTGAATTCATATTATTTACCTTAAAAACTCCATGATACACTCTGTAGATAATCAAGATAAATAAGAGTTTGTTAGAAATATTGATGAAGAAGAATCACTAAATGCTTACACTTTAAAAAAAGGACAAAGAATAAATCGAATGAAAAGTAAACTTCAGAATTTATGCAAAATATTTAAATTCAGTGATAAAAATGGTATCATAAAATATCAAGTAATTTAACATCAAAAAGAATGTTTATATTAGATATAAAGATATGATAAAAGAACTATGCTCCTGAGGCTATTATTTCAATAGCTGTAAAAATCATACAGAGAAACAAATATTTTAAAAGATATGACAGAATAGAATCATGGAAAAAAAATTAGAAAACTTAAAAATAGTAAAAGAAAGTTGAGTAATGAACATGTTCTTAATACTAAAGAACTAAATGCTTGAAAGAGCATAGTCAAATTAAATATTTTTTAATACAAATTTTCTCTTGGCTTTACATGAACACAGCACCACAATTTCACCAATTCCAGTTCATTAGAATGCTCCTTGGGATAGTAATATATTTATTTCATTTTGTTATTTGAAATCATTAATATAATTTTATGATCACTCCTCCATGTTAGATTGTGCATTAAACATAGAAACCATTATTTCAATTTCATCAGATTGATCAACTAAAACCCTGCATTTTATTTGAAGACCTTAACTTTATTTTAAAATTAATCTTATATATCATAAAAGATTATGTATAGTTCCCAAAATACAATTTATCATTCAATTGATATTCTTCAAATGAGTAATCTTTCTACATATCTTTCTGAACTTCAATCACTATTCAAATTATTATATAATCTATATCAAATTAGATTTTTAAAAACGAAGCTCTAATGAATGATAAACAATTGTTTTATGCAAATTTTCCATTGAATTTAAAGTGTAGAGATTACTGTTGCTTGGAAACATTCCATGGCATCGACATATTTTTGGGTAAGATTTATCAGAAAGTTGTAAATAAAGCATTACCAAGATGAAAGATAAGGATGAAACTGTTTTTATTTTGATTGTGAGAATAATATTGTGGTTGATTTTTTTAAAAATATAAGTAAACTTCAGTTAACTATCTTTTGATTCTAAGATTATGTGTATATATATATATATAAATAAAATCCCATATGTAAAAGAATTTATTAGCAATAAAATCATAAAAGTGTTTTTAAAAATTGTAGGACATTTCGTGTATATTTTATAAATTAAAAAAAATATTTGTACATTATTTAATATTGAGCAATATTACAAACATATATACACAATAATATTTTTATGCTATTTCAAATTTTAAAAACTATCCATGTAGAAAATGTTACATGGAACTATAATTTTAAGCCAATAAATATCGCATGATCACCATTTCTTATGCTTGCTCTTAACTGTTATTAAAACAAGCAAAACTCTCTATACATATTGCCACTCAGTGCAAACCAGGGTAATCAATGGATGCCAGAAGGCTTATGCATAAAATTCCCATCTAGTGCCTACTCATCTAATATCCCCAGACCAGTTTCTGGCTTGTGGCCTTCATCAGTGAGAAGCCTTGGATTTGAGAGCACTACACCTAGATATTAGGACCTAATGCAACCCTCCAGCAGCCACCTTTTATCTCTACTCAGCTACAAAACTATGAGACTTAAATTGAAATCACTATAATATTTTCAATCCAAGCTCATCAGCTTATATAGTCATATAGGTCTGAACTCAGTTCAGTACCCATACATTTTGATGTCTGGTTTTTTATTAACATAGACACCACTATCCTATTAGGCAGAATTGGTTTTAAGCCAATAAACATGACATAATCACCATTTCTTATACTTGCTCTTAACTGTTATTGAAACAGGCAAAACTCTCTATACTTATTGCCACTCAAAATGTATGGGTACTGAACTGAGTTCAGACCTATATGACTATATAATGATGAGCTTGGATTACAAATATTATAGTATTTTCAATTTGTCTCATAGTTTTGTAGTTAAGTAGAGATAAAAAGTGACTGCTGAAGAGTTGCATTAGATCCTAAGATCTAGGTGCAGTGCTTTCAGATCCAAAGCTCCTCACTGATGAAGGCCACAAGCCAGAAACTAGTCTGGAGATATTGGATGAGTAGGCACTAGATGGGTTTTTATGCACAAGCCTTCTACCATCCATTGATTACTCTAGCTTGCCCTGAGTGACAATATGTATAGAGAGTTTTGCCTGTTTTTGAACCATAATTTGTTAATAAACAATACAATAAAATGACAGTTCACTTTACAATAAATCTGGGAAAAAATAATGATATTAATATAGTGATAATTTCAAGATTTAAAAATATGCAAATAAAATATGCAGAAATAGTGAATTAAAATTTTATTGTATTACATTTTTTAAGAATTTCATGACAATTTTAATCTTAACATTGTTTGTTTTTACATTCATTAATTCACTTTTAGCTTTTAATTAAGATCAATGTAATTTTTAAAATATTTATAAAAAAATATATATATATAAGCTGACAAGTGTAATATAATAAATATTTTAAACAACTTTGAGATGATGTTTATCAGCAGAATGTTTGAAATTCTGAAATTGCCTAGAAAATTTAATAAAATGTTCATTTAGTTACTTCACTTGTGCTTTGATAAAACAAGAAACAAATGCTATCTGTTAAGCTTAATAGGAAAAGAAATAGTAGAATGACCAAAAGCAGTTAGCTACAAACATATGATTCCAGACAATCAAAATGTCATTAAATTATGGTGAGTTATCAAGAAACATTAATATTCCTTATTTTAAAAATTCACTTAGTTTCTCAAAAGGTTACATGACTTTTAAGTATTAAAATGGCAAGTTGGGAATTGAACCAATTAAATCTACAAAACTACTACTACATTAAACTGTACTGGACATACCACAATAAAATAAGGCTCCTTAAAAACAGTCATTAGGTTTCTATAGTCAGTGGTAGTCATCTAAGAGTAGGAAATCCAATACTAATAGCTAAAGTTTTTACCTGAGATTTTTTTACTTTAATTACAAAAATAAATTTGGCATACTTGAGGCAAAGAAATGTTTAGGGTATTTTGTGCTAACATTTGTTTCTAGTTCAATTAAATATAAAACGTCAACTTTTTGGTTTATATATATTGTGTATTCTAATAATTGCATTTGAATTTAAATGAAAAAATGCTTTTTTAAAACCGATTAAGAGGAAATGTTTTGTTTTATTATTCAAAGAGAAGAAATTAATACTTTTACAACCCAAGAGCAAATGTAAAAAAATAAATAAAAAACACTTAATGACAACCTCTAAAAAATGTGGTTTAAAATGTATCATATTGTCGTATGACCTGTGATTTTTGCAGGTCGTATTCTCATTACAATTATAAAGAAAAGTCACCACTATAAAGTGTATAAATATCAATTCTACAACAACAAGATTTATTCTTTTAAGGCTTGCCAAACGCAGAGGCATAGTTCTAATATGAAAAGGGAATAAAGTTGCCACTTTAAAAATTAAAATGAAGCGTGATAATTTTATGTAAGAGAAAAAGGAGTTGTATATGCAAACTAGTAAAACAATATATATACTGTTTTAATAGCTTGTAGATGCAATCTCTTCTATATAAATATACTGTACTTCACTTTCATAACTATTTTAGAGTAATGGCATAAGATGAACATATAGCAATAAATTTTATCTTTATGTATTCATTTTAACTACAAGCGCATTAGTAAGAATGTAAAACAAACTTAGCACACACACACACATATATATATATGTATGAAATACTAGGACAACTATTTTTTGAATTAATGAAAATGATTAAAGACCAAGGTAATAAATTTCATCGCTTTGTTAGAATCTCCATTATTAATAAATACTTAATTATTAAAATATTCTGCTCATATTTAAAAGATGGTAAAGTGATTGAAGATACGGTCATATATATAAGAAAAATTTGTCTGTACAGAAACATACAGACTAATAAGGCAGTGGACAACTATAATCAAGTGAAAAACATGAATTATTGTTAATGATAATTTAGCATTGCTAGCCTCTTTAAAAAAAATTTATTTATAATCTCAGTTTTAACTAATCTGTATATATATCAACTATGAAGTTTATATTTGTGTCTGTGTTTTACTTATACATGCACAAAAGCTTAACAAAGTAACAAAAATACCTGTCATATTATTTTTGATATCATTTAGAACACGAAAAAAAAATAGTAACAATTAATTTTTTCTTTTATATACCAAACACTCAAAATATAGTAAAAAATATTTGACATAGAATTGATATCAATTTCATAAGTCTGAAGACAATATGTTAATTTTCTATATTTTAAAAAAAAGATCACTTAGTTGGAATTCCAACAATACCAGCACTGATTCTTAGAACTGTTGGCTTGTTTCTGCCTCATGATCAGCAAAATCAATGGTACTGTTTAATTAGCCACTGTACATCAGTTGGTGGCATTGTTTTTGTGCACAAACACAGAAATATGCCATTTATGTGGCCGAACTTATGGCATATTCAACAGTTCTGTTCATATTATCCATTAGCAGGCCTAGATGGCATTGCACACAAATATTATGGCCCACTGATGTGCTTTGTGACACTATGCAAATAGCTCACACTTCATAGATCACTACCGTATATGAGGGTGTAGGTATTTTAACTGGCCATAACTCTTTTAACCTTACAGATGTACAAACTCCAGTTGGATGAGTGAGTTAAATTGGTTGTCATTGATGAACCAACATATCCCACTGGATGGCGCTGTTTTCACGCAAAAACACATAAAAATGTCATTTCCACAGCCGATACGTTCGAACCCACGTTTTCTATAATACAACCTTTTCTGTTGTACTACAGATTGCAGGCCACTATGTTGCATCGCAGTACAGCATGTATGTTTATGCAGCAAATACATTTTCCCAATTCGCACAGTTTATAAAAAGGTTACGGCTTGGGGAGAGGGTGTGTTTTTTTTAATTGGATGGAAATGTTATTTTCATTGGATTTTTTTTATATTTTAAAGTATTGAAATGTTCATATTTTGTAAAGTGATAATTAACAGACTTTTTACACCGTAGGGTATTGAAGTTTTAAGTAGTAAATGTTGATGAGATATATGTATAAAGTGAATTGGAATTAGGTAACACGTCAAGTAACGTACTGTTCGTAACATTTCCACAAGACATTTTAAGATTGCACCCATGTGTATATTTTTGAAATAAAAAAGAGCATTAACACAAAAATATCCAGTAAGAAAAGTACAATTGTACACTGTTTTTTTAAATGTCATAAAAAGCATATATTATAAACATTTTATATATATATTTGTCGTTGTTTAAAAAAGTTTTAGTTTCTTTCTTTTCTCAGACTACTGTTATACTTTGTTGAATATAGTTTACGTTTATTGTTATCATTTATTTTATAGATGTTAGTAAAAAATTTTTTTACAAAAATACGATTTTGATATTTTTTATTTTAACCGTAAACCTAACCCTAAAACTAACCCTAAACTAACCCTAAAACTAACCCTAAAATTAACCCTAAAGCTAACCCTAAAACTAACCCTAAAACTAACCATAACAACTTTTACTTTTAGTTGTCATTCTATTTGAAATAAAAAATAGCGGTAAACAACAACAACAAAAAAAGCCGTAACCCCAGTAAAAAAATCTCCAATAGAAAATTGATTTTTCTAATAAAAAAAAAACTAAAAAAAATGAATCAAATTGAAATTTGTTTATTTTATTTTACATTTATTATTATCATTTATTTTGTGTACGTTAATAAAAAATAATATTTAAAATTAAATAATATTTAAAAAAGACGATTTTGTTTTGTTTTTATTTTCGCATTACAAAAAACACATCAAAATGATTATAATTAATGGCCCGTGAATGATCATATTTTATAGTTTTAGCATGATAACTGCACCATCCAGTGGGATTTGATTGCTCATCGATGACAACCGTTAAATCTCTAAACTTTTGATTGGTTAATTACAGAATCAGCAGTAAAAATATATTCATCTTTTAATATTATATTCATTTTTGTTTCGTTTGTAAAAAGCAAATTAATAATTTGTCAGAATATGAAAGTGAATGAAAGTTTTTTCAAAAATAAATTTCTATTTATAATTATAAAAATACTTTATAGCAAAAACCTATAAAAATGCTCATAACCAATTAGAAAATGTTGCTTATCTCATTGATTTTCTTTCTCAATTTACGTTAGTGTAAAAATAAAATCTTACTATTTTTCTAAAATAATTATATTATTAGTATATTTTATCAAAATACATTATAATATGTAAAAAAAATACTAACAAAATAATCTAAAACATTCATTTTTGTTTGAAAATCAAATAAAGGATTTGGGGCAATGAAAATTGTTGACAGGCATCAAAATTGTTGTTAGCACTGGTTTCTTTTTCAATTTATGTTCATAGCTGAAACACACAGGCTTATATATACCTATGTCTATATATGTAACATATAGGGTATATGAGCACAGACTTTCACATGACCCACCACTCTCCACACTATCTCATAACACATATATTTTGGAAAAAATAAATATTCACCAATATACATATTTCATGCTAAACCAGTAATCGTCAGTTGGTCCAGATTACCATCTCCACACATATATGCCATAAGTGCTCAGATATATATTAAAATAGCCAAACCTCATACTTTAATGGACAGGCTTAATATATATATATATATCTGAGTACTTATGGCATATATGTGTGGAGATGGTAATCTGGACCAACTGACGATTGCTGGTTTAGCATGAAATACATATATTGGTGAATATTTATCTTTTCAACATATATGTGTACAAGTATATCAGGGTTATGAGATAGTGTGGAGAGTAGTGGGTTATGTAAAAATCTGTGCTCATATACCCTATAAAAAACGTTCATGTAAAAGTAAAGAATGTTTTACTAAAATCCTATTTTTCTAAAATAATTATATTTTCCACATATTTTATCAAAATAATTTATAATATGTAAAAAAAATCCTCTAAAACCTTTATTTTCATTATCAAACAAAGTTGGAGCAGTGAAAATTATTGACAGGCAATCTTTTTTTGTTCCAAAGGAGAACTAACTAATCAGCATCTAGGAAAGTCTGCCTTCTCCCATTGTTGTAGCTTCTTATGTCAATATTACTGATTTTTTACTTGTAAAATAATTCTAGGGAGGGCAGAATCTTATGGTACTTTATAAGCTTTAAAATGAGCCTAAATATGCTATAATAACATAAAAACTGCTGGTTTTAGAGCAAGTTAAAGCCGTGTTCAAGTTGATTTGCATCTTTCTAAAAAGGATTAATATGCATGTGAAGTAATGATCTTACACCCTAGTTGATGTACTATTACATATTAATAATTGTAAGCCATTCCCATGCTTTCCTACACAGCTTGGAAGGTGAAAAGAATTGCAAAAGGGTAGGGCCAAACACTATTTCCCAAAACTCACGTGAATAGGCACATTTTCACAAGAGCTATGAGACAAATTGTAAGGTTGGTGATCAGAGATGATCCTTCAGATTGGCAAAACCATCATTCCCACCCCCTACATTCCAGCACTATGCACTGAAATTTAATTTAATGGAATTTAATTTAGGCTGATTAGTTTGTTAATCAATTGTTTTTTTTAATTTTGTTTAAATATTTAATTTACTATTAGAAGAACAACCTACATTTTTAAATAAAAAGAAAAGTGTTTTGTTTTTGATGTTTAATGTAGAATGCTAAGAATAACATAAACTTGTCTGAGGTTGCACATTGTTTTGGAAATCGTAAGCTTGGTTTGATCAGAGTAATGCATCTTTTGTTGATTGGCAAAATCATCATTCCCCCTCTGCACATTCCAGTGCTACATGCTGCAATTTAATTGAATGGAATTTCATTTAATTAGGGCTGATTAGTTTGTTAATCAAGTGGTTTTTTTTAAATTTTTGTTTAAACATTTTATTTACTATTGGAAAAATAACGTACATTTTTAAATAAAAAGAAAAGTTTTGTCCTGTCCTGGAAATGTTATATTAAAACATTTTTGCACAGAAACAGTGCCATCAAGTGATGTACAGTGGCTAATTAACAAGTACCAAAATCAACCATGGTCATAATTCATTGCTTTTAACCAGTATATCACTTGATTCTTTCAATTTACTACAAGAAACAATATTTTTCTTTTTTCTATTCTAGCATGAAGAATAATAATTATCAAATAATAATGCAATTTAATATTTATCCCCAGTTTAATTTCTGGATTTTGCCTTTATCAATGAGGACTTGATATTTGAATCTGAAAATAATCTCTTTAAGCATTTAATAACCACTTTTTTTAAACTATCAAATTAATAACTTGACATTAAATAAATTAAGATTTTAAACCTAAGTCAAAATTATTATCAGAAGAAAGTAATGAACATTATATAAAAAAATGCTAGCCAAATAAATTCTATAAGGCTGCTGGAGCTTCATTATATATGTTACAAAAAAAAAAAAGATGATTGGCCAAGGCAACTTAAAAATTTATCTATTTTCAATCTGTTACGAACTTCACAAAAAATATCTATGGCAAACATTCTTTATAAAGTTAATGTTTTCTGATATGAATGCAAAAATGTAGAAATAGCTGGATGATAAGAATAAAAACTTTACAAAGACTGATTGGAAGTATATCATGGTTATATAGTGAGGTATATCATTACTAATACTTTTTTCTCTCTGGAAGAGTTCATGACTGGTAATTACCAAACTGCTTTTTCTAACTATACAGAATGGAATAAGAATGAAGTAAAACTCATAATTTGGGCATTTTTTCTAAAAAGAATTTTGAAAAATTGGATTTTTCTCATGGTGCAAACATTATTTCTAAACACACTCTTCCAATAAAATGATAGTTAGTTTTATATTAACATTACAGTTAAACATTGTTTTAAAAATCATCAGTAAGATATTACAATTTTTTATGATCTATTTAATTACCTGATTGTAGTACTATGCTCATTTATATGTTATTTTTTAATAATGAGTAAAAAATCATATTCTTCAACAACATCTCTTGAAAAAATTTTAAATTTTATTTATGAGAAGTGAGTTATTGTTTAGATATTATTCAGATATATTATAAATCTGGACAAACAGAAATGCAGTTTTGGATGTAAATGATATTTCTATACATTGTTAAGATTTGTGTCATGGATGTTATCACTGTTCTATTAAATTTTTTATATAATGTAAAAAATATATATATTTTTAAAAAATCATATTGTTGTATAGTTTAATCTCTTCATGTTTATGCCTGCACAATGTGGGTAATGATTTTCAAATTATAAACATCCAGGTTGAGGTTAAGATTAATGAAAATCTACACAGGCTATGCATGTACTTTTTAGATCTTCATTTGCAGCGTTCTCTCTAGTTTTTAGAAAGGTAAATTTTATTTTTCTATGATAAAAAATAAAAATTTTGTGATAATTTTTGTGATCAAGTAGATTGAATTTTTTGTCTTTCTCTCACTTTTTTTTGATACTGAAAAAGACTTCATCATAAAAAATATATTGGGAAATAGTTTTACTTTTTCCATTGAATTTTAAAGAAAACATTATGGAGGCTTAATGGTAAGTATTTTTATTTTTCTATATTTTTTTAATTATTATTTTATTATATGTTTTTTAATTATTATTTTATTATATATTTTTTAATTATTGTTTATATATATATATATTTGCTAAACAAAAAAATGATTATTGAAGCTAACATATAAAAAAAGATCATGCATATTTTTCTATAATGTGAGCTTGGGTGGATGGAGTATTTGAATTAATTGATATGAGACAAAAATATATTTTGGAAATATAATGACTTAATTTAGATTTTTCTATAATTTTTTTATCTGCATTTTAGTAATAGTAAAAAAATAAACAAATGCTAAAAGTAATGATTTTGATAATACATAAACTTGGGTCAATTATAGACTATTGCAATATAAATTTCAAAGCTGCTTATTTTTTAATTATTTTATTCATATATACCTGGGTCTCGTTTTACGCGGATTTATTTTAAGCAATTTTGAAGTTACACGATTCATGTTTCTTCAGAAGTCGAACTCTGATAATGTGCTATTACTTTAAATAATAAATTTTGCGCACTTACATCATATTGAAAGTAATAGCACATTATTAGAATTCGACTTTCATCTTAGTAATTTCAATATTGCTTTATAATAGTAAGATTTTATGCAATAATGAAATTAAAATCATGATTTCCACATTTTATGTATACACACATTAAATTTTACAAGATTATAATGTAAATTTGTTCAAACATTGTGCGTGTTAATTTTGCATTTTAAATCCACATTCTGTTTTTACTTTTTAAAAAAGAATGTAATCAATTATTATTTTTTTTATTAATGACACTAATAACGAACATTGCTCTTAAATTCCAATGAGAGCTAAATGGTTGTATGTCTGGATATCGTGAATTTCATAAACAATTAATAAAATCATCTCAAAGATTAATTACATTGTCACCAGAAAACCATTAACACAACGTGAGAGTGGAGTTGGTGGTAGTTGTATTTCCTCTTGTGAAGAATCTGATTTTTTACCAGTTTGCAAACAAACCTGTTTATCGGCAAATAGCGATAATAATTAAAATGTGTATAAAAAATGTAAATTATTATACTGTAAATTATGCATAAAAATACATATTGTTTTGAATAAAATTAAATATTATAGTTAAAAAAAGTTTGTCTTGTATCAATTTTTTTCAAATTTGAAATTTTTTATTAGTCATATTTTATTTCCTTATTTTTTTTGCGTGAATTTTAAAGTAATTTTATGTTGGTGCTTTGCTTTTATGCGATTGTTGAAAAATCACAGTCCATATCCCCCATTTTTCAAGGTAAGCTATGTCTATTTTTGTGCAATTTCTTTTGCACATGTTTTCTGAAGAACCTATCTATCATGTAAAATGAGACCCAGGTGTATATATATTTGATAAAAAATATATGGAAAAAATACTATTGAAACTAACTTTAAAAAAAAATAGCTCATGATTGTGTACATTTATATCATGAATTATCTGCATTTTTTGATATGATGTGAATTTGGGTGAATATTTGAATTAATTGATATGGGACAAAGATGAACATATTTTGGAAATATAATGACTTGATTTAGACATTTCTATAATTTTTTTGTCTGCATTTTAATAATAGTAAAAAATAGGCAAATGCTAAAAGTAACAGTTTTGACAGTATATATATATATATACTACAAACACTACAAACAAATGTACCTCAAGTTTAACTCTATAATAAATTTAATATTTCATTCACTTTTTATTTTATTATTTTATTTTGTATATATAGTGACTAGTTTAGTAGGACTTTTTAATAAATTACAAACTGTATTGAAGTTCTTTATTATAATATTCAAATTATACTAATTATTAATCAATGTTAACCACTTGTTATATGGGATGTTACTAGGAATGACTTATACATTTCAAACCCCTGTATAAAAATAGATTTTGAAGGGCTACTGAGAAAATTGTAGTACTAATGTCTTTATTCTATGAAGTTTTCAAGTGATGGATTACCTTAGGTAAGTGTTATTATATACTAATTTTTTAGAAATTTAATGATGAATTCAGCTAACTTACTAACAAAATTATAATTTTAAGTTGTATGCATGATAATTTAGGAGTTATGAAATATTATGAAAATAACTATTAGAAATATTAACTTTTATTCTTTTTTTATTACTTTGAATATCAATGACTACATTTTTTTCAGTTTAATTACATTCTTTGATGTTTAATCTTTAAAACAATATTTATTATGACATTTTTTATTAATAAAACTTAAAGTTATGATAAAATTTGTGGCTTAGCATAATTTTTTTAAATATTTAATATGACTGTTTGAAAGTGAAAAGGTTAAAAGCAAACTGAAATTATAATTCATTTTCAATATAATTATTGTAACATGTAAAGTTTAATATAACTTATTACTATAAAATAAAAAGTTTAAGTTTATATAGTTTCCAATATATTATAATTATTATCTGATAAAATAGATTGGCAGTATAACAGAAGATAGACATTGGTTTGTGAGTTCACTTAAATGATTCTCTAAAAAATTATTTATGTGCTCATTAAAATGTAAAATATGTGATTTTTAGTATATATATTTTTAAACTGACTATATTAATAAAAACACTGACAAGAATTAATAGTGTGACACAATAAATAAAGCATTTATGCAACAATTAAGATGGTTTTTTTTTAAACAAAATTGAAGAATTCTTTTGTAAAAATAGTTTTGTTTTTATTTTTTTTAAATATATTTATACAATATCATGTTAATATCAAATAAGTCTCTAAATCTTTTTTTATTTATTTTAAAAAGCAAAAATAAAAGAATTGAAAATGAAAGAAATTTACTTATACTCATCAAATTACACTTTTTTTTTTTTTTTTTTTTTTAAAATGTTATTAAATTTAAAGGAATGACATATGAAGCAATCTATCATCTCTGATTAACATTGCCTGAATACCTGAAATATAAAAAACTTAGATACATTTATAAACTCCTTATAAAAAGGTAATATTACACTAAGCATGCTTTCAGCAGACCACTGCCAGAATCATAGTTCTGTTTTGTTTAGCAGTTAAAAATTATGCCTATATATGGAGTGTAATTTATTATGTAAATGAGGCATTTAAATATTCAATTTTTTTGATTGCATTTGAATCCTTTGCAATCATCCATGCTTTTTTATATTTTAACTTGCTATCATCTTTTTGGCACACACCATCCTTACATTAGTAGGACTGAAAGTAAGACCCACAGCAAGCCATAATCAATGAAGATTGAATTATATTCACTATTTTATTTTGCTCTATTGTATAAATAGGTGTGTTGGATGATCCTCATTGATCTATTCACCCGTGATTCTTCATAATTTACAGAATTACAAAATGGAGCACTGCATGTAATTTTGTAAACTACTTGAGGGGCATGCTCTGATGATATTTTGTCTTTTTGAATTATTTAACAAGTTGTTTAATGATTAAGGTGATCTAAAGCTGGGTTTATAAAGGTCAGCACATATATTCATTAGGTTTTTTTTTTTCTATTTTAGGGATGTGTGGAAGGCTTATCCATGCCTTTGGCACATTATGTGTAATTTTATTTTTATTGAAATTAGTGTAGAATTTTCTGATTGTTCTTATTAGCATATTTCAATTAAATCCGAGATTTGTGAGATCATTGATATAAGCATCAATATTGTTCTTTCTATCAATCTCATACTTACATAAATTAATATTTCTGTACAAGAAACATTTCAGATCAGTGAGTATGTGGTCTAAAGAAACTCTTGATTTGTAATGAATAGCTCCTTTTATTTGAATAGGTTTTTAATTCATTTTGAAATTGAGCTTTTGTTGTAGTTTTTTTGGATGTATATGTCCAAAAACTGATATGGTGATTTTTATCTTCCATCATTATGGTTCATTGTAGAGGTGACATATTTTTAATAATATACAGAATTACAAAATGGGGCACTGCATGTAATTTTGTAAACTATTTGAAGAGTATGCTCAGATAGAATTTTGTCTTTTGAATTATTTAACCAAGTTGTTTATGATGGAGGTGAACTAAAGCTAAACTTATAAGGGTCAGCACATATATTCCTTAGTTTTTTTTGCAATTTGATGGATGTAAGAAAGGCTTATTTATGCCTTTAGCACATTATGCGTAATTTTATTTTTATTTAACTTAGTGTAAAATTTGATGATTGTTCTTATTAGCATATTTTGATTATATCTGAGATTTGTGAGATCATTGAATAAGCATCGATATTGTTCTTCCTATCAACCTCATACTTGCATAAATTCATGTGCTGGAAAAGAAATATTTCAAACCTGCAAGTTTGTGTTCTAAAGGTACTCTTAATTTGGGATGAAGTTTTAGATTCATTTTGAAATTGAGCTTTTGGTTGTTTTTTGTTTTTTTTTTTGGATGTATAAACCAAAAAATTGATATTGTGATTTTATTTTCCATTTCTATGGCCCATTGTAAGGTTATATATTTTCAAGCTTCAGGCATACATCACCTCTACAATAAATTATAAAAATTGAAGCTAAAAATCATTGTATCAATTTTTTGGATCTATACATCCCCCCCCCCCCAAAAAAAAAGAATAATCAAAAACTCAATTTCAAGATGAATCTAAAACATCATCTCAAATCAAGACTTCCTTTAGAACACAAACTTACAGGTTTGAAATGTTTCATGTACAGAAATATGAATTTATGAAAGTATGAGGCTAATAAGAACAATATTGAATCTTATATCAACAAATTCAAAATCTTGGATATAATTGAGATATGCTAAAAAGAACAATCAGCAAATTCTACATTAATTTAAATAAAAATAAAATTACACATATGTGTCAAAAGCATGGATATGCCTTTTGTATGTCCCTACAATAATAAAAGTCTAAAGAATATATATTTTCTAACACATATAAAGTCAACTTTAGATCACTTCCATCACTAAACAATCTTATTTAATAATTCAAAAGCCAAAATATCATTGGAGCATACCCATCAAGTACTTTATAAAATTACATGCATCACCCCATTTTGTAATTCTGTGTATTATGGAGAATATGAGAATCACCCAGCACACATACTTATACAGCATAACAAAACAAAATAACAAATATAATTATATCATCCTTGATCATGAGCTTGCTATGGGCCATACATTCAGTCCAACTAATGTGAGAATAATTGGTGCCAAAAGATGATGAAAAACAAATCTACAAATAGGCATAGATGATTACAAAGGATTCAAATGCAATCAACAGAAAAGATTCTTGTGTTCCATTGTAAAAAAAAAAAGGAATATTAAATGCCTTATTAACATAATAAATTACATTCCTATATATATAAGCATAATTTTCAACTGCTAAACAAAACACCACCATGATTCTGGCAGTGGTCTGCCAAAAGCATGCTTAGTGCAATATAAAAGTTTTGAATATTAACTATTACCTTTTCTTAATACTTGATTATAACAAATTTATAATAATTACAATAAATAAAGATAATTACAATAAATAAAGAAAAGAGACTTTAAATATCGTTACAATTACATACATTTAATAATGTGCCTATTAATTTCTGATACTGATATGTAAAGTAGTAGATTTTACTATTGTTTTATGAGTATTAATTGTTACAATGTTTGTAAAAGCAAAAGTGATAGAAATTGTAATAATTAAAATAAATGAATAAGTAATTGAAATCTAAGTAACAGTAATAAAAAAATGCTCATAAATTTATAATATAGTCATTAAAACCTCAACTAACAGGTTATGTAATAAGTTGAATCTTTAGCTCTCAAATCTATTAAATCACCAATGTGTGTTTGTATATATATATAAATATGTGTATATGTATTTATGTATGTTAAATTCTCTACCATAATGTGTTAAATAAACTCAATTTTAGAGCTAAATCATATATTTTAATGATCTTTATGTTATTAATATGTAAAAGTAAGATCCCACCTCTTTAATTTGACAGATAATAGCAATTAATTCATTTTTTATGCAGAGATTGATAAGGTAAATACTTTCTTTTAATTTTTAGAGAATATTTTTAATTTGATTAATTAGCATGAACAATCTTTAATTATAATCCATTCTAATGTATAAAAATGACAATATTATTTTGTGTCAAATTATTAAAGTTATATAAGCATATCTTTTTTTTTTAAATCAGATATATTTAATTTGTTGTTGTTGTTTTAAAGATAAACAAGTTTTTTTCTGTCTTTTACAGTTTGCATTTAAGAAAAATTAAATCAGTAGTTGTAGCAATATGAGTTTTAATTTTAAAATATTATAACTGCCTTATATAGTTTTTTTGTAATTATATATTTATATATAAATCACGAATGTTTCCAATACATCTAACACACAAATCACACATGCATAATATTTATAGTAGAGAAGTATCTTAATAAATGTACATATTTTATAGAGAAAATTCTTACATATGTATAATATATATATAACAGAAATAAATCTTATATATATTGTTTCACCCTTGTTTCTCCATACCATTACAAATGGCTACCAACTGTGGACCAATGAATTATAAAATTGTCAATCAACTTGATACCAATGATGATCATGGCCATTACTATAAAATTGTCAATCAATTTGATTTCAAATATAATCACATCTAAGAAAGAAAAATATGCATTTTAGGCAAAATTAATATAAAAAAAATTTACTGTGAAATATGTGACAAGAATATTGATGATTATAAATTATAAAATAGTAGTCTTAATGTATATTTAAAGATTTCATATTTAGAGCTGAATAGAAAATCTGATTTTGGAGATTGGATTGGGTTTTGATTGTTGGAGTTTATTTAGCTGTACTTTCAGTTTTGATGATAAATAAAGGGTTTTGTCATTGACTTTAGGATATAATGTTTTCATGCAACTCCAAGGAATGTTCTATCTCAGGCATTGCTCTGGCCCATTTTCATATTTCCTTTTGTTTATCATGATACAGTTAACATAATCCTGCCATGATCTCCAGTCTCTTAACTCTCCAAGGAGCAATGGATAGTTCTGTATTTATTAGCTTCTACAACTCAAAGGAGCAGGGCATAGTTCTGAATTTACTTTCTAAGACTCAAAGGAGTAGGGCATTGCAAAGATTTTTGCATTTTTGTTTTTATCATAGGTTGTATTAACTTATATTGTCTAAATTGAGGTAGTTGTTTTGGTGTTTATGCTGCATTGTGTACTCATAGTTCAATGGCATCTCAGAATTGCAGATCCTATTAATTTGGTTAGTTGTCAGATGCCTGCCAAATCTCTAAAAAAATTAGATGAGTACATAGGTTGAGGTATGAATTTTGTTTTGATTATACATGTATATTATGTAAAATATTGTTAGGTGGGTATTTCATCTCTCTCTTCCTTTTCCATGAGGATGGATATGAGAGTTATGTTTCATGGCATATAACAACATAGGAGGATAAATAATAATTTTCATACTTTAAATTATAAATTATTTTAAATTAAGCATTTAAAAAGGTCTATTTAATGTTTTATTAATTCTGATTTTGAAATCTAAAAAAAATCTGCTTTTATATTATAATAGATATACTGGTAATTGTAAAGTTATACTCTGATAAAATCCTACAAAGTTGTTTTTGAAAGGATTAAGGTGAATTGAAAAGAATCATTAACTTTTTTCAATCAAGATTAAAAAAACTTACTTTTAATTACTGTGTTTTTTAAATTCCAGCCCTGATTAAGATTAGTTTAGATTATTGTTATTATGAAGTTATAACTGAAGGCAATAAGTAGAGCTGATTCTAATGTCATAATGTTATAGTTTGAATTCAAATGGAAGCAAGGGCCAACTTTTTGTGTTTCATAGAATATATATACAAATGTATTAGATAGCATGCCTGAAATCTACATAGTGACTAAATGCTAACATTTATCAGATTTATGCCTTTACTGAAGATGTCAATAAGCCATTCTAGTGTTTCAGAATGAACCACCTTACCAAGAGATTCCAGTAGCTAACTTACTGAAAAAAATGTAATGCTGTAATTTATATATATCAGTTTTCTCTAATATGAAAGGAAGCATAACTAAGTTATTATAGTCATATATGTTATACAGTATGCATACAGAAGATATACTTCATGAACAGATATTAGTTGGTGAATAGAAAAATAATTTGTTGAAATATTTAACTTTGCAGTTAAAAATTGTAATTTACAAGTTTAAAAATAAATAAGTTTTGGTTTAAATTATATATCTCAAAACAGAGAATTAATTCATAAAAGATTTATTTTGAAATATAAAAAAATAAACTTGGAAATCTTCCTTATTGAAAATAAAAAAAGCAAAAGCATGAATTTTTAATGAATTTTTCAAATTGGATCTAGCACTTTTTTGTAAAAAAACAAAACAACTTTTATCTAAAATGCATTAATAACTTTGATTTGTAAGAAGATAATAGTAATACATATGTGTGGGTGCATTGGTTTTATGTATATACTTTTTTAATATGAAATTAATTTTCTTAAAAAAATAATATAATTGTAATAAATTTATTTTTATATAAATGCCAGTGTGTGCACAAACATTTGAATGGGTACCCATATATATTAAAATCAGTCATCATCCACATATATATTAAAATTAATCATTTATGTATTAAGTCAATGACAATTCAAATCTGTGTGCTGATAAATAGGTATGTTTTATGTAAATCTATTGAAATATATATAAATAATAATGTAATACTGTATATATATTTTGGTATTCTAATCAAAATAAAAATGTCAAATTTATATTTATAATGTACTTAGCATACCTTAATTTCATTTTTTTATTATTGTTTCTAATTAATACATTTATATTTTATTAAGTTATTCCAGTGAATTCGTTCAATCCTAAAATAGGTTTGAAATATTATAAATTATTATATGTTGGTATTATCTCTTGATCACAATAACAGTTATAGAGTTCTTGCTCACTGAGCTGGATTTGTGCATAATGACCAGTTATATATGGATTGAGGTTTATGTTTAGTGTTATGGATATCCAGTTGATGATAATTTCATTACTTCTCTAATGCTGGATGGTGCAAAGGGATGTCCTTTAAAGTCCATGCACTGTATTTCATTTTATTTATTTATTTAGAAATTTAGTCAATAGTTGGCTAGTACACTAGTAATACTATGCAGCCAAAGCATTGATGATGGTCAGGATGTTTTGTAAATCCCAACATTATTTTTTTATTGTTATATTCTGATGGATTAGTGCTTAAGTTTGTGCATACAAATTATTGTTTATGTAATCTACCCCAAGCTTGGCAAGAAATAATTAGCTTGGTCTATAATGGCCCACTTCCAAATTCAGGTTTACTGTTGATTTATTATTATTCCATGTAATGCTGATGAACTCATAGTTAATATTTGTTTTTGCTGATCTTCTATTTTCTCATGTTCATCATTATATTATACTCATTATATATTTTATATTGTGGGTTTGATAATGGGGATTTTCTACCACTCCAGGTTCACCCTCTCAATTCATACAATTATTATACATAATATATATTTAGTAGAGATAAATCCTAAATATGCATAATATATGTATTTTTTTATAGATGGACAACTTCCATATTTCTCCATTCTTTTTTATTTCATAAATAATTTCATAATAAATAAAGATACAATAAAAGACAAATGACCCCCAAGATGCATTTCGTGCTGAACCAGCACTCATCAGTTGGGTCAGGTCATCATCTCTCATATATATCTTTATTACATAAAAATCATTTATGTAGAGCAAATAGTCTCATTTTTATTTTCAAGCATCAATTTAATCAACTCCCAACTTTTACGTTATCAACTTTTTGATAAACATGTAATGATTATTACTAATCATTTATTAAACTAGAGATTTTCTCTAGCACAGATATAAACTTTAATTCAAGTTAAAGATTAATATATCTGATTTTCAACACACACACACGGCTATTTATGTTTCTCCTTCTCCTATGCATAATAACTTTTTTTATAGATGGACAACTTCCATATTTCTCCATTCTTTTTATGTAATTATGAAAAATCTTAAATTATGCATGAAATGCATAATAAAAAAATCTCAAATAGGCATGATATGCATGCAACAAAAAATTTCAATATGCAGGAAAATCTTAAATATGTAGGTTATGTGAAAAAATCTTAAATGTGCATAACTCATAAAGTAGAGAATAATCTTAAATAAGCATAATATATTTATATAATTGTGGAAAATAATAAATAAAATATTCATGATATACATATAGTAGATAAAAATCTTAAATATGCATGACCTACATGGCTGAGAAAAGTCACAAATATACAAACAAATATAGCAGAAAAACTCTTAAATACACATAATACATGCAGTAGAAGAAAAATCATCAATATAAAAAAGGTTGTCTAAAATTTTCACAGCATCTTATAGTTTGCATAATAATATGCTTATTTTTTGATCATCAACTTAATTTGAAATATTATAATAATACCATGTATCCCAGAAAATAAGGCCTAACCAAAAAATAAGCCATAGCATGATTTTTCAGTATGCTGATAATATAAGCCCTACCCAAATATAAGACTTAATTAAGATTGGTTTTTATTCATTCGATGAACACACGATGGACATATTGAATTATAAAGTAATGAATATAATGTTCAAAATGTTTAGATACATTATAATTAGTTATAAGAAAAGAAAAAAATATTTTGAATTAAAAGTAATGAATGTATAAGTAAATATAAATGTAGATTTTTATACTTGAATAAGTGTTACTCAAAACTATTTTGCAGGCAGACTCATAACTGTTTTAATAAATTTTCAAACACAATTTTACTTTTTATTAGTCAATGTGTCTTTATTCAGTCTGATATGAGAGTTCCTCCTTAATCTGATATCCAACTATATATTGTAAATAAATCAACATTGATATCTGAAAAGGCTGAAACTTATTATTAATGGGTGATCTTACTTAACAAATTAATCAAGTCAGCTTAACATTTTATATATTATTTTAAATTAAATACCAGTATTACTAATTTCAACAACATCTGAATAACTTTTAATATTTTCATATATAACAAGAATGTTCGGTGATATAATTATAATCCCAAATGTGACGTTTTGCGCTATTCAAAATAATATTAAATAAATGTAGATTTTTGTACGTAAATAAATGTAGATTTTTGTATTTGAATAAATATAAATTTTTGTACATAAAAAAATAAACATTCCCTGAAATCTTTTAAAGCAAAAATTATTGGAGAAATATGATAGCTATTATAGTTTACTCCAAAGTATTACATAAATTCATTCAATGAATATTAATTAAGACATGAACATAGTTGTAGTAATTCTGGAGTTAGTTAACATAACATAATCTTTTCATCAACAAATTATATTTTATATCCAATCTGAACATTTAGATTTTTATAATTAGTATTTCAATTACCACATAACTCTAATACTTTATTTTCTTGCAATATATAGTAGTGATTAATAACTAACTAATAAGCTTTCTTATAGTAAATTGTTATTCAATGACAATATTATAGATTTTCACCATTAAACAAGTCTTTCTATCTATATGAAGGTTAACTACCTAAAACCTGATGACAGTATTACCTAATGTCTATTTGACCAAACTTGTGCCTACATCATTGATTAACAATTTTTTGTTTATCTTTATGATTTGGCTTTTTTTTAAATATATATTTTTTTATATTTAGTTCTGTATGAATACAGGTTGATGTCATTAAGCAAAAGATTACTATGCCACTCAATAATTCTTGATCATTAATGGTGTTTCTTTGCCATTTTTTATCCTCCTGTTTAACACAATTTACTTTTAGCATCTTAACTTTAAAACTGTGACATAACTTTAATTTTTTTTATATCATTAAAATGCATGTTGATAAACAGAATATTTGAATGTAGTTAGTCCCTACATTTTTACTTATATATTTTATGTACTGAATGATATAAAAGATTTGCTTTTTATGACTATGTTCCAAACTTGAAATACTAGTATGAATTATGTGACTAGAAAATGGCAAAAGATCATCAATAATAATCAAGTGTTATCACTTAATGATAATATTCTGTTGCATAATTACTTTTAGCCTGCCCTGTTCATGCAAGTAATATAAATTTTAATATAATTTACTAATGTAAGATTAGATGTCAAACTCTCATATTGGTCAAGTATTGCCCCCCCCCTTCTATTTAGTTAATCTAATATGCATCTTCCTAGACACTATTCAAGATCATCAAATTATGTACAATATATTAGAAAAGAAGTTAATTATAAAGAAAAGCTTCTAATGCTCAAAAAATCTTGTATATTTAGATGTAAAATGTAACAAGTTTCCCATTAAAAATATACTATATGTAATTTTTGATTAAGCAAAATCACTTTCAATTACATGCTATCTGTTTTTTTACCTACATTATTTTAATTGATAATGATTACACAATAATCATAGTCTTTTTGCTTAACAATATATATATACTATTATTATTATCTACCATTATTATAATTTAAAATTTATGTATATTTATTCAAAGATATTACTGTTAAAATAATTTCTTTACTACAGATGAGACTTTTTAAAAATGAATTATATAAAATAATACATTGCCAAGAATAACATTGCATCACATGTGCACTCAGGAGTTCTTTTTGTGCTACTCTGAAACCATCTATTGCAAATCTGAGTAAGTCGTGTGATATTTTATTGGTATTAATCTTTCTAGCCAAAAAGTAGAAGAAACTGAAAGTTAGTATAGAACAAAGATCTTTAAAATCTATAAAAACTGACCTCTTGCCATAGGTATATAACTATACAAGTGAACTGATTTGGGCTCAAAATGTTAATTTTTTTTTTTTTAAAAAATTTATCTTATTAACTTGAATAGTATGAAGGAATAAAAAGTGGCTGCTAGAAGCAAAATGTGTTAACTCAAGCATTAAATTGTAAGTTCTCATTAATAAAGGGGGGAAAAATGCAGAAACTGATCTTGGAATACAAAAATTAATATTATATCATCTGGTGTTCATTGATCAATCAAGCTTACAGCAGGGTTGTTCTAGAGTAGTATGAAGGATATAATGTATTGTAAAGTAGCCTTTTCTTTGATGAAATCAGAAGTTTTTTCCACAGGCCATATACCCAGAGAAGATGTTAGTGAAAGACATCTGAATTTATTATATAATAATATAAACTCATCTACTCTCCATCATATTTGTTAATAGAAATGAAGTATCACTTTAGAGTTTTAACTTTAGTAATTATACCATGCTTCAATTGCTTGTTGGTGAAGTTAGGAATATCAAAATTAAATATTAGGCTTAGTGCTTTTGAGGTCTTTTAGCCTCATATTCATAGCCAAAGAGTTAGAAACGTTATGGTGTTGTTGATGTATGCTAATGTATGCAAATTAATCTTTGTAGGTAAAACAATTTTTAATAAATACATATCAATTAGCTTGTCCACTTCTTAGAAATAGAGAAACATATGTCTTTTCTATTAATGGCATGTGGATCATTTATGATGAAATACACCTCCTTTATTTTTCTTTTGCAGTCATTTCTTTCAGTACATATGATCCCAGGGTTGGAGGGGTTGAACTTGAGACCGGCTGCTTTTTTGTATTCCATGCATATTAAAGTGTTGTCACCAATATTTTGAGTTCTTTTGTGTTCATACATATGTTGGGTAGCTCTATTATTAACAGTGGCTTTTGTTTCCCCATAATAGGTGGCGCTGCAGCCTGCCTGCAGACATGAGATCCTGTACACAACCTGAAGTGTCAAGCTAGAATCAATTTTGTCTTTGGAATTATTGATTAATCTATTTGTGTTAGGAGGTGTGTGGAAACCAATCTTAAATTCTTTTGAAAAAGGTTTTACAAGTTGTTTAGCCACTTTAGGGATGTATAGAAGGGTTATTGGTGATTTGTTTTCTGTTACATAGTTAGCAGTTAATGTTTTATGAAATTGTTCAATCTTTTTGCTTATTGTCCTATGTTTGAAGCCCACAATCAATAGGTCTTTGAGGTAACTTGAAATGTTGGCCTTCTTATCTGTTTTGAATTTACACTAAGTGTTGATTTTTATATAAAAATGAATTAAGACCTGCAAACTTTGTGTGAATTAGGTGAGTTAGACATGAGTGTGTATAGCTTCTGACTTCAAGTGGTTTGATAATCATTTGATAATTAAGGCGTACTGCTTTTCTTTATATTAGCAGATCCAGATATTTCAATTCTTGCATTTCATTCTCCCATGTAGCATTAAATGTTAATTTTGTCATTAGCTGCAAATCATTTTGAATGCTCATTTATCATGCCCTTCAAAAACTGTGAAAGTGTGGTCATCTAGCCAAGCTAGGAAGGCTAATATAAAATTCATACATCCAGCTGGGCAATGATTCTTTAATAATTTTTTTCCAACTATGTCTATTGAGCACTTCCTGTCTACCGATCCATACAGCTCTTTTACATCCAATGCTGCGGTTTCAAAGTCAAGGTCAACTCCAATTCTACTAATTTTCGCAACAAACTCGAAAGATGACTTGATCGTGCATTATTGAAACATAAATAATAAATCTATTAGTAATAGGAAAGAAAAAACCCTTAAAAAACAATGAGAAAAACAATAGTAATTATCTAATCAAATGCTGGGTAGTTTTTACTTATTTACTACTTTACTTTTAGTTAAGAATTGTTAAATACTCATATTAATTACCATGGACATAGCTACATGGACTGACATATGCTGGGTATCTGAAAAAAAATTCAAAATTTCGCTTAATTCAAACCTCAGGTTATAAGCAAAGCGATAGATACTCTATCTCTAATCACTATGACATGAGGATCTTTTAATTAAACTCGCACTTCTTTCAAAAGTAGATTAATGGTGGCCGGCTTTTTTTTTTTTTTGGTTTAAATATTTACATTTACTTGTTGTTATTTTTTTAATTTACCATTAAATGTGGGGGGAGGGAAGGATAAAATTTGTTTGAAACTTTATCGCTCTGAGTTCAATCAGCATCATTTGTCAGTATGAAATGTTTACAGTACCAACATCAGATGCTATAATACTTCTTTTAAAATGATGCCAAGATCCATATGTAAAACTTCTTATTCATACTGATAACAAATTGCAATTGACAGCTTGAATTTAAATTATTTTATAAAAATAGCTCAAGATATCTGATATCTGCCATCCTCTTATTTATTTAAATTACTCTTAAAAAATGAAGGGAAAAAAAAAGATAATAAATATTGAAAAAAGCACATGTAAAACTATTTTCAAATAATATAACACGACAGAATCAGATAGAAATGTACAAAAAAAAAAAGGCCTACAAATAAAAAAGCAAATATAACAAGCATATTTGCTTCATACATTTTAAACCTGTCTCCGATTTGCGTTTTGAAAATAGTTAATTAATGATGCAAATAACTTCGATATTTTATTGCATAGTCTTAATTATAACATGTTAAAAATAATTGATTTAACAAAGTTGCAAAACATGACAAATTACTATTGATGATGTATATGTTTATTGCTTGGTTGCCGCACATTATATATGCCTAGATTGTTTTTTTTAATGAATTTATAAATACGGTATCTATTATTTGAGTACAAGTATAATGTATATTTTTAAGTTTTAGATGTAATTAGAGGGGTTTGAACACAGACTTTGAAGCTCCTTTCAGTCATCTAATCCATCTTATATAAACCGATACACATGACCACATACTATGAAAGTATACATATTTCGTGTTGATCCATCACTCATCAGTTGGTCAGATCATCATCTCCCACACACATATATAACCAGTGCTCAATTTTTATTAAGATAGCAGCAAGTCTTTAAACTAGAATGGACAGGCTTCAATCCTCTCCACTCTCTGACACTTCAGCCATCCATTTTAATTAAAATTTGATGATGAAATTCTCAAAGTTCTAATGCCAAATTGTTGTCATACCCATGTTGTCTTTAAATCAGTCTGACCCCTTATATGCAGTACTTTAATATATCCATTTAAATACACAGAAGAGGGATGGGCAGAATACAAGCTGAATGTGTAATATTTAAATACTAACATAATGCATATATTTAAGCATTAGATGTAAATAGAGGGGATTTGAATACAGACTTTCAAGTTCCTTTCAGTCATCCAATCAATCTTATATAACCAATACACATGACAACATACATACGAGAAAGATAAATAATTTTCAGTATACATATTTCATGCTAAACCAGTATTCCTTTATCAGATTTTTAATATAATGAATGGCTGAAGAGTTTGAGCATAAAAAGGATAAAATCCTGAGTGCTGGTTTAGCATAAAATATGTAAATTTGAGATTTTTTTCCACATGTATATGGTCATATGTATCAGTTACATAAGATGGATTGGATAACTGAAGGGAGTTTGACAGTCTGTATTCAAATCCTCTCTAACTACATCTAAAGTTTAAGTATATGCATTATACTTGTATTCAAATATTACATATTCAGCCTGTATTCAATTAGTCATTATTCTGTATATTTAAATGGACATATTAAGGTCCTATATATGAGAGGTCAGATTGAATTGAAGTCAACATGGAATGACAATTTGCCATTAAGAAGGCTTTAAGCATTCTATCATTAGATTTTCAATAGAATAGATGGCTGAAGAGTTGTAGAGTGGAGAGGATTGAAACCTGTCCACTAAAGGTTGAATATTTGTTATCTTAATATAAACTGAATATTGATTATATATGTGTGTGGGAGACTATGATCTGTACCAACTGAAAAGTGCTGGTTCAGCATGAAATATATTTATTGGAGATTATTTATCTGTTTTACATGTATGTGGTTATGTATATCACTTGTAGAACATAAACTGGATGACTGAAGGAAGCTTGAAATTCTGTGTTCAAATTCCCTTAAATTATACATAGTATCTGTAAATGATGTGAATATTTGATTATGTATGTAAATGCAAATGATTTGTTTAACACATAGGAGTTTCTTAAAGTGGTGGGTTAGTATTTGCTTACATTATATAATCTCTGGTTAGTTTTATCCCTATATATATATATATATCAGAAGAGAATACATATTGATAAAAACAAAATGCAAGCAAAAACTAACCCTTTTTTTTTATAAGATTTTAAACTCTTGTTTTCGGAAACAATCAAAAAACACTTTTCACATTCTAAATACTTCAAATGTTTACAGCATTATACATTTGATATAAATATTTAAATCACTTATTAACAGCATATTATTTACAAGACATAATAATAAATGGTTTTACTTTCTAGTTAAGAATAACTATGTCTCATTTAACAACTAACATTAATATTTTCAAATGCTCAAAAAAGTGTGTGATATTTAAGCACCATAATTAGTATTGAGAATTTAACAATTGTATTCAGTTGGCCTGAACCAAGTTTATTATTATTTAGATTACTCAATTTAGAATTGTTCTTGGAATTTTGAGCCCTAACTTTACTACTTTACCATTGCTCTAAACTAGGATTTTAGATGACTATCCATTTTGGCTGCTGTCTGTCTGTCTAAAAAGCTTTCTTGAAATCTGAAAATTTAAAGTTTCATTCAGATTTGAAGCCCAAGATTTATAACCTGCAATTTTTTATTATAATATAAATATGTAATACTACATACTATATATACTAAAAACAGAATTATCTTGGGATTCATTTACTTAAAGAACATTAGTTCACCATTGCTATTTATTATATGATATAATTAAGTTGACATCAATTTGAAGATACCATATATATATCATAATTATTTATTTACAAAAGTACATGATCAATAAGAAGAAAAAAAAAAAGGGGGGGGGATAAAAAAACAGGCTTAAATATAAGAAAATGTATAAACAAATGACCAAATTTATTTTAAAAATTCAATATAATTTATTTTTAATGAAGTAATAGAATAAATTTTTTTACATTTTTTGACTATATTCCAAATTATATATGTTTTGATGATGAAGAAAAATAAATATAATCATTAACTTAAATCTCTTGACATGATTTTCTGAATTGATCTTATTTCTAAGCATAAATTTTATTTTTAATTCTTTTAGTGGTTTTTTTTTATTTTCCATAAAAAATCAATTGTGAATAAATTATTAAACTACATTTGCAGTTTAGATGAAATTGGAGTTTAAATTATCAAAAAGAAATATAAAAAGATCAAAATGTATAAATCTCTATAAACAACTCTGTTTGTAGATAGGTGGAGTATCATAGGAATATGGCAATAGATACTACAACCAAACAATAACAATTGATCATTATAAGTAGTAATTTTTCATGGTCGAAAACCTGCTACCACAATTTGTTTTACTATTTTAATATATAACTTTGAAATATGTATTTTAATAAACAATAATACTATGATCATCATTGAAAGTAATTTGGTATTCATTATTCCTTTCCTTTTCAATCACAATATGATAAATCAATAAAATATAATATAAATCTTTATTACATTATAATAACAACTTATAAATACATTAACATAATAATTATATACATAAAAGCCTTTTTCGATAATTATTATGTTAATGTATTTATAAGTTGTTGTTATAATATAATAAAGATTTATATTATATTTTATTGATTATAAGATAAACAACATAAAGGAGTATTATTCCTTAGAATTCAGTAATATGATAAATAAAAACTATAATGCCATGGTAGTAAACAACTTTAAATGCTAGATAGAATATAATCATAATTTTAAAATTCATAATAATATAGTTATAAAAAATATTTAAAAATCAGTAGATGCTAATCGTATAATTTAATTTATATAAACATATATATTGTAACAGAACCTCACTTTTATTTATTTTAAACAATTAAATAATTTTATATCTGAACTGTTATACAAGCAGAGGGGAAAATATAGTCAATATTTATATAATAACTATATTAACAATCAGACTGGGAATTGTCTATAAAGAGTCTGCAGCCATTTTCAAGACATTCACCCAGTCTATAACTTCTAGAAGCAAATACCTCTCCTGTGAATACTTGATTACTTATGTTGGGTATTGAACCTGGGTGCCATCCAGAGAATTAACTGGAATAGCCACAAAAAAGATTTTAAATGCTTCTGGCATTTAATTCCTCAGCTAGTTCAATGAAACCACCCCTCATTTAGCAATATATGGATACTTCATATAGTGACATGCAGAGAAAAGAGAATTTAGGCCAAATTAACAATTAAATAACATTTATTTACATAATTAACACATATCAAATTATAACTACAAAAAATAATATAATAAAATTGAATTGATTACAAAATTATTTTAGCATAAGTAATTTCATCTTAAATTGAGAATAAAAGTTTATGCATTTTCTAGTTTTAGAAAAGTTTATAAGGAAAACATAAATCTTACCCCTCATTTTTCAGATTAACTCTAGATTTTGATTTTTGCTTACATTGACCTAGGTTTTGATTAGATTTTCTTGATTTGATACCCCTGTCTTTTTGACCATGCCTAGAATTCATGGCAGTGTTCTTGCACTGGCCCCCATATTTCTTAGTGGCTTATAGCTTTTTCAAGACATCATCTATCTTCAATGAATTGTCTAGCAATAGTATTAGATGTATGATGGGTAAATGTCTCAGCAATGGCAGGTCAAGGTTTTGGTCACATCTCAGGCTATCAATAATTTATAGGAATGCATGGTGAAAAACCAAATGAACAACCCTTTTATGAGTTTAGCAGAGCATGATGATGTTAGGGCATCCAGATTTCTATGCATCACTAGAAGTCCATGATAACTCAGAAATGCAACAGCAAAATTACAGTACTAGAATAGCTTGAATAATCTGAATAACTTCAATAACTAAACTAATAAAAATTTATTAGCTTATATATCTTCTTTTCTTTCTCTAATTAATTAATCTTTTTAAGCATAGCATTAATTATCTAATCAGTTGGCTGGCCTATTGACTTTCAATAAAACTTGATTAGATAATCATTTACAAAAATTATTTCAATATTGACTAGATAAAAATTATTTTATATTTAATTAGATACCTTTATATTACATTTTCTTTTTGAAATGAATACATTAACTTATCAAATACAATTTTAAATTAATCTTTTTGTTATTTTTTTTATTTTGCAGTTTTACAGATAACATTTTAGAATTTGTATTTTTTTTTTTTATAAAGAGAAGATAAGTAATTTTTTTTGGCTTTATTTGGCCAATGATTATTTTCATTAGATTTACTTTCAAATAGAAAATATAATTAAAATCGTAAATTATCATTATATTTTTTTCTTTATTCTATTTTTCTGTTGTTTTAAATCATTTATTTTAAATCATGTCTGATATAATTTGACCAGAGTTTTATTCTTTTTTTTTAATTCGAAGTCAGTCTTTTGTTCCTTATTTTAAAATCTCTCTCCTTTCAACATGCTATTATACTGATTATTTAAATGATATATCTCTTCATTTTAAAAAAAAAAAATTTGTCTGTTTATTTTTTTAACATATCTTTTAAATATTTTATGTACCACATATATTTTGTGTATTAGTTACTATATATAAGTGTTGGTTTTAATGATCATAAAAAAGACCTTTCTGCAGGGAATTGTGTGGTTGTCGTCGATGAGCAACCATATCCCACTGGATGGTGCAGTTATCATGCTTAAACTATAAAATATGATCATTCATGAGCCATTAATTATAATCATTTTGATATGTTTTTTGTAATGCGAAAATAAAAACAAAAGAAAATTGTCTTTTTTAAATATTATTTAATTTTAAATATTATTTTTTATTAACGTATACAAATTAAATGATAATAATAAAAGTAAAATAAAATAAACAAATTACAATTTGATTCATCTTTTTTAGTTTTCTTTTTATTAGAAAAATCAATTTTCTATCGGAGATTTTTTTACTGGGGTTACGGCTTTTTTTGTTGTTGTATACCGCTATTTTTTATTTCAAATAGAATGACAACTAAAAGTAAAAGTTGTTACGGTTAGGTTTAGAGTTACTTTTAGGGTTAGTTTTAAGGTTAGCTTTAGGGTTAGTTTAGGGTTAGGTTTAGGGTTAGCTTTAGGGTTAGTTTTAGGGTTAGTTTAGGGTTAGTTTTAGGGTTAGCTTTTGGGTTAGTTTTAGGGTTAGGTTTACGGTTAAAATAAAAAATATCAAAATCATATTTTTGTAAATATTTTTTTTTACTAAAATCTATAAAATAAATAATAACAATAAACATAAACTATATTCAACAAAGTATAACAGTATTCGGAGAATAGAAAGAAACTAAAACTTTTTTAAACAACGACAAATATATATATATAAAATGTTTATAATATATGCTTTTTATGACATTTAAAAAAACAGTGTATAATTGTACTTTTCTTACTGGATATTTTTGTGTTAATGCTCTTTTTTATTTCAAAAATATACACATGGTACAATCTTAAAACGTCTCGTGGAAATGTTACGAACAGTACGTTACTTGACGCGTTACCTAATTCCAATTCACTTTATACATATATCTCGTCAACATTTACTACTTAAAACTTCAATACACTATGGTGTAAAAAGTCTGTTAATTATTATTTTACAAAATCTGAACATTTCAATACTTTAAAATAAAAAAAAAATCCAATGAAAATAACATTTCCATCCAATTAAAAAACACACCCTCTCCCCAAGCCGTAACCATTTTATAAACTGTGCGAATTGGGAAAATGTATTTGCTGCATAAACATACATGCTGTACTGCGATGCGACATAGTGGTCTGCAATCTGTAGTACAACAAAAAAGTTGTATTATACAAAACGCGGGTTCGAACGTGTCGGCCGCGGAAACGGCATTTTTATGTGTTTTAGCATGAAAACAGTGCCATCCAGTGGGATATGGTGGCTCATCGATGACAACCAATTGTGTTTTTTCAAAGACTACTAGGAAATAATATATTTTTAAGATTTACAGCAGATGAGATAGATATTACTTTAAATGTTTTTTCCTGTTTTTAATCAGTGCATCCTTCATTTTGACTCACTTTATTACAACCATCAATCAGTTCAGAAAGTAAGATCATCCTCTTTCACTATTATGTATTTTCTAGACAATGTTTATTTTTCAGATGGGCTAAGTACCAAATATATGACATTCTATACACATATTAATAGTTCACCACAACATTCTTACATAAGATAGGGACTAATTTTTATCCATTTTTAATACCTTGTGACAAGCAAACAATTATTGGATTATATATTGTTATCCCCAAGTTTACAATTTATTTAAATAAAGTGCTAAATAAATGTCATAAAATGATAGTGTTTTTATTGATATTTTATTCTATAACTAAAAAAGTTTTTTTTTTTTCAGTTGATTCATAAATTTTAATATGGATGTCTTCAATTATACATTATCTATTATCATTTTATTTAAAATAATGAGATAATTTGATAAAACCAAACAAAAATATCTTATGTAAGTTATTTGAAGTATTGACCCTATTAATGACTTTTTGTTCAATCATACTAAGTATTTTTGATACTTATTTTACAGACATTTTATTTAACAGATTCAAATATTGCATACTAGGTGATACAACAAAACCTTACTGAAGATGAAAATTGATAAAATTATCAATTTTAAAACAAAGAAAATGCTCAAAACAAAAAAAAATACTGATGATATTTTATATAAACTAATGTGAACATGTAGTGCACTTTTCTTTTTTTAAAAAAAAAGAAAAACGGTACAAAGTTAATATCAATATAATTGTAAAATTTGATGTGTAATTTTATAATAATACAAAACAAACTATAAAAACTTTCATAATTTGCTAAAAAAATAATACATTGTCAATAATATAAATTTACATACTTTAGTATGCATAATTTACTAAAAAGTTATAAAAATTAATGAAGACTTAGTTTTTTTAAAAAAGAGTGTTATTTGTAATAAGTGACATAATTCATTAAGAAATTATTAAGAAATTATTTTTTATTAAATTCTGTATTATTCAGCAATGTACTATTTTTAAGTAAATTACATTAGTTTTTGTAATTTGCATTGTATTAATATAAAACTACACATTAAAATTTTCAATTATGTTTCACCTCAGAAGGTTTTTTTATCTGACAAGTGTCATGCAATGTCCAATTGCAAATTTTAATGAAAATATGATGTAAGTATTCATTTTGAATAGCAATTGTCAATTTGAATTCATATCAAAAATGTTTATTTTGAAAACCAATTGTTTGTTTCAAAAATTCTAATAATTAATGAAATTTCTAGAATTGTTTTGTTTTTGTACTTTTTTTAAAATGCAAATTTTAATAAATAGAGAAAATTGTTTTTTTAATTGTAGTTTCTAATAAATAGAAAAAATTGTTTATGTAAATTTTTTATTTATCAACTAGCATTTTCAGTATGGCTTAGTGACTCTATCTAGTATGCAAAACTCAAATCTTTTAAAGTGTCTGTGCAATAGATGTCATATTTTTTTTATTGGTTATCTTTTCTTCATTTACTTCATTTCAATTAATATTAGTGATTATTTATCTTTTCAGCATGTGTGTGATCAGGTGAGTCAGCAATATGAGATGGAATGGAGAGTTGAGGGTCATACGAAAGTCTGAGTTTGAATCCCTTATATATTACAATATATGTGCAGATGTGTGTAAACCTGTACAGTGTATTAAATTTCATTTCAATTACAAAAAGTACAAAAAGGTTATAGCCTTAATATATATTACTTTATATAATGAGTATGTGCTTTACAAATTTAATTATTAAAATTTTCCATGTATATGCAAAGAATATTTGACAATAGATCAATACATTGATATAAACAGTATTTGGAAAGTTTATTGTTCTGGAGATCACACATTGCTAGTTTTGCATTAATTACTATTTGCAAATTTAATATTTAATTGTTTGTTGAAAAAGATATTAAGATGAATAGAAGCCAATTTTACCTTGTGAAGTTAAATTTTTATCTGTATTGAATGGGTCTATGTTAACATATGATTAGGATCAATTCTTTGCTATATTTAATATCAGCTATCACTTTTCTTATTCTTATAAAAATTAGGGAAATAAAGTAAAAATAGAGTCATTTTTTATTTGCAAAGCAGATTTGATAATAGAAAGCAATGCATTGATTATAAACAACATTCAGAAAATGATTGTATATGTATAACAATTACATTTAGAAATGCTACATTTATTGCCACTCACTTGATGAGTAGGATTTTTAGATCAAAGATTGCAATATTATTTTTATTACCAATGAAAACTTTAAACTATTAAAAACTAATATATTTTTAAATATAACCACGACTTTATTAATTTAATTTTATCCATTTTTTCCATTTACATATGACATCTTAAATATACTTTAAGATATATTTCTATATACACAGAAAATATATGAATAAAGCATATGAGATAGAAAAATAATCCCTAAAATCCTTTGTGGCTAAACAAGCACTTTTCTATGGAGTAAGGTTATATCCTATCATATATTTTCATCCATGATAGTTCAGAATTTATTCATTGTAAATATTAAATTGAAAAGCATATTTGGGATCTTTCTATACAATTATAAAATATCAACTGAATTCATCACATGAACTTAGCTGACATATTGTTGTAATAGCAGCATAATTTTTTATCATTTCTATACCACTTATTGTAAGGTTTAATAAATAATAGATATCAGATGATAGTGCTTATTAAATCTCTATCCTGTGCTGTCTTATCCAATATTCCTAGATTAGTTTCAAGCTTTTGCCTATCATCAGTGAGAAATTTTGGATCTTGGACAAATGTACCTGGATCTTTATGATCTAATGCACATTTCTTCCAGCATCTATCTTTTGCCTCTTTATTATAATATCAAAATATCAGTTGTTTTTACTCTAAACCAACTTGTTGGCATAGTCTACATGATTATGAAAGCAGGTTGGTTGAAGGGAGAATTCATTAGATCCTAAGGGTCCAGGTGCAGTGGCCCAAACTACTCATTGATGAAAGCCAAAAGCTTGAAACTATTTTGGGAATATTGAATAGAACAGCACAGGGTAGGGATTTCATAAGTACTATTATCTGGCATTTATTATTAATTACTAAAGCTTTCACTACAAATGGTGAAAAATTATGCTGTTACAATAATTATAAAAAATATATATAACCCTTCTTTCTAAAAAAATATTAGCAAAATTAATATATAAATAAATATTAAAATTATTGATAATGATATGAGTAATTAATTGCTCAGGTATATAATTGATAACAGATTTCTAAAAAAAAAAAAAACTATTTTACAAAAAACTTGATAGAGAAGTCATGTTAGAAAGATTATCTCAAGACATTCTAAAGAAATGCATTAGTGATTGTTTTAATAGAAAGATAAGGTTGAAAATAAAATACAGTGGAGAGTTACAATTAGGTGAAGTGTTGAAGTCTTTCAAAAAATGAGCCACTGCAGCAAAAATATAAAAGATAATAGTATGCCAAAATATCAAATAAATAACTAAAAGACAAATTGCAATTCATATAAAAAAATATGTGACTAACATATTGGTTTCCATAATCATTGCATAACTCATCTTTTTTATTCTTTGATTTTTCCCTTTTCAAAGTTAGAATATCTATGCTCATTTATAAGTTATCTGCTATACTAGATGTTTAGTAAGTCATGTAAAGTTTAAGCATTAAAATCATACATGGAGTGTAATGTTTCTAATTAACTGATCAAATTGAGTTCTCTGTTTTTATATTATTCAAGTAGGCATTGATCCAGAAACCTTTATTTCTTGAATCTGCCATTCTACTTCAACATCAACATACTAGAGTAAAATTGAAATACAAAATCATATATAACATAGATTAACTGCAAAATAAATATTAATTGTGACTTAAAGAAATTCTGTTATGCTTTGTTTTGACACATAATTTTCATTTAGCAAGAAATCTAAAACTGATAAATATTTAAAAAGAAATTAAAAATAGCTTTTTAACTTTAAAAATAGTCACCAAGAAAAGATGAACAATTTATATGTTTTCTATCTTGAATCAGTATAGAACAATTATTTATAAATGCTTTAGTATAAAATATGTACTAACATAGTAAAAAAAAATTAAAGTCATATATCATATGACCTAATCTTATCAATAAAGCTTGTAGAGCAATTGGCACAGCTCATTGTTTTTATTTACAAGCTTAAAAAGATTAGGTCATGTGATATATGACTAATTTTTATTGACTATTTATAATCTTTTGCTTTAAAATCTTAACCAATGTTATATTGCTAAGGCTATTAATATATGGTTTGGCTGAAGATCTCTCAGCCCCATATAGCTATTTGAGTTGGATAGCTGGGTTTGAATATATGTGGGTATCTGAAAATTTCAAATTTTTCTCTCAGTAGATAACTTTTAGATACGTGCTGGCTTTGGATTGGTATTTTTAGATATAGTGTCTGAAACTATTCTAGCATCTCATTGAGGAATGCCAAAGCATGAAAACATTGATCTGAGATTAGGGTAGGGTATCTAGATAGAGATTTTAAAATGCTTTCTCTTGCTTGCATTTATCAATAAAACTTCTTGAGCAATTAACACAGGTCATGTACTAACATATATGTATGAATACATAGTTATACGTCAAAACAAATTAGCTAGAGGATAAAAAATAATTTGACCTTCTGGATGTATAATTACATTATAAAGACCACATGAAAGGTGAATAAAATAAAATAAAAAAAGGGTGCTGATTTTATATATATAAAAAAAAAACATGGATTAGAGAAAAGAAATTAAATGTAGAGAGCCCTTCATCCTGCACTAGATTAATAAAGATTGAAAATAATGAAAATTAATTTATGTGTGAGTGTATAACTGTTACTATGATGAATTATTATTTTTAATTTATAATTTGTATGTTTGAATATAAAATAAAGCTACTTTTTACATCATGAGCTATTTAAATTCTATATATAAAATAATCTAACATTTGAATAATGTCTAGAAGAATGTGAAACTACTTCTTATGAAAAAGAAACCTCAACTTGATTAAGAGATAGTTAGATAATAATTTGTTTGTTTAAAAATATGCTATAGAAAAAAGATCAAGGATTTTTTTAAAATTGAAGGTTGGAGAAACTTGAGAGATGTATGGTATCATTTCTGCATTTCAGATTAATATTTTATTGGGTAAACTTTATCAATTGGAATTTTATCATCTTGAAAAATAAGATTTATCTGGAAATAATATTTGTAGAGATGATTTTTTTCACAAACTATCCAATAAGTCTGCAAAATTATGATTGGACTCAGAAAAATAACATAACACTTTGTTAAAGTTCATTTCATTTAAAAATAAAGTGTCTATAGACCATTATTATGAAAAATATATTTACCTAGAACTTTTATGAGATTGAGATGACACAGTTCATTTGGTTTCGGTTTGCATCAGTGTTACTTTCTAACCGGTTGGCTTTTTGGTCTCCATCAATGGTTTCAGGGCTTGTCTTCCATTCTACGACTTGACAATGGAAGAGAGAGAGTTTTTAGCAGTGTCTATTTACAATATAGACATTTGTTCTGGGCATTGGTTCCAAGTGAGGCACTTGATTTGCAGAAGACTTTGGGGCCTGAAGCCTGTTGAATATTTCTAAAACAATCTAGCACTACATATTGCTAGTTCTGCCATTTCTGCAATAATATTTTCCACAGCAGTAATGAATGGTTCTATTTGTCATTAGATTTCTGAATCTCTGGAGCAATGAATAACGTAATGAATCAATCCCAAACTGAAGACCGGATGATTCACAGATTCAAGAGCGGAATGAATAACAATAACCAGCTGCAACTTTTTATGCCCCCCCTCTCTCTCGTTGTTTTAATTCTTTATCATTATTTTAAATTTTGATTGTAACTTAAGACTGTTTTTAATTACTCAATTTTTACATTTTGTTAATCTAATTGATTTTTACATTTTCGTTATCTAATTTTTTCTTGGATTAATCTACTATCGCTTATATGAGATAATTTACGTGTTTTTCTTTTAATTAATTCAATCAGTAATCTTTTAAACTAATTGCATTTTCAAAACTTTTCTTTTACAAACAAATTTTATTCTAACTTTCCATATTTACATATTTTTAAAAAGGAAAGAGTTATCTTTTCTATTTTAGATTTTCCCCACCTGATTTCAACAGGTTTATTCTGTTTTAAAAGAACAATATAACACAATCTTTTTATTTTACAAATTTGCAAAATCTGCTTAATGAATTATTTCTTTAAATACATTTAATTACATATTTTTTTAAAATTATGAAACATGTAATGCAGACATGTAGGTTTTTTTTTTTCACTAGTGTTACAATAATTAGCCTATTCATTTAGTGTCCTGAATATTATAAAAAATATAAGTAAATTAAGAGTTTAAACTTAGGATTTTGTCTATATTCATCGTGCACTCCATCTTTGACAATTGACACACATGACACATATGTGAAAAAGATAGATGATTCCCAGTATGTATTTCATGCAAAACGAGAACTCATTATTTGGTCCAGATTAAAATCTCCTTACATATATACAATCAGTTTTCAGTTTATATTAAGATAGCAGTTCCATAAACATTAATGCACAGGCTTCAATCATCTCATTATTTCAACTATACAATCATTCATTTCATTGAAAAACCAATGATGAAATGCTCAAAACCCTTTGTGGATTTACTAATATAGAATGAATGAATAGACTAATTACATATTGCCTTGGAAATAGGTTACATCCACAAGTTCAGCCCATCCCTCTTCTATTAACATATATAGATACATAATGGTCTGAGGGTATAAGGAGTTAGATTGATGTAATGTCTACATGGGTATGACTACAATATCAAATCCACCAAGAGCTTTGAGTGTTCCATTATTGTTTTTTCAATGAAATGGATGGTTGAATAATTGAAAGGATGAGAAGATTGAAACCTGTCCATTAAAATTTAAGAAATTGCTATGTTAATATAAGCTGAGCAGTGATTGTATATATATATAAATGTGTGTGGGTGATTATAAACTGGCCAACTGATGACTGCTGGTTCTGCAAGAAATATATATATATATTGGGAATCATCTATTTTTTTGTATGTATGTGATTGTGTGCATCAGTTATTTGAGATAAAATGAAGGATGAATATAGACTGAAAGTCCTAAATTCAAATCCCTCTATTTACTTATATAAGAAATATTCAGTACAATGAATGAATAGGCTAATTACATATTGCCTTGGGAATCGGAATAGGTTACATCTATAAGTTTAATACGTCTTTCTTTATATATATGAATATATAATAGTCTGCTAATATGAGGAATTAGACTGACATAATGTTACATGGGTCTGAGTACAATATAAAATCCACCAAGGGCTTTCAATGTTTCATCATTGACTTTTCAGTGAAATGTATGGTTGAATAGTTGGAAACTTGAGAATATTGAAGCATGTGCATTAAAGTTTAAGGAATTGCTATTTTAATCTAAGTCAAACACTATTTGTATATATGTATGGGACATAATGATTTAGCCCAAGTGCTGTTTCTGCATGAAATTTATATATATTGGGGATCATCTTTTTCACATGTAAATCCCTCTATTTACACATATCTTATGAATGTAATGTAGCCTAATCTCTTTTTTTATCATAAATTTTACTGATTATTTACATTGTCTTTAAACATAATACATTTTTCCTTTTAATATTTCTAAATTATATAATTTCTCTAATCTTATCTCTATGGTACTAAATAATCTATTTTTCTCTTTCTCTGGACTATTACAATAACCAATTTCCCATCCATTCAACATAATATCTACTTTTTAAAAACGAACAAAACATTACATAATAGCTAAGATAGAAACTAGTTTGCAGATACTAAGTAGGACAACACTAAATTTATTAATCACTATCATCTAACATCTATTGATTACTAAAGGGTATACAAGTGGCATAAATGTGATGAGAGGAAAAAGAATTTACTGCTGAACACGTTTCAAAAAACTTCGAATTTGAAAAAATATATATAAATTTTGATATTTTTTATTAGTGATTACGATAATCCACTTTTAATCCATTGTATTTGAATCCACTGAATAATCATAAACTCTTTATGAACATATTTTTATATCGTAATTTAATTTTTGAAATATTCACATTACAATAATATAAACAATCAACAAAACATATAATAATTCAATTATAAATAAGATAGTATAGAAATAAATTGGGGGAGGAGGGAATCACATCAATGTTTGATTGCAACCTGAATAGGCAAGATTGGGGGAGGAGGGAATCACATCAATGTTTGATTGCAACCTGAATAGGCAAGATGAGAAAAAAACCTGAGAGATGATTTATGATGGTCCTCGTAAATAGGCTTTTGCATTAAAAATGATCATATTCATATTTATAAATTTCTAATCTTTTTTACTGTTCATTTAATATTTTTACAAACTGTAGCTTATTGTGAATAGTAAATCTATGTACATAATAAACTACTATAATCAAAAAATCATTTATCATTTATTATTCAAAGAATCATTTATCATTTATTACTAAGTTGAGACTTAATCTTTGAACTTTCAATTCGAATCTATCACTTTAAAAAAAAAAAAGCCACTTAACTCTCAAAAAAATATTATTACTATAATAATTAAATTCCTGACAAAGAGATAAAAAATTATTTTTTACTTTTAGTTTATATATATTACTTTTATTGTTAATACATCTTCAAGTTATCAAAGACTACTTCCAGTCGTATGAATGACAAAAAAATCCATGAACTGTTTAATTTTTTGTACTCATTAACAGGACATCAATACAGTGATGTTGAATCCATCCATCTTACTGGTTGATCTTTACACATAAACAATATATATGTGTGAATTTTTATACAGTATAATTTTTTTCTTCAGAATTTGCAACTTGTATAGGTCTAATTTGTAAAATGATATGAAAAAATTGATAATGATATAACTATTAATTAGTAAGGAAATTATAGAAGAGAATAAAAGTCTTTTGAATGTAAACCAATATCTTAATATCGTTAGGAACTTATTTCTGCAATAAGAAAAAAGATGGAACTATCACTAAAAAGAGTGATGACATCAAGAAGTGTGTAGAAGAATTCTATAAAGACATATATAGTAATAAAGAACAAGGAAAATTGCCTCCAACAACTACTATATTTTCTCAATTTTCCAGAATTTTAAATGAAGAAATTAAACATGCAATTAAATCTGTGAAGAAGAAAAAACTTCCAAATAATGATGGAATTATAATCAATATCTTAAAAGAAGCAAGTGAAAAAATAATTTTTTTTTTTGGCAAAGTTATATACCAAATGTCTAAATGATAACATCTACCACATGATTGAAAGAATGCAATATTAATATTAATATTTAAAAAAAGATGATAAATAAGATATTAGAAATTACAGACCTATCAGTTTTTTGTCAGTTCTATATAAAATTTTTACCAAAATAATTATAACTTGTCTATAGCAAACTTTGGATTTTAATATATCAAAAGAATAACCTGGATTTAAAAGTGGGTTTTAATTTAGTGGACCAATGAATATGAGTTGCCATTGTGCTTTAGATTTGTAGATTATGAAAGACATCTGATTCTATAAGCATTTTTTCAGTAACTAAAGCATTGGATCATCAATAGGATATTGTCATATTCTGAATAATATTTATAAAAATGCAGTAGCAACAATTAGATTATATAATGATACTAGTGAGATTAACGTTGAGAAGGGTGTATGACAGGGTGATTCTATATCTTCTAAACATTTTAAAACAGTTTTGCAAGAAGCATTCTGTGAATTAAAATGAGAAGCTAAGGGAGTAAAAACAAATGAAGATTATTTAAGTAATTTAGATTTTGCAGATGATGTAATTGCTTTTGAAAATATTGTTTTGGAGCTTCAAAAATATTGCAAGAGTTATCAGATGAAAATAACAAAGTAGAGCTAACAGTAAATATTTAAAAGATTAAAGTAATGTTCAATGGATTTTCTCAAAAGAAGAAAATAAAGATTGATAATAATGAGTTAGAAGAAGTTAACAACTACCAATATTTTTGTCAGATTCTTACTACAGATGGAAACATAATGGATAAAATTAGTCATAGAATTAAACTTGGTTGGAGTGCTTTTGATAGAAATAATATTAAGAAGAGTGTGTCTATGAGTTTGAAAAGAAAGGTTTTTAATAAATGTATTTTACCAGTTCTTACTTATAGATTTAAGACTTGTACACTTATCAGTAGAGTAATACAGAGATTTCTAACCATTTAATCAGGTATGGAGAGATGCATATTAGGAGTAACATAAAAAAATCTGACATCATTGAAAGAATTAAGAGATTAAAGTAGAATTGGATTTGGATCTATTATGAGAAAATATGATAATAGATGAACAGTTAAAATCTTTCACCAAATTCCCAAGAAATTGTAAAAGATCTGGAAAGAGACCATATATGAGATGGATGGATAACATAAGGAAATATATTGGGATGATGTGAAGAAGATATGCTAGAGATGAATTGAACTTGGAGTGATCTTCGCCCTATCCTGGATTAATAATAGTTGAAAATGATGATATTCAAAGGCATTATTTTCTGAATAGCATAAAAGCATTATTTGTTACCAAAGACCTGTCAACATTTTGACTTTTTAAATCCTATTTACGATTTACCACTATCGCTGTATGAAAAGATTTTACTGTAAGAAAAGATTTTACGCTAAAGCTTTTTTTAAAGTGTGTATGTATTGTTAAGTTCTCTAGAGGCTCAGACAGAAATCCATCTCACAATGATTGGCTTTTACATATAAATGATATATATATGTGAATTTTTATACTTGTATAACCTTTTCCTACAGAATTTTCCACTTGTGTATAAATTATTTCCAATTTCTATCTTTAAAAATATATATTTTGGTTAATATAAAAACATTACTTGATAACAAATACTATCAACATTTGAATCCAATTGCCAATCTTAAACCCTTTATTATCTTATTATTTAATTTACCTATGTTAGTCTTTTTTAAATATATATATATTAAGTTCTTTGCTCAAAGAAAAGTTGAATAACTAAGTAATAGAATACTATATTTAATATTTGTTTGGCATTTGATCATCATCAGTAATAGTTTACCACTGTTTGTCACACACTTACATCATTTATTCTAGTATGTCAATTTTAGATTTATATACTGAAAAAAAAAATTTTTTTTTTCTGAATCATTAAAAACCTATCTACTAAAAAATACAAAGTCATTGATCATGGGTTAGATATTGTTTTCAGCCTTTATAATTATATTTATTTTGTAGAAAATAACAGTTAAAAAATTATGAGATGTTCTAGTATCAGAAATGACATAGTTGAGCTGTCATTCAGGAATTTTTAGCTCATTAGTCTTAGTCTACCATTTGCACTAAATTGCAAATGACTTTTTTTTCATTCATTATTCTTATTGCAACCTTCATTAAAAGAGTTGCATATAGTACGTTTGCATGCACAGACTCATTTATGCCAATACATAAAAAAATATAAAGATTTAAGTTTCAGAAAGCAAGTAAGTTTTACTGAGGTTTTTGTTTTTATATATATATTTTAATCATATCCTGTCCCCTGTGAGCTCTTATTAAACGCAGATAAATAAACGAAAATACTTCAAACGACAACTAAGAACTGACAACCAAAAAAAAAAAAAAAACTTTATTATCTTAATTAAATTTAAACATTTTTTTTTACAGCCAACATAAAACATACTGACAAGGAATCTTTCTGTTTACACTTCATGTAGGTTGATGGGAAAAAAATAATTATAAATATCTAAAGATTGTTATTTCGATATTAGGTTCTTTCTCCACCTGTAGAATCTCATCTTAAGTGACATAAAAACAAAGATAATTATTCTCCAAAATAACTTTAAAAAGATAGACTATTAATAATTATACTCTAAAATATATAAACATAAAATATAATTTTACAACCGCAAGTATAAATAATTTTAGCATTTAATCAGAACGATCAATTAGCAATAGGAATATACGAAAAATACCCCCCCCCCTTTTTATGGTTATATAATAGTCGAAAAAGATTTAAACTCAAAAAATATATTCAAGATTTTTAAAACAGTCATAAGATTTTTATAAAGTCAATTCTTCTATCCAAAATATGATTTTTGTTTCTGGTTGGGAGGATAAACCCGTGTTTATTTAATATCAATATTTAAATCATTGATTTTTAAAAATATCGTTAAGATAACAGAAATTAGTTAAGAAGTACTTCTGAATATTACTGAGGTGACTACTTCTGTATTTGAGGAAAGAGTTGAAACCCATTTTTAAAGTCAAAAATATACAATTCCTCTTAATATCAGCTATCCAACACGTATACAAAAAAGTCTATCATAACTACCATCCATTTCATTACAAATCTTAAAAAAGATTGTATTTTATAAAGATCAACTTTATACTATTTATTATTTTTATTATATTCATACAAAAATTATTTTAATTGTACTTTCCTATTTTAACTGTTAAATTTTTTCAATAAATCAAATAATATGTAAAGTTTACATGAGATAAAAGATTTAATATTTTTGCTTTAAAAAAGTTGTACAGTCCATATTGCAGCGATAACATTCATACATATCCTAATGCAGTTTTTTATAACAGATTATAACTGTCAAGATTTGTGTTATAGTCTAGAAGTGAACAAAAGTTTGTTCACTTATTTCAGAAATGTACATACTTTGCACAACTCAGATTAATGTAAAAAATTTAATTTAGTTACTAATCCATACAAGCTCTTCTTTATACTCTTGGAATAATATAAATATAATGGACTAAAACAATATTCAGTATCTATTTAATACCATATTTAAAAGCTTTCTTAATTAGGCTTATGTCAATCAGCTTTCTGTTATTTTTTAAAATTAAATATATATTTTGTATATATTATAACCTTATTACCCAATCCCATTTGAAATAGATTGATTGTCATTGTAGTGTTTTAAAAGATATATATATATATAAATTCGAAGTAAATTACATTAATGTGCAATTGAAGGAAAAACCTGATATATATATATATACTTTTATACATATGTCTGTTCAGAGTATGTTATTCATTTTTTTTTTTAGCTTATCAGATATTATTTTGATATTATAAATTGGTTATAATGATTAACATAATTTAAGGCGTGGTTAATTAGTGCAATTGAAATTAATCATATCAATAATTAAATTTTCCTATAATTCCTCATATTTACTAAAATAAATGTAGTTTGAAATTTGGTATAATTTTATATTGGTTTTATTAAAAGGGTGAAGTATAGAAATATGGTTTATTAGATTTGAAAGTGGTTTGAATTAAGTTTAATCCAATTTAATTAATTGATAAGTTGTAAATTCTCCCAAATATTTTTATTATTATTATTATTTTTTGACTGTTGAATGGTCTCATGTTAGAATATGCAAATGAAAAAATATATATGTATATTTGTTTAATGGGAAATAAAACATAAAAAAAGAAAAGTAAGTAAGAAAACTTTTTGTAAAATATTTTTAAAGAAAACAAATTTGTAATATCAATTTTATTATTATTTAAAATTACACTGTGCTCATTTATTATGAATATGTAAAAGCTCAAAATTTCTGTCCTAGGAAACATTTGCTCTGATTCTTTTCAATTTATGACTGGGGAAACAATATTGATCATATTTATAGAATGCATTGCAATATTCAATAATATTAAGCAAAATAGTGTAAAGAAGAAAAAACCCAGAATATGTAAATAAAGTTCTGGTTTAATTTGAAATATTGTTAAGTTCAAAAGGAATATTACTAATTAAATAATATTCTCTCATATTAATCTACGTATTGGATAAATTCATTTTTTCTTGTTAATTAATGAAATTGTCAAAACTATTCGCGATAAGGATGTTTATATTTAAGCATACATTTATTGCTGTCAATGAAGTCCCTAAATTATATACTGTGCTTCAAACATCTTTACTGCTCAAATAAAGTCATTTCATTTTTTTGTGTGTGACTAATTAAGGAATTTGTTAAAGCTTACATGGATATATTAACAATGTTTGAAATTAATCCTAAACTTCCAGTCGTGAGTGCAATTGTGAAATTATGTATCATACTTTGTGTATTCTTGATATTAAGATAAAAATACTCCTTAAATTATTAGTGACATTCTTAAAGTTTATTTGATATGTTGACAATGTTTATAATTTATTTGAGAAAGCCAGCTATTAATGGAAATGTAAAATTATATGTTCAATAAAAGATAAAGAATTGACCTGAAGTTACTTATTATCTATCATGGAGTAAATCTTTATTTAAAATAGTAATGCACTGGATGATAAAGAAACCAAGAATGATCAACTTATTTTCCAGAAGACTCTACAATCATATAATTAATTATATTAGGAGTTATTTGGAGAGGTTTGTACTTCATAAATTATGAATGATTAACTGAAGATATTTGGATATCTAAATTTTTTTAGGAATATTTATAATGCAATGAGAATATAGAAATGAAAAGCAAGAACTTAATAATATTCAAACTATAAATGCTGAATTTATTTTAAGCATTGAGTATTATTTTGGATATCTTGTGCAAGATAATGTGAAGTTAAAGAGTGTGTGTTGGTTTACTTTATATTTATTTATATATATATATATTGTATGTTTTATATTTAACAGTTAAGATGTATATTTTGTGTTATATTGTATACTATGTGAATTATGGGTTGCTAATTAAAATGAAGATAAGATAATGTTAATATTTAATTTGAAAAGGGGATAGATGTTAGTCATCGATAATTAAATTCATCATTATTGTTCTCAAAGGTATTAAATGATATTATAATTGTAATATTGAACTTTAATATTGTGATGATAAAACTTATTAACATTTTTTCTAAAATATGTTAAACAGCCTTATATTTTTTTTTTAGTTTATTAATTTTATGTTGTAGTTTCAGAATATTTCAACAGCACAGTTAACCAATATTAGGTTTAAACGGGAAAATTTTTTAATAACATGAACCTAAAATTAGTGTATTTTACTACTTGAATATAAACAATTTATAGATTGCTGATGGCTGGTAAGATTCTACTAAACCCATTGTGTACATGGTAAAATATATTTATAACTGATCATTATCATTATGAATAATAAGTTAGTGAATCTGTGAGAGCGAGTGATGGGTGGAGGTGACCATTTTACAGCTGTGAATTTTCTGTTGGTTGTATCTGGATTTTCATTTTATAATGGGATTATTGTATTAGAAAGTCATTAGTATTTTGCAGTGTCATGGAGATATCTGACACAATATCTTATATGGTGGTCATGATCTTAATGAGTATGCTTGGATGGTATGATATATTAAGGAAGTTGTTGATCTCTTATGTATTTTCTTGTATTCATATAGGTGTTGATAGACACTTGGATATTTAATTTAAATATTTTCAGACATGACCCTAGACTAAAAATATTATTGTCAATGCAGACTTGACTCTTTGATGTCTACATTGGTGATGTTACCCCATGCATCAAGTGTGAATTATTGTTGCAAAAATGTTTATTGTTCACTTGTTATTGATGGTGAATATCTTAAGAAAGGTATGTGAGATATATTTTTACAGGTTGAATGAATATTTATAATCCAGCTAACCTCAAATTTAATCTTAGTTAAAATAATGTGCTAATGAAATTGTTGAAACCAATAGTGCAATCAGTTTGCTCTAATAGACTCAAGGTTTTGTAGCTGTTTGTTTTATGCTTTATTAAAACAATAAATTTCAACAACATAAATAAATATCTTATGAGAGATTAGAGAATCCAAGAACAAGGAAATCAGATATGAATTTCATTTATACTTATTTGAACCTATGAAAAATATGTAATTGCGATTCATTGGTATATTAATTATGCTGATTCTTAAACCAGAATAATTTCCATAACAAGGGATTATATTATCAAACTTATTATTTTATTATAATTTTTTTTATGAACACAAATAATGCTCCCTTATGATATTATTTAGGGGTATCTTGGCAAGTATCAGAATTTAGGTGTGGACATTTAATGTTGTATTTTGTTTCAATATTGACATTATTTGTTTTGTTATATGTACCATCTGTAAATAAATGTAAATATTAGTGTAAGTAAATGTTAGCATAATCTTTGTAGTATGCTAATTATTGCTTTTGCATTTATGATTATTCCAAATCACTAATCACCAATTCAGTTAATTTCTAGCCATTACAGCTTAATGGAATTGTTATTGATTACATATTTCAATTTTATTCATCATTGCAATCATAAATGCTGATTATCATGTACTCTTTGAGATTTGAGGAATAGGATTACTTAATTTATTTTATGAGTAATTAATAGAACTCATTATTATTTTCCAATTATAATCAAATACCTGTAGTATGGTTTAAGCATAGTGGTTTTTGCATAATTCAACCAATAGAAGGTATAATATGTTAGTTCTAAAATCAATTAATGAGCTTGTAATGTGGTATTGTTCATCATGTAAATCATTTTAACATTGCAACCAGATAAAAGATCCAAACCAGTCTATTAGTTATAATGTCTCATAGTAATGCTGGTGTCTTTGCACATTGAATGGCAGTAAAATGAACCCTCTTGCCTAACTTAAGTGTGCCTTGATTCGGATATATCTAAATTAGAACCCTGAGATATAGATATAAAGATATTTTATTATTTAAGTATATTGTACAAGTGATGTAGCAAATAAGGATGGAAGGTAACAGTTTTTGTGTGCAACAATTTTGCTGATGACCGACAGTTGGAGAACAGTTGGTTACAATATATATAATATTTTCTTGAGCTTCTGTTTCATTAGTTATGTTTCTGCCACATTTTAATTAAATTGAGACTATTAATCTTAGAAATAAACCATTTCAAATCGTAAATTTGTTTAATATTTGTATTAGCAATTCTGAAACTGATAGTTGTCACTCTCTAAGAGCCCAAACAATTTTACAGGGTTATAAAAGCTTGAAGAAATGTTATGAACTTTTATACTAAAAATTGAAAGAATGAATAAAAATAAAAAAGAAAAGTGAAGAATGAATCATCATTTGTTTATGCAAATCTTGGTTTTTCTAACATATCTTTTCTATTAAAGAATGAATAAAAATAATAATCAATGTTGAAAATAATTGCTTAGTAGTGAAACAATGTAATTAACACTTTATGCTTTTAATTAAATCTTGAGTATCCTATCTCCCTTAATTATTCTCTAAAGTCCTATTAGCACATGTAATTAAGATGACTTTGAATATGTAGTTATGCAACATCCAGGATAGCTACTCACTAATGGATAAACTTTCTAAGAATATTTAGGCTCAGGCAAGTGGACCACTAGCTGAATATGATTAAAAGAAATCATAATAAACATTTCTTGACAACTCTTAACAAAATGATTTATTATATAACTGTAATGAGAATAGACATCAAACATATAACAAACTATAATTGTACAGTATTAAATAATATTTTATAAACACATATTAATAAATTATATACAGCCATTATCATTTACATGAAGATCAACAAAAATCATAAAAGGTCTGTGTAACCTATATTAAAACCTTGGATCTAAATATTAAATACAGAGATCTCTTTGGCATGAAACTCTGCAAATTCCCTGATCACTCTATTCTGCTAGGCCTTTTATAGACAAAATTCTCTAGAGCATAAATGTCATTGGGAGAATTGATTAATTTCTCTGGCATAAGAATTTTACATCTGCATATATTTTATCATTACAGTCATTTAAAATAACACCTTTAATCAGCTAATTGAGAACAGTTTCTAATTACTGAACTAAGCTTTAATTTATACATAATTGTAGATTTCCTTCAATTACAATCTTGAGTTTGCTAATAGATATACTTTAGATTTAGACTATTTTCTAAAGATTTAATCATATTTTACAGATATACAACTACATTTGATATTTACAAAAGATAACAACAAAAAACATAAATATTCATCCTATATTAAAAAAAAATCAAAACATATTCAATATTTAACAAATCATACAGTTCACTTAATTATCAGATGTAATAATCCTCTTCTCACTCACTCTGGAGAATCACTAAAGTGTTTATTCATACAAATAATCTTTTAGTCATCCCAGCATTATTTGGTTTCTTGCTCTTCTTAGAGATGCAACAGATTTTAGTTCTTTATCACTATTTTATTTTCTAACTTCTCAAGGCTGCTTTGCATTTGATTCTTATTTTGTACTTCAGAAGATTTGTTAAGCTAGTCATTTTCATCTTCTGGATTTGCTTTGATTTCTGGTACTGAAGAACATAATTTTTTTAAAGCTTCTATATCTATTAATTCTCTTTTGTAACTTCTTAAGTTATTTATATATATTTATGGACTTCACTATTTATCAGATAGCTCTATAACTCTGAATTGTTTTGTTAAAATCTTAAGACTATTTTAACTTGCCACTGCTTTTTAATTAAACTGTGGAATTGTATTTCTTCAATTTTCAATTTCATCACTTCTATTTTATTATCTATAGATTTGTTATTTTCATGTAGCAACAATAATACATCCCATATGCATTTCTGTAGGTGAATTTTTTATAGAACTGTACATATTGAATGTTCATAGAACATTGTGATTTTTACTGCTTCAAAATGTCCTTATAGTTATCTGCACTTAACATTTGTTTCAGTTGTAGAACTATCTTTTAAGCTAGCCTTTATAGAAGTGTCAAAACATGATGTATTCTCTTGTTAATTAAAAAACGTTTTAGTTATTATGATGTAAACTTGATTATATTCATTAAATACCTTTATAGTGCCTTTCACATTTGTATTTTACACTACTCAGTATCGGTCTATTTAGAATAAACATCTTCAACCAACAAAAATAAGTGGTCTTTAAATGAACTATCATGATTCATATGGATATATTGTCATGGCTCAGCAGTTCTTTCACCTTAGCTTTCAACACAAAGGAGACCTTTATGGATTTACAAATGATAGGATGGACAATTCTTGTTAATTTAATATCTATAAGTGATATATCTAATTCAGAAGAATCAGATTTAAACAAATTTGAAAACTCCTTCTGAATCAGTTTCCAATTTTACTTGCTTAATAATTTTTATTATAATGCCCAATGGTCTAAACAATTCCTATCTAATATAGGGCTTATATTTTTTTGTTCTAAACAATTCCTATCTAATATAGGACTTATATTTTTTGTAACGATATGCAGAGGCAATGTTCTCACCTTGCCTATTCTTTTTAACAAATAGTTTTACTGTCAATACTATTTCTATGGGATTTCCATTTACTTCACTTACTGACAAATCTGTTTTAGTAATGAAGACCACTTTTTTATTTTTCTTTATAATGCTTAACCAATCCTTTTCTGAAACTAAACTAATCCTAGCTCTGCTGTCAATCCTTTTGTTCACAGATAAAAACAAGTGTAATTTGACCATTACTATATATGTTTGCTTTTTTGATATTAATTTTTTTATTCACAGTCATCTCTCCTAATTGACAGATGGACAACAAATTGATTTCATTTTTGCTTGGCTTTTTCTACAAAATCAAGACTAATGGATCTTAATACTACATATGTGACAACAATCATTTTTATATTTACAATTATTTTTATATTTATAATTATTTTTATTTAATGTCCTAGTTTTTCACAACAATAATATTATCTTGATTTGTTTTATTTTTATTTTTGATAAATTCATCGTATTAACAGATGTTTGGGAGTTTGTAAACCTATAGCATTGTAGAACTCATGTTCTACAATGTTCACCAACAGCTTCATATTTGAACATTTTTATAGCCCTCATGTTAATAACTGCTATTAGTCATCCCACAAGATAACTGATTAAGAAACATATCCTCTAACTCAATGTCAAAATTATATTCTTTAACAAGTTCTATATCAAATTCTTGTATATTTTCATTTATAAAAAAATCATAGAAACACTACATGTCTAGATAACATTGGCTTGAAGCACTTATTTAACTTTTAAATTAAGTCATTAAAAGATATATCATCTGAGGCTTTTGAGTCACATGATTGGTTAGCCACCTGTAATAATCACATTAAAGTTATTTCTCTTAATTTTTCATTAATTACATTTTTAATAAACATGCACCTTTCACATATTAGTGTCATCTCACCGGATCATTTACATCAAATTCAGCAATTGAATTATTTTGTAATGCAAGTATTAATCTTATCCAATACCAATCCAAAATGCTAGTATATCTGTTCTAAAACACTGATTTTAGATTTGAAATGACATTACTGGATCCATCTGCTATATGTCATCAAATCAAGGTTTAACTATTGAGATAACATTAATATATTATTAAAGCACACTCAGTTTGGGATGAAGTACTATGCCAATTTACTGTGCTATAATCTCATCAATGACTGCACCAATTGTGATATCCAAGGATAGACACTCATTATTAGGAAAATTTAGGCTTTGGTGAATGGGTAAAAGTAATCATAATAAATATCATTTGACATTTAACTGTTGAGACAACATTAATTTATTATTAAAGCACACTCAGTTTGGGCTGAAGTACTATGCCAATTTACTGTGTTATAATCCCATCAATGATTGCACCAATTATGATATCCAAGGATAGACACTCATTACTCATTACTGGGTAGATTTTCTAGGAAAATTTAGGCTTGGGTGAGTGGGTAAAAGAAATCATAATAAATGTCATTTGACAACTGAGAATAATTAAAAAAATGATTTATTATACATATGCAAAGAGAACAGACATCAACATATAACAATATCAAAATCTCAGACAACTATTATTATACAATAAATAATATTTCATAAATTCATATCAAATCACAATCACTTATTATTGTTTACATGAAGGTGTACAAAAATCATATGTGCAATCTGTATAAAAACTTTAGATCTATTTCTTAACCTATAGAGTAGATCTATTTGGGATGACACTCCACAAATTCCCTAATGAGTTTAGAATGAAACATTATTGAAAAGACTAAATAATTTATTCACCATAAGATTCTTACATCCATATATATTTTATCATTACAATTGTTTTAAAATAGCAATTTTAATTCACTAATTAGGGAGATCATCTAATTATTTCATTAAAAATTTCATTTACCTGGTCGATCCTGTTGACTGTGCCACTTATTTGCTGTGTCCCCAGTTGCACCCGAGTGATCACAAATCTGAATACTTAATTTTAAAATAAAAACAACCAATTAAATTACATTAGATCTTTATTGGTATATAGTATTTCACAAAATAAAACAACAGTTATGAGTAATTGGTTAATATATATATATATATATATATATATATATATATATATATATATATATATATATATATATATATATATATATATATATATATATATATATATAAAACACAGTCTGATTGCATTACAATTCAAACCCCCTCTCAGTCTACAGTAATACAAATAAAAACACAGTACCTTGACTGGGTGTCAAAAATAAAAACCCTTGGGAAAACCACTTAGGGCATTTAAAAATTATATTAAGACCAGTGCTTCTACACTAGTTGGCCGGATTTACCTACAGGCACCAAGAATCTGGGATCACAGTTCGAAAAGAAGCAGCACTTAGGAATAACTGAAGGAGAAAGATGTCGAGAGTTATTTTCCTGCTCTTTTGTACTCCCACATTTGAAGTCCCATTCTCGTCTCTTCTTTTCTGGAGTATTAATACATTTTTTTCCCGTGTGTACAAAATGGGTTCATTTGGCTATTAATTCTTTTGATAATCCGATCTGTTAAAACAACGCATCTGTAATTACTTTATTTAGTTTAATACTGATTGCTTTAATTACTCTTTATTCCACTTTACTTATTTTGAACCCTATATACAATTCCCCCTATTTATATCTCTATTAAATATTTATTACTTAAGGTGTGGGCCTTTACTGGCTCTATTTACATATATATATAACACAGCCTTAAGCTTATAACTAAATATATTTTAGATTTTCAATATTTTCTAAAAATAACTAATTTAATTTTAAACAGATCTTATAGATATACAATAATATTCAGTACTTATAAAAAATAACTAATATATATATATAATTTTATCATATATTACAGATAAAAAATAATATTTAATAGATTGTACACTTCATTCAATTAAAAGACATAATAGTTTTATTTTAAAAGTAACATAATTTGACATTATAAAAAACTTAAAGATGCCCTTGCATCTTAACATTGTTTATAAATATATACCAATGCAATTTTTCAAAGCAAAATAATATTTAAAAAATTATGAACAGTTCTAAAGAGATCTCCTCTAATATTATAATCTTTAATTAATTTACAAAATTGATTTTTTTTTCTATCTTTATGGGATATACTATATCATGTTAGCTAGATCAGTTGTTTCATTATATCAATTATTACTTAATAATTTGTTTAATTTGTACCAATATTTATATCTAGACAACTCTTAGTACAGAAAAAGCACATGTTTAATGAACAATATAACTACAGATTAAGTTCTTTATATAGAATATGATGATTATGTATTTGCTATGTCGAAAATGTATGAATAAGTACTTAATCATTTTTTAATTCTCTCAATAATTTAGAATATCAATGAACCAATCAAATTAAAATGCTCTTGTTTACTATTTATTAATTTAGTTTCCTACTAATTTAATATTTACATATTATAAAAAATAGATTTTATCAGCAACCAGAAACTAATGAAATTTACTAGTAATAAAAGAATCTACTGTTTGAAAATAATTTATCAATTAATCTGATTAGTACCTGTTCTTTTTTTTTCCCCATCATTTTTTTTTTTTTTTTGTAAGAAAAGCAATGAAATAATACTTTCTGCATCCAGAAACATTTAGTTGCTTAATAATGGATACATAAAAAAAATAGCAACTGGAGACTTTTTAAAAGATCATAAAGAAGATTTAGTTTTATTGTTCATTTACATAAAGAGTAAAACAAACTAGAATCAATATTCAGAACATTACTTAGAAATCTGATTGATATGATAAATCTAACACTAAAGACTATTCAAGCAATGTAACATTGTTAATGTTCAGACAATCTAATAAAATGGAGTGATAGCAGATCAAAAGAAAATCATCAAAACTTAAAAGTTTCACCAGAGTACCAGAAGATAATTTAAAATTTACACCTGAAGAATTTGCTAAAAGGCTTGCAATAGTCATCCAGGGATACATGGTATACCCTTGTTCATATATAATCATTTAAGTAAATTTATCTCAAAATGCTTAGCAAATTTAGCAAATTTTTCAACAAAACAAATACATAATATTCAAGGACTCTATCCAATATCTCTGGTATCATTTATGAAAAAATGGGAAAATATATCTACACTTACAAATCTCAGACCAATATCAATGAGTCCACTTGGCATTAAGGTATTAGAGTCAATGATCAAGGAAAAAATTCAACTCTATATATTGTCATAACTCTCAAGATAGTTTGCCAAAAAGGGCTCTTCAACAGGTCAAGCAGCATTTCTGTTTAAAACAGTAATAGATTCAATCAGAACTAATAAGAAATATGGTTCAGTTGAAGTGAAAGTAGACATAAAATCTGCATTTGATACAGTACTAATTGAACTATTAATTGAGGAACTAATAAAAACATCAATACCAACTTCATTAATATACTTGATTACAAATCTATTTCTGAGCAGGAAAATACACATTAGTCTCAATGGGAAATATTCATCTTCTTTTAACCCATTTTGTTCAATTCCACAAGGATCACCATTAAGTACTTACTATTTACATTATACATCAATCCATTGATCAAAGCAATAGAAAATGACTTATCAGGAATATTCATATCAGAATTAAAAACAAATATTCCATGTGTAGCATGTATGGATAATACATCTGTGTTTTTAACATAAAAAAAAAAAAAAAACAAATTCCAAAATTAATAAAAATTCTGTAAAATTATACAAAAAAATATAAAAAAATTTCATCAAGGAGGAGAAAACTAGTGCCCAAATAATAAAAAGGGGGTGTTCATAAAAAAAATTTCTTAGGAAGGAAGAGGGGTCCTTTTTGGGGTTTTTCTTTTTTTTAAGCAACATGGAAGTGTGCTTACAAATCCAAAGAGAACTAATAAATAAAAGTGAAAAAAATAATCAATTCTCTCTCAAAATCTTACATGTCACTATATGCAAAAGTGGCACTTTTTAACCTTTCAGTGATGACTAGAGTTTAATACTATACCCCAATAATTATATATAGCAAAGCCTTCACATTAAAAATTGATAGCTTATATAGAAAACTATTGTGGGGGAAAAGATGTCTACAATATCAATTTAATGAATCCAAAATCCCCTAGTGCAAAATGAATTAGGATTACATGCAATAAAAATATTTCAAATTGAGAAAACCATCAATTTAATTACAACATGCATAAGGCTATTTCCATATCTTCAAGTAATCCATAAAATCACACCAACAGACAAACCATCACCAACTACTGATTTTTTAAACACCCATCATGTCACATTGCTAAATATCATAAGTTCAGTGATCTGGACATGAAAAATTAAGTATAAGTATTGGGAAATATACATACTAATCTATTTTCCATCTTCAAATGACAATAACATTTTTTTTAAAAATATAAACAACAAACAGTTAACAAAAAAATTAAAATTCTGGTCAATAGAACTGAAATACTATGACTTCTACTTAAACTAGACATGGAAGAATTACTGACTCTAAACTTCTTTCATTATAAAAGGAACTCATTAACATTGATGATGTGTGTAAGCTTTACAAAAGAGAAATAGAAGCTCATTCATATATATTTTTTTCTTGTCCTACATTAGATAATTTTCATGCTGGAATTCCCAATTTATTTAAAAATAGAAAGTACACTATACAAACATTCCTTCAATCCTATGTGAAAGGTGATTTTGCAGACATTAGAGTCAGTACATTTACATTATTCTTACTATGGTATATCAGATGTACATTTACATATAATACAAACACAAGGAGGCATCTAAATATCTTTTGGAACAAAATAGAAATAATAAGACTAAGGAATGAAAAAATTTCATCAACAACCACTTACACATCCATGTGGTCACTAATGCGACTACGCTCAAGTCTATAAAGAAAGGAGAGGGAAAAATTTGACAAAGAAATCTAATAAAAACTTGATTACATAAAATGATCACTCTGTAAAAAACAGAGTGAAGAATGGATACTTAAAATCCTTTAATGCTGAACAATAATATTTTTTTGGTCTCTTTGTTATTAATATTTCTAATGATAAAGATATATTTTTTTTTGTATAAATTTGTTTATATATTTGTGTTTTTTCCTCATAGTTCTTCATGTAAATGTCAAATTGTCATGATGATATATGTACTGGTATTCCTGTGTTTTTTTTTTTTAAAAAAATTATATTTGTACAATTATTAAGCTCAATAAAGTTCCTTTTGAAAACCAAAAAGATACTGCAAATATATGATTTAGAGACTTCAAGCAATTATTTAGCCCTCTGAATCATATTCTTTTTAAAATTATTTTAGCTATCATGTGAGAAAGCAATGTACCACACAAATTAACTAAGAACATTATCTAATGTCAAAAATATATAATCATTTAACTTATAATTTGTAATTATAGTAATTTTTTAAAAATGCTATTACTGATTTTAATTTAGCTTTTTTTACTGCCAGTCTCATTTATCTAAAATTACAGTTTAAATCAGTTTTTATTATTAGTTTGCTGATAATATCTAAATGTTATACCACAAAGAAATACTATATTCTGAAAAAAAAAAAGGCTACTGCATAAAACACTATATTTTTTTCATGTGATATTAAATACAACATTACAAATAGTAAGTGCATGTTCAAAACAACAATAAATTAGAATATCATCATCAGAACTTACCAGCTTTGGACTGAATTTGTTATGCAATATATTCAGAGATTCTAAAATGTACATGACATTAGATCAGTAATCTTAATTAAACTATCAAAAATTTTGACAATCCCTGTTAATACTCTAAGGAATATTTGTAACAGAAAAACAAAACAGTCCAAAAAAAAAATGATTGAGAAGTCAGTAAAGGATATTTATTTCTTTATAATGATAGTTGTACAATAAATTGCTATGATTGATTTGTATTAAATTATTTCAGTATTAATATGCTCTTTGAGGTTTAGCACAATGATTAGAGTGACAAACTCAATATTAAAGGACCTTTGGATTAACTTCCTGATGAGAAAAGTAAAAAAAAAAAATCAATGTAATGAAATTAGTATTTTCTACTTGCTATTTGAAAGTTCCAATATCACATGATCATTTTATAGTTATTAAGCTGTATGTAAATAAGTCAATTATTTTATATAGCGCGATGTTTATAAACTAATATTTAAACAGCATTAAACTGTTGCACATGAGCTTTGGATTTTAACTATAAAATGAATGAATACTAACACTTCAAACACATGATAAAGTCTTTGGAAAAGATAGAATGGCCATCTATCTTTTCGAACCCAAACGCTTTTGTATGTGAAAGCGTGAAGATATTAAATAATCACTTTAAATTACTTTTACATGCTTGAATGAATGAATGACGCTATATGACGTATCGTAAATTCTAATAAATTTCACCAGCGTCATTCATTCAAGCATGTAAAAATAATTTAAAGTGATTATTTAATATCTTCACGCTTTCACTTTCAAACACTTAAGATTCGCCCATACAAAAGCGTTTAGGTTCGAAAAGATAGATGGCCATTCTATCTTTTCCAAAGACTTTATCATGTGTTTGAAGTGTTAGTATTCATTCATTTTATAGTTAAAATCCAAAGCGCATGTGCAATAGTTTAATGCTGTTTAAATATTACAGTTATTAAGCTGATATAATCAATGCGTGTTGTAATCAGTTATAGCTTATTATTACTTTTAATTTCAGGTTGGAGTGAATTAATAGAACATTTTCTAATTTTTTTTTTACATGAAATAGATTAATGAAACCATAGATCATATTCTCATAAAATTTTCTGATTGTCCCACAAAATGATACAAAATTAAATTATTAACTCTCAATTATATTTTAATACGCATGCTTATTTAAGAGATTTTAAAAAAAGGGTTATAGAATATTAAAAAATATACTCTCTTAACAAATTTCTTTTCAGATTAATTATAGCATTTTTTACATATAGAAGAGCAAATAAATATTAATGTCTGCTAGTGCTTACAATAAAATTTAGCGTATGTATTAAAATGTTCTCTCTCTCTCTCTCTCTCTCTTTTAGATGAATAATCAAATTTCATTTTTTTAAAATTTTAATATTATTTTTCAATGCGAAAATTTGATTTTAAACGTTTTAATGTTTTATAAAGTTGTCTGGTAGCTTTACAGAAATATCTTAGTAGCGCCTAGCCGCAATGACGGCACTTGAGTACTGCTATTATAGAACATAGGAACAAATAAAAAATATTGTTTGTTTTTGCTTTCCATCTAATTCTTCACAAAAATTATTAACCAATTTATTAGCTTTATTTTTACTCTATGAAAATAGAAAAGAGCAATTACAATAATGTACAGTTTATTAAATAAATCGCCATTTAAAATCTTTATTTACTTTATGTAAATTGCAGGGAAACTGTTTATCCTACTTGAAGGCTCGAAAATAGCTTATAATCTACTTCCCAAAGCTTAAAAATAACTTTTTGTACATTCAACGTATTTATCTTTGTTGTTATTTTTAAAAAAGTTATCGCAAAAGAGAAGGAAGGTTCAGAACCTCCCTTTTCCTCTTCCAAAGAAAGAACTTTTTTTTTTTTTTGACTAAATTCTTATTCAACTTCTGAATTTTAAATTACTCTGGTGTGTAAATTTTATTTTTAGATTTCCTGATTTACATCGCTATTGAACTTTTATTATGGAATAAATATCCCCCTCCCAGTCCCTCCCTAAAACGCTAACTAATCACTATTTAACAAAAGCAAAAAAAATTGTCACAAAAGTAAAAATAAATTATTAAAATTGGCAAGATTATACAAATATTTAATTTATTTTAGGTTCAGTTATTCACAAAATCAGATTAAGGTTCAAACATCAAAATTGCTAGAGTACTACAGTTTTATTTGTTAGATTACTATAGTTACATTTTGACCAAATTGAGATTGTATTTATTACTATCTTCCAAATTGATCAGAATGATAGAGCAATAACAAAAACCTCTTATTTGAGTGCATCAACAAGACTAAGATTGTGGTACTATATATATATTGGTGAAACAAAGACTAATATGAAATCTCATCTAAAGCAATATAATCTCACTTATAATAAAGCATTAATAGATTATTCGGGTTATTCTGCTTTTTATATTCATCAATCTTCCACTGGGCATATTTTTTGTTCCACAATCTTTTGAGATATTAATGCGTGAAAGGCAGAACAAAAAGTGTAAAATTAAAGAATCATATGTAAACAAAAATACTCCTTAAGCAATAGATTCTAAATTGACTAGTTTTCCTATTAGTTCATCTTGGTCTACATTATAGACATTTTGACGTTTATTAATTAGATTTCTATACAGTTTATTGCCTTGGGCTTAGGTCGAAAGCGCTAGCTTTTATGTATTACTTATTTATTAATATTATAAAATATTATTGTCTCTTGTCAGTGTAACAGCAGTGTAGTTTTGTTAGAATGATAAACAGTAGATCCTGTCTTATTACTTGTTGTAATTTTTTTAATTTCTTATAATTAAACTTGTTTTTGATTAACCAAAAGTCATGATTATGGTATTCCACACCAAAAATATATTTAACTAAAATGATACCAATTGTGCACAGTTTACAGAAGTAAAGAAACATTGCTTTTGCTATTCCTTTAATATAATTACACTTTTATTTTTCTTATAACATTTTCATAATTATCATGCTTTATAAGTTTTCTTAATTTTCTTCTTCAAAAAAATAAAAACATACATTTATTTATTCTAGTAGGTCTGCTCAAGAAAACGTAATCATTACTTCCAGAATAGAGTGCTTCTATAATGGTTTTTTTTTTTTTTGGCACATTGCCATTCTTAACTATATGTATAAGCATTAATAAAAGCAAAATTTTAACTTAATATGTGTGGTAATATGAAGGACATTGGTTTACAGCACTGTTGTGATAATAATTTAAGATTTTATTTCATAGGAAGCAATTTCTGAGTTAGACACATGTGGTGAAATAAAATTTGTTACTAGTTTGCTAGGGTGGGATGACTATAATTCAAAAAATATACATAATAGACTATGTAGAATTTATCATTTGGAAGCAAATTTGTTGTTTCTATATCACTGTTTAGAATAGAAAAAACTTTTTCTTGGAATAGTGTGACAGTTTTTTTTGTTTTTTTTATAGACAAAATAAAAATGACAAGTTGAAATAAAGGAATCCAATGATGATGGGGTTTATAAAATGGATTCTGATATTGATAAATTTATCAAATTTTATCTGGATGAGAACTATGAAAGTCTGAAAATCATTTCATTTGACTATGAGTGTTTTGAATGAAAAATGGACTCTAAAAACTTCTGCTACTTCATCAGTAAGTATGATTCTGGAAAATGATGGCAGCATTTTGATTCTGAATGATAAATGATTTAAAGTTATGCCATTGTTCAAGTTATTCAATAAAATTTCTCTTTTTCTGATAATGGAATTGATAATATAATAGAAAATTAAGGCTCAATTTATAAAAGAATTCTGAAACAGTTCAGGCTGATATGCCTTTACAAAATGTAATTCCAGTGATGGATATAAAAACCAATTAATTTCTTCCAACACAATTTAAAAAAAAAACCTGAGACTATCACTCAGAATTAAAGTATTTGAAGGAAAAAGGTAATTCTATTTGATATTGTGGAGCTGTTACTGAAGTTAAGCTAAAGAAAGGGGCTGAAAAATTATATCGAGTTAAAATTGAACAGAAGAGATGGTTTAAAAACTTTATCTGGAAAAAGAAAAACACATATCACATATGCTAAACAACTGCCTCTACCCTGGAATAGTTTACCATTTGGAGGAAATAGATATTCTGGTTTTGATTTCAGAATACTATTAAGTGACCAGTAGATTTTTGGTGATAGTTTTCTGATTATTACCATACTATGTTAACAGCATAATAGGTTTCAATAGTGATGATTTGATATTCAAATGTGCTCATAAGGCAATGAAATTTATGCTCCATTATATTAAATAGTAAATTAATTGTTTAAATTCAACTAGTGCAAAGTTTTTTTTTAAAAAAGTTAAAAATCTATAACATAATTTAATATTAATAAGTAATGTGTATATTTTGCCATTAGATATTTTAGATATATAAGCAATTAGGCATGATGATCAAATAGTAGACTCAAATGCTAAAAACCTCTAGATCAAATCTCAATTTTATTAATTTTCTGTGTTAGAACATCATTTAATCATTCCAATGATGAATCATTTGATGACTTATTATAACCCATGATTGTTAATGGTAATTTATTTACTACTTTCTAGCTTATAAATATAAGCATATTATTGGTTCAGTTAAAAATGTCTGCTGAAATATCAACATATAATATCAATCAGGAAGTCTCATAAAAAATTTTCATTTTCCACAACTATGTTGAGGTTTTTTAAAGTTTTGCACAATCAATTTAAATGATTTTTAAATATTATTTGTTTGAATATCATTTAAAAATATATTTAAGCTATTCAGCAATTATTATTTTTGCTTATTTTTACTTCAAAAACATTGAACACACAATATTTTTATTACTGTAGGATGGGGATAATATATAATATTTAAATAGCATCTAGACAAATATTACATCATTCTTCAGAGAAAGAGCCTCAAGTGCTCTGGAAAATATAATTAAATAATATGGTGTTGTTGAAGACAAAATAGCACTAATCTGTTTGTTCCTTAAACTAGTATTTGTAAGTTATATAAAAGAGCAGATTTCATTTGGAAAAATTAAAATATTTGGAAACATTTTTTACAACATAAAATAAACCTAATATCTCAAAAGTTTAAAATAATCTACAACTCTGATACATTTATACTAAATAATGATTAAATTTAAGAGAATACTATGAATAGCTGTGCATAATTAAAAGAAGATAGTCTTAGTAATAGAGTTTTTGGCAATTACTAAAATAAATTGCTCATCTAGTCATATGATACACATCCAATTATATAATTATACAGTTTATATACTCAAAGATATCACTTCTTTTGCATTGTGGCATTTATGGATAAATAGTGTCAAGCATAGCAATTGTCTTTAATAAAAACAAAAGAATTAAACCTGTTAGAACTAACTGTGATTCAAAATTCATGTTTGCTAAGAAAAAAAAATCACTTTTTTTTTTAGCCAAAAATAGCTAAAAACATAATGAAATGAATCACCTTTTTTCCTCATTATTTTTTCTGTATTGATTATATTAATTCTAATAATAATAATAATAATTAAACTTTCTCTTGTGCACTTCATATAATGTATTATCTTTGCAAAATTTTCCAATCATTGGATATCTTTTGATTATTCACCAATCTTCCACAGGCTTTTTTTTTGATCCACATAAAAATGTTAAACAAAAATTAAGTGGGAAAAACAAATATGTTCTAAGGAAGATTGTTGAACATTGAAAACTGTCATTTGAATTGAAGAATTTAATAATAAAAATTGCACTGTTATAGTAGTCTAGAGCAGTGATCTTCAACCTTTTCACACCTGCGGAGTAAAAATAAGGATAAGGTTCCGTGGACCAGCAAAAATAAGGAAAAGATTTCGCAGACCGGCAGAAGTCTACAGATAAATTTTTTTAAAGATAAGCATAATTGTTATAACTGATCAAAACAACAATGTTAAATATATAATATAAAGTTATATATATATGGAGTTTATATAATAAAAAAACTTTTTTTTAAATTTTTTTAGAAAAGTAATAAAAAATTTAATTCTACCCCCCCCCCCCATAAACATCTGTGATAACTAGAAAAACAAATTAATTTATGAATGATTGATTAGATTTTGTTTTCATTCTGTTTTTTTTTTTTTTTAATTGGATAAAAATGAGATGAAAAAATAAATAAAAATTGGCTATATTAATTAAAAGTTTAAACTCTTATTATTTATTATTACAAACTTTTACTGCCGTCTAACACGCGGACCTGTAGAAAAGTTCAAGGGTTGAAGAACATTGGTCTAGAGGTTTCTAAAGTCTACCAAAGCAATCTTATCCAAGGTTATTGTATTAAGTGGAACATTTTGGCAGAAATGAACTTTAAAGCCATGGATTTCTAGTGTAACCTGATATCTTTTCCATAAATATTTACATTAAACAGCTTCAAGACAGATTGTTTTAATATACAGTAAGAGTTTATAGGGGTAGCAACATCTACAGTGGTGTATTTTTATTATGGCTTTATGTATTTTGACAATAAAGTTTTTATGATTTTCTGTCTAGCTCTCTCAGTAATCAAGGGTTTTTAATCATAATTAGTTTCTAATCAATTTTTGTTCTCCCATTCTTTGTAAGAACAATAATAATAACCCTTGAGAATTGATGTTAAAATAATAAACAATACCTGAATGTAGATATTCCAGCTTTATCAGCCACCAATAACTAAGATAGTTCTAATATTTTTTTTACTTTTAATATTCTAAAGTCAACTTTTTTTCAGGTACTCTTACTACTACATTGCAGTGATTCTGTGAATAATAAAATATTACATTAGTATGCATTTTTATTTTGGCATACTCTAACTTCATAAATCATGGGCCCAGCTTTGTTATTTTAAGTCATTTGCATTTCATCCACCTCCAATCTACTTCCAGCAACTTTATTCAGATTATAGTACAAAATAAACTTTTCAACAATTTACGCAAATTCAGAGTCATTTATTGTCAAAGGGCACTCAGTAATGGTGCTTCTATGTTTCCAGATCAGTTTCTAGTTATTGGCCTTCATCATGATAAATATTTCATTTGCATTCATACATTCAGCACCTATTTTCACTTTTTTTATACTATTTAAAAAATGTCAATTTGAGATTCAAATATGATCTAAAATTTAGAACCCATTTAATTATGATTTTACAGATAATAAAAATAGACATAAAATTTATTGAATGCAAGAGAGGTTTGTACCAAAACAGTTTGCTAAAAATATTTATCTCCGGAGTAAAAAAAAAAAGACATACACAAAAATATGGAGATTGAGTAATTAATTTTGTTCTAAGAGCAACAGCAGGCTTTGAATAATCGCAAAAAAAAACTTTTAAGAAAAAAGATCTATGGACATGCACAGAAGAAAAGTGTAATAATAGAAAAAAGATAGCAAAGACATGATTGATGAAAATTTATCAAAAATTTAAGCTAAAATAACAAAGTCAAAGTAACAGCTAGTATAGATCCATGAGATGAAGATTGAGTTTTTGATTGGGATGACATTTAAGTTTGTTGGTCTTATAGTAGTAAAACTACTGTAATTAAATTGTAAAACCTCTCCTCCATTTACGAGAATGGAAACCTTTATTCATGGAATACTTGATGCACTCTAATAACAATAATAAAATTATTTTTCTTACCCTTCACTTAATTTTTTTTTCTAATTTTAAGCTATTAACTAAAATATGTACATGCTTACACAATATTATATATTTCTGAGTCTTAGCAACAATACCAATAGATAATGAATAGTTGGTCATAATTATTAACTCAAGTAACCTTTAAAAATGAAGAAAAATGATAGATTCTAACAATTACCATTTAATTGTGAAATTTTATACAACAAAATATTAAACAAATAAATAATTTTTTAAAAAAATTATCTTTAATGTCATCATATTCATTAGTACATGGTGCAACCTTTATAGATCTAACACCAACTTTATAATTCCGATTGGAAAAATGTTTTTCTAAATCACCAAAATCCTTACATACATGAAAACCATTAATTTACTTGCCAAAAAGACATGTAGTAGAAAATTTTCAAGCAACACTAAGTGATAATTGTAGTATATACAAAATTTTGCAGAATAGTCTTATATGGATTCAGTTTTCTTACTTTTACTTTATTTAAAATATTCATTACGAATCTTTCAAAAACAGAGTGTAAGAAACTTATCTATTCTGATAGTCCTGCTTTGTCTTAAAAAAAAAGATTCTTTCCAGAAAAAGAAAAAATTTTAAGGCTATAAAAAAATTTTGGACATTTTTTTCAAAAATGAAGATCTTGTTTCTATCACATGCCATCTTTTAACTTTTTCTAAAGCAAACTTTTACTTTCTGAAAAATGTCAACATTTTAATTAAATGCAACTCTCCATAACAATATATTCTTAACCATACAATCCCAATAAATGCAATTAATATGACATATTTTTCTGTGTCCTTGAAATAATGTTTGAAATATAAGTGGTCTATTTTTCTCATGTTTACTTTTAGAAGGTATTATTATTATTCGATTACTTCCATAAACTAACTTGATTCATTATCATCATATTTAAAAGTTGTAGGGCATAATAATTTATCAAATTTTTGAAATCATTTGAAATATTCTTAATTTTAAAAAAATCAATGCTTTTATTTTATAAGAGATCCATATGTCACTTCTTCAAAATAAATTTTGAACAAAAACAACTATGTACATAGCTAATTTAGTTGAAGTATATCATTATGTTGAAATAATCTATCTTTTCACCTATCAACGATAGCAAGATTATGTGGATAGTGTGTGTTGCATTTCAATATTAAAACATGCATCAATAATTGTATTTATCTTTGAGTGTAATACCATCTTTTTATATAATAATTATATACATATACTTCTTATCAAATATTGTACCAAATGGCAACATTTACCATTGCTTATGATCTCGAATTTGAAATTACTTCATAAAGTATTGAAACCCCTTATATCATTAACGATAAGACAGTTTAAAGCCTTAAGATATATGTTAATATATACAGAGAGATGTGTATATATGCATATATATGTTTAAGCAATTTAAAATAAAATGTATAAATATGCATGTGTATAAAATAGTTTTATTTAAAAAAACAACTATAAGAATGTTTAAATTTAAAAGAAAAATAACAAAAAAATCTCTCAAGGCAAAATTTTTTAAATTAAATTTCTTGTTTTAATGTCTTTGAAAGCCCATTCTATATAATATTGATCAACTTTTCATGAATATTAGAAAGAAATGGGCTAGGTAAAGTCTATATATAGTGATTTTAAATTTAAAAAATATTTTTTTAAAATAAAAATATTGTATTGTATACATTGTAGTTTTAAATTAAAAAGTAGGATTATTAAATAAAAAGAAAATACACGTAAGTACTTAGAGAAAGCAAACATTAACAAAAAAAATATCCTATATTTTTTTATTACTTATTGCAATGTTTAGTTTGTCTGGTGTCTTTAGAGTCAAAACTGATTTTAGCAAATTATTTTAATAATAAATATAGTACAAAAAGCTTATAAATACCATATTTTACTAATAACCATAAAAAGAATAAATAAAGACTACAATAAGGGCTTGAAATGGAAAATAAAAGATATATATACAATCAAAATTCGGCTTAAGTTTTTATAAGGAAAGAATATATATAATTGTAATGATTTTCATAATATCTTGTATGCCTGTTTGATTAACCTATAATGGAGTCAAATGATGTCTACAGATCATGCATAGCATGTGAGAAAACATTCATTTAAATTGGTTAATTCAATTAGACAACAATGTGTTTTTTTATCCAATACATCTTATACAATTGATACATGTGACCACGTACACATGAAAAAGATAAATGATCTTTAATAAATGTAATTAATGCTGAACCAGCATTCATCAGTTGGTCCAAATTAAGTTTAGTATAAAAATATGCCTGTATTTAAATATTATATATAATGAACTACAATGGTATTTTTAATTTTTTGAATAAATACAAACATTACTCTGATTTTTCCCAATTCATTTCAAATCCTGATTGCATTACAGTTATTACACATTAATGCTAAATTTAAAAATTATTGCAGTAGTATCCATGATTCATTATTCACAGTTTAACTAGCCATTGCTTGGAATGAAATAGAAATTTTAAAAAAATTTGAAATCCATAAATTTGAATTTATAAATTTAATGCACATGCTTGCTTGCCTATGAGTGCCATCATGAATCATATTTCAACTATTTCCTCATTTTTCATATTTAATGAACATCATCAGTCATATAGTTGTTATTTTATTTTTCTCTCAATTTATTATTATATCTTTTTTAAATCTACATTACTCTAGAGTATTTTTTTTAGTTAATTATTTTTATTTAAAATTTAATGCTTGCACATGTGTCTTTATATATGTTAAATCTTAAATATACACATAGTGTCTTTATATATGTTAAACACATATATTGTATATGGTTCACTGTTATCCATAGTTTCAGGAAAGACTTGAAATCATATGCAGTAACATGAGAAATGGCACCTCCCATATTTACAAATCATTAAAAAAAAGAAAATCTAATATCCTATCTTATTCATGAAGGCAAAAAATAAATAAAAATTGATAAATAAATTGAAAGAATAAAGACATATAGAAAGTCTAGTGAGAGTTAGTTAGTAATCATTCAGTTGAAGAAAACATCTTTAAAAAAATATTTCCAATTTTTACAATAATATTGTTCATATAATCTGTATAGCACTATCCAAATATCAGTTGTTTTTTATTACAATAATAAATATTAGAGAAAAGCATTTATTCATGTAACTCTTATTTAATAAAAAAAATATATAGGAAAATGCTAAGTTTGTACAGCATATAGAAGAAATAAGACATGAAACAATTTGTGTTTATCTAATTGATTCTCATGTTGCATAAACATATTTCCAACTTTATTTGGATTTCATCTTTCTCTCATTAACATGAAATTTTAACAATGAAATCCTAGCCTCACTTATAATGAAGGGATTTTCCAAGAAAATATTAGCAGTACACATATTGTACTTTTTTTTTCAAGCATTATCCTAAAATTAAAAAAATGAAATTGAAGCAAATGCTTTATATAGTCTCATAATAAATCAAATTTATTAATATTAACTTATTAATGTTTTATTAGCTAAATTGCAGGATTAATAGTCAAATGAATTAAGATATATATATTATAATTTTAATATAAAAAAATAAATAGAAAGTTTGAAAGACTATATTAATATTTTTAACTAGTAATAGTTGAATATTTAGTTATTGATAAATAATTAGATGGTATTTAAGTTGATTATGGGCTGATTATTTGGAAAAAAATTCTATGCTTGCTTGAAAAAATGTCCATATTTTATTTAGATTTAAACTCCAAATCACTAGACCAATATGTTAAGCACTTTAAAACTGAGAGGCAAATTAGGAGAAAAGTGTTATCACTGATTTAGTATTCATAATGATAAATGCTGCAAAAAGTTCCATTCTTTTCTTAAACATGTGAATTCTCCACTTCCTAAATTTTTAGTTATCATTAACACATAGCAAATATTACAGCTCTAAGCCATAGAGTATTAACTGTTTACATAATATTTGATTAATTTTATATAGTTTGTACATTTTCAAAATTATCAATGCATGTATTATGTAATAATATAGTTTAGCTATTCACTACAAAAATTTTAAAGTGGTAGTATGTCTGGATCATGAATTATAATATGAAGTATGACAGGGTATTTGTAATTTAACTCACAATTTTCTAACATCAAATCTTGATAAAAATTGGAAAAACTGCTAATGAAATGTTTAAAATGATTCAAATTGCATGTGGCAGTGAAGCCAAGAGTATGCAAAAATGTTTTTAAGTGATTTGCAAGATTTTGTGATGGTAGGGAAAGCCTTGAAAATAAATCAAACATGCTATCACATTTTACGTTGTAACATGTAATCCAGACATGCTAATGCCTTAAAATTTTTGTGATGAATGGCTACATTACATTGTTATATGATTCATGCATTGATTCAGAAATGGTACTGCAGGCAGCTTAAAGAGATCACCATTCACCTTTTCATTGGGATATAGTATCAATATTTGTAGAAATAGTTTTTATGAAGTTATTTTTAAAATAATTATTTTAAGAGGTTTTAAAACAATTTTTACCATTTTATTTTTGAAAAAATAAAAAGTAAAAAAAATTAATTTTTAACAATTCACTAATTTTATATAAATTTTCAGAATTCTTTAGTTTTTGTTATTATTTTTCTACAAAATGATATTAGTAATTTTATTATTTGGTATAGTGAAAATAAAATGGTGATTAATATGGACAATCTGAATATTTAGGTCTCTTATATTATATTGACACACTTATTACTTAAAATAAATAAAAAATATATTGAAACACAAAATTAAGTCTAACATTTTTCAAAAGGATCTAGGTATTTTATTTATAAATAATAAATCATTTTATGTGCATGTTGAATCCACAATTAACAGAGCTCTTAAAATTATGGGAATGATTTTTAGATATGGCATATTGTTTAATAATCAGTTAAAATATAAATTGTTCAGAGCTCTTGTTCTTCTATCATTGAAAATAAATCTGTTGTCTGGAATTCACATTTAAAAAGAGATATTGTTAAAATTCAATCATTGAAAGAAAAAAATTACAGAAATGTCAGTTTAAGTAAAGACAGTACATTGTCTTTGATAATAGACCTAAAACTTACAAAAAATTGAAACTAAAAGAGTAATTCGTCAAAATGTGATATCAAATATTTCATTTAATAGTAGAATATAAAACTAGGACTTCAGATCTTTTTAATCTTAAAACCTGATACTCAGATACTTTTAAATTTTCTTCATTATTTCAGTTATTGGATTCTTATATTAAAGATTTTTGCTCTAATAATTATTTTAATTTAAATGATAAAAATTAAATATTCTTCTTGTTAAAAAGTATAATATTTAATGTATAGCAGTAATGACATATATGGCATCTCCCTCTCTTCCCTTTTCTCATATTTGTAGCCTATATTATATATATATATAAAATTATAATTACTATTTAATTAATTTGTGTGCTATTTATAATTGGCCTATAGTGCATGTGGAATGTACATTAAACAAATAAATTGAATTGAATTATTATTATTTAAATGTAGTACTTTGTGAAATAATTTAATTATATTTTTAGTAAGTATAGGTTTGCTATTGATAGTCAGTACCTTAATGAATTTTCTGTTTTATTATCAATTTATTATACAGTGTAATCTGTCTTAGTGAGAATATGTTATCCCCAAGATAGTTTAGTCAGATACAGAAGAGAATAAATAAACAATATAAAAAATCTAATAGACTGTTGTTTTTCTTAGCTTAATCAAAAAGTGATTTATATTATTTCTCCAATTGATCATAACATGATACCCTTACAATATAATGTGATTAAAAATATTATATGTATATAGTGCAAAATAAGACCATACCTTAGAAATTAAATATTTATTATTTAATCATAATAATCTGCTTAATTAGCTAAAATATACTCCTCTTTAATTTTATTTTATTAATAAATCCACTATTTTTATTTTTAATTTGCACAATCACTATCATCATCATAATTTGCCTGTAATCTCCACTTAAATAAAATTATATTTCTATTTTTTCTCATCAATAAATATTATTTAGGTAAATAAAAAATAGTTCACTAAACTGTGATTAATAATATATTCAATCATTATCTGATGTATATCATTATTATATGATTTCCATGCTATTTTATTCAATTGCATTTAGTGCATCAATATGTGGCTGCTGTAAAGTGGCTTTGCAATTCTCTTATATTTATTACACTATAATATATATATATATTTTAATCTTATCTTTATGACACTAGTTTTTAAAATAGTTTATAAGGGAATTCATGAAGCTGGATTGAAGATGCAAATTGGAGTTGTTAATTTGAACCAATTAAAAATAAAAATGACTTCATCTTACTGGCTTATAGAGTTGTAGTATATTAATGATTATGTTATGATTTTCAATGCAAAGCATGATCTATATAATGTTCTTAATGTTTTGAGAACTATCTATAAATAATTAGATCTATTAAAATAATGTTCCAGAAAAATCAAGTACTTTATAGCCAGTAATGAAAGAAAAATTATAGCAACTATTAATTTGATTACTTATTGACTTGAGAATATGAATCACTTTAGATATCTTGTAAATTTTTGGATAGAAAGATTGACTTGGATATTAAGATATAACACAAACTCCAATGTATGGATTCTTCATTTAAGAAGGCAAAAGAATATTTTTTTACTATAACTAGTTTAACTAAATTAGTTGTATAGGGTTAGTATTTTGCCATATTTTGTATAGGAGTAAATTTATTTAAAGATGCATTATAATATTTTGAAAATATGATGACAAAATCATAAGACCTATTGGTATATTCTTCATTTTTGTGGATATGATAATTTTGAATCTACTATTGTATGCTTGGATGTATGAAGTGAATTAATGTAACAGATTTTCCAAAAATATATATTATAACAAACTTAATATGATTTTCATTGATAAGGCAGACTCTAGAATATGTTTTTATCAAAAAAAATATGGATATTAGTAGAACACACTGTATAATTATACATAAACATGATATTAAAAATTAAAAAAAAAATTACTGCAGAATTTAAATGACTCACATCAAAACTATCAAATAAACAGATCTGTGGTTCAAATATTGGTTTTATAATTATTTCAAAACTCGTCTATAATTTTTTTTCTCTTAAAGTTAGAATGATCATGCTCATTTATAAGTAATTGCTAATGCTGATATATCTATCATGCATGGAACAAAATTCTAAATAGTATTTACTTCATGCAAGAAACAAAATTCCAAGGATAGTACTTACTACATAAAACATTGTGGCTTGACTACATAAAAAAAATCAGATGAAGTTAAAAAAAATAAAAGCTCTGTACATAATGAAATATGTTTAAAAAATATCTTAATATTAAAAATTAACATTAATAAACAATGGATTTTAGTCAAATATAATAAATGTTAAAGTATGTCTATATGTACGTGTATATATTATTATCAAATTTTATTCTTATTTTAACACTTTAATTCAATAATTAGCAGGAAATTATAAAATAACAAGTTTATTATTTAATTCACATTAGCAATATTAAAAAAAAAAGTAATATTCAAAACAGTTTCCTTTTTTTTTTTTCATATGTCATAGCATCGTCTGGGAGGCGAACCCACAACCGTCTGCAATTAACTACTTGCTTGCAAGGCGGCTGTGATGATCTCTCGGCTAACAACGCTTGACAACATCATTAAATAGAGAAAGTTAAAACTTTCTAAGTTCTAAGTGTTGCATTTTTATTATGTTACTCTCATGCTTACTTAAATCCAATACAACTTCAAAAGAACTATTTCAATTAAGTGTATGAAATAAAGTCTAAAATAGGTTTGGAAATATTAGTAACATAGAATAGAGATTATATTTACTCTACCAATATTCAATGTGGGATAAAAGAATAGATTAAAAAGACTGAAAATTAGACTCCAAAAGATATCTTAAAACAGTTTTATTTACCAATTTTTATTTTATAAAGATCCAAAAAAATATTTGGACTAGGGTCTCAGAAAAGCTAAATCATGGCCTGCCTATATTACAATAATGAAAATAACTGTTAATATATTTTCATATATAACTTTAAAAAATTATTTCTATAGTAAAACTAGCCTTTCAATGGTATGTTTTAGAAAATTTGACATTTTTTAAAACATGCACTACATAAAGTTCAAATCTTGTCATTGATAGCAAATCAAAACCATATCTGAGAATATGAATAGGCATGACCAGATAGGTATTTAATAAATACTTCATTATTGCATTTACTGATTATTTAAGTTTACAATTGATGGCAGAAAACAGAAAAAATGGCAACTTGTTAAAAAAATGTACACATACAAGATTTTTAAAACCAAAGCATCTTGAAATATTTATGAAACTTGTTTAAAAAATGTACACATACAAGATTTTCAAAACCAAAGCATCTTGAAAGATTTATGTATAGTAGAAGTATATATTCATCAAAACTTTGAGTAATGTGGTTATTAATTATTAATATATAGTGTTTGGATTACATGGATCATGTATGAAATGATACATACAGTTATTATGGATTTTTATTATATATTAATATATGCTGTTTTAAAATAAATATATACTTTATTTGTAAGTATTTTAACATTAGTAAACATTCTCATAATCAATTAAAAGAAAATAGTTTGCTATTGAAAAACATTGTTGGACTTGTGATGTTTTGCAGTTTTATTTACACTAAATAGATTTTAAATTTATATATTTTAAATGTAACTAATTGATGTAACTTTTATAGAGTTATATATAAAATAGATAAGGATGAAGATGACTGAACCTAAAAATGGATTATATTTCCCTATCATTACACAATATCAACATTAGGAATTCAAATAGGCTTTGCCACTTAGAAGTAATTTAATTAAATAAAAAGTCATGCATTTTCAGTCTTATTATAGTACCATCTTTTCATTTGTGAAAAGAAAAAATGCTGAATGGGTCAATTTCAATTTCTATACTTTTGCAATTCCTGATTACATCTAGCATTTGTTCAGTGGTTAAGCATTCTCTCTAATTTAACCCTTTTTTATAAACATAGAATTGATAAATGCTAGTGTGAACATTTGACACTTGAATTTTATAAACTAATAATTTATTTACAAGATACAATTAACTCTCTCTCTCCCACACAATGTGAAAAATAAGTATTTTAGAATAAACTCATATAATGGCTAAGCATATAAAAAATAAGGTACTTTGGTATTAGATCTGTAATGTAGGGGATATAGAATACCTTTTCACATCTGCAATAAATGTGTAATCTTGTGTTGATGTTAAATTGAAAGGAAATAATCCCTGCAATGTTATTTGATCTTTATAGAATATAATAAACATCTCCATACTTCCCCATTCTTTTTAAATACATATAAATAAAGATATAAAAAAAGACAAATGACCCCCAAGATGCATTTCGTGCTGAACCAGCACTCATCAGTTGGCCCAGGTCACAATCTCTCATATACAACTTTATTATATGCAAAGTATTTATCTAGAGTAAATTGTTACATTTTCATTTATCTTTATCAACAGGTCTTTTTTTTTTGTAATATTTTGACATTTTCAGTTATTGTTCAGATTTCTTTCTGAGAACAGGATAAATATTTAATTAAAGTCTTATAATAATTTATATTTCTTTATTTTTGTGTATTTTTTTTTTTTTTTGATTTCTTTATAAATAAAAAAAACATTTATTAGCATTTCTGTGGGAATCCCAGCATACTCTGTACAATAATATGTTCACTAAAACTCCATTTTGGGGGAAAATTTTTCAGTTCAAATCTCCATTTTATATGTGTTAGAAGTAAATGGCAAATTTGCAGCTTCAATATGACAATTCCTATTATATATTACATGGAAAGAAGCATATTTTATATGTTTTTGTAAATAATATTTAAAAAAATTATAATTTAGTGATTGTTTTGTGTGTATTTAAAGCAGTGGTCTTCGACATTTTCACACCTGTGGACCGGCAAAAATAAGGATAAGGTTTCATGGACCAGCAGAAGTCTATAGATAAATTTTCTTAAAGCTATAAACAGCTTAGCCTTAGATGAAGTTATATATATATATATGGAGTTTGTATAATAAAAAACTTTTTTTTTTTTTTAATTTTGAATTTTTTTTAGAAAAGTAATAAAAATTTAATTCTACCCCCTCCCCCCCATAAACATCTGTGATAACTAGAAAAACAAATTAATTTATGTATGATTGATTAGATTTTGTTCTGTTTCTTTTTTTTTAATCAGGTAAAAGTGCTATGAAAAAATAAATAAAAATTGTTTATATTAATTAAAAGATTAAAATCTTATTATTTTGTTATTAAAAACTTTCTTGCCAGTCTAGCATGGACCAGCAAAAAACTTCTATGAACCGGTGCCAGGCTGCGGACCGGTGGTTGAAGACCACTGATTTAAAGTAACATTTTTTTTGCATAATAGTGTCATTTATTTAAGATCACAAATCAATTTTTTTTTGGTTTAAAATGTTTTTAATATCAATTTATATATTTTAAAGTTGTCAGTGTGAAAATCATATATCTTTGTGTATGGCAAATCAATATTTTTTAAAAAAAATACTCTTTGTTAATCTCTATTTCTTCCTTAAAATTGTTTTAAAAATCATCCTTTTTCATATTATTTTTTATACTTTGAAAATGGTAATTTTTAATATCCATTTGTTTCTCAAAATTTGTTTTAAAATGATGTTTTTAATATTATTTTTTATACTTTTAGTTATTTTTGTTAGTCCTGCAACATGGAGCATGTATTAGACTTGTCACACCTTTTTACATTCATATCAACCTGACAATAACTTTGAAAATCTTGTGAAAATATCATGTACAAGATCTGTGAACATGTTACTATTTTTTTTTTTGCAAATTTTGCAAAAAATATCACGTACAAGATCCTTGTACACATTATTTTAGTCAGATCATAAGATTACAAAGTTATCAGCAGATTGGGTGCAGCAAGTCTAATACATGCTCCATGTTGCAGAACTAATACCAAAATAATGAAATAAAAGGAACTTAATTACTAATATATAAAAAATAAATTCAAATATAATAAATGGATTACATTGACTTATTAAGACTTTTTCTATTTTCTTTTGTTAGTGGTTTTAAAAGGAGCAGTCTTATCGTTGTATATATATGGTACATATATATTAATGTTAAAAGAAGGTTCCCTTAACAACAGTTAGAAATTGTTGATTGTTATTGATATTGGAATTGTCTAAGTGTTATCTAGTATTTAATGATTATATATAAAACTTCCATTACTGATTAATATAGGATTAAATCCTAAGATGTCTCTTATTTTTCCAATTTGTTCAATTTAAATGTTCAGTTTCCAACAAAGATAGGCATATATTTTTCAGAGGCATAGATAAGTTGTAATTTATCCATGTTGTGGCATTTAAGGTTCAAGCTCTAGGTAGTTCTTATATGATTACATAATTATGGCAGGCTGGTATACATTTAAACTAATCAGCAATGCTTTTTATGTGGCTGTATTAATAAATAACCATAAATCAAAAGTTTCTATTTCTGGTAATGATTATTTATATTTCATAAATTATTTCTTTCCAACAGTGATGTATATTTCATATACAATTATAGTTCTTAAAGCAAAATATTTCTCCTAAATTTGATATTATGTCCTTATTAACAGTTTTTTTCTAATTATTAAAAATAATAAAAGAAAAAACTGTTAATAGGGGCATAAGATCATATCAAATTCAGGAGAAAATAGAGATAGACTGATTTTTTTAATCCTCCAGTCCAGTGTTAAAAAATGCTATCTCCTCTCTTTTAATCTTTTTAAGACTTATTTGACATTTTTCTTTTTACACTTCTATTTTTAATTAAAATTACATTATAGCTTATTGATTTTCTTTTTTTTTTCTTATCTTTTAATTACTATTAATACCAGATTTGTAGATACTTTTTTACATCAACAAATCTTTTTTGTTTCTATTAAAATATCATTACCAGGATCAAATTACATTATTGATATTTATTTTAATAAAAATTTATAAATTTTATTTACCTTTATTTATTTATTTGACTCAATTAAGATACATTTATACATCACACCTATGTACACACATGCAATGCACATTCAAAAAAAATATTGAATTATTGCATTTCCTTTAACAAGTTATTGTTAATAAACTTTAAAACAATTTTAAATTATACATTACAGGCCACTATATCATCTATGTATATACTGCTGGCTGACCCTCCATTATACATTACAGACCACTATTTCATCTATGTATATACTGCTGGATGGCCCTCCTTTTTAAACTTCTGTTTTGAATATTACAATAAATATATATTGTAACAGTATTATGGCACTCATCATCACCCCACTTAATACATCAAATTTAAATATACAATGAATATAATGAAGATGAGCATGAGAGATCAGTAAAAATAAAGACTAACTATATGTTCACCAACATTATAGAGAAGAATAACAACCATTCATCATCATAAATGATAAACAATAAAAAAGAATTAACAGTTAATCTTGTGACTGGATTTGAAATGGGTCTACTATAGACCAGGTAAATTATTTAGTCCTTGCCACAAGTTTGGGGCAGATTATATAAACAATAGTTTGAATGCACAAACTGCTAATCCATAATAATATAAAAATTAAAGAAATAATGCTGAGATACTAAAGCATGCTGATCATCATCAATGCTCTCTGGTCACTTATTCCCATTAATGTACTGGCCAATTATAAATTTAGATTTCTAAAAAATACTAAAATAAAATTTAGTGCATGGACTTTAAAGAATATACTTTTGCACAATCCTGAGTGATCATCATAATCATGTGGATGCCTATAACCCCAATCATAAACCTCAATCCATATAATTAAACATTAAGCACAAATCCAGTTCAGGGAGTAAGAGCTCTACAAGTGTTACTGTGATGTGAACAAGCAATAATATTAACATATAATGTTTTAAACCTAATCTAGAATTAAATAAATTTACTGGAATAACTTAATAAAATATAAATTTATTAATAATAACAAAATTAAATTAAGGTCTGTTGAGTATGTTATAAATTCAGCATTTTGATTTCCATTAGAATAAAACAAAATATGCCATTACATTGTAATTGACATATATCTCAATAGGTTTACATAAAACAGATCTTTATATAAGCACTCATATGTGATGTGTAATAATTTAAAATTAACATCTTTGTATTGTCATAAACCAATAATAAAAATTCATTTTTATAATACATAATAATTAATTTTAATATATATATGGTTGATGACTGATTTTAATATATATGGGTACCCATTCTAATGTGTATACTCACTGATGTTTCTACCCTAATGATATTTCATTAGTTAATAAATAAAATATTTTTATTATTAATTATAATTATTTCTATCAAATGACTCATTTTAAAATATTGAAAAAAAGTTTTCTTTCTTTGAAAATCCTGCACAAAAGTTTATTTTCCTTTTTTAAAGTTACTTTTAATTAATTGTAAATGTCTTTAAAAATATCGCTAGCAAGATCTTTTGTTCTCTAATATAAAAGACTTTTGGAGTTTTCTTTTTTTAATAAATTAAAATGAAAACATCTTAATTATTTACTTTTAAATCTTATAATTTAAAGATTTAGCTAAAAGTATTTAAAATAATCTCAATCTAATCAACCAGCAGTAATTATATCTTTGTTTCTTTGAATATAGATTAATTAGCATATGTATAAAGTCATGGCACAGTAATCCTTTCAGAAAGTCAATGGAATCTCTTGGTAAGCTATCTATTCTAAAACAGTAGACCACTTATTGACATTTTCAGGAAAGATATACATCAGGTAACTGTTGACATGATATTCAATTAGCTCCGTCCGGTTTCTATAATTTGGTAAACTTCAGGCATGCCATCTATTACTTATATATGGGCTATGAAACACAAAAAACTGGATCTTGCTTCCATGTGAATTCAAACTACCATTGTGACATTAGCAGCACCTCTACTTCTTGCTTTCAGTTATAACTCCATCATAATAGTACTATAATGTTCACCTTCCCTAATGATGTTTTAAATCCACTTTTTATATTGTATTATGGAATTTAAAAACCACAATTAGTTACATTTTATATATATATTGATCAAAAAAGTTAATGACACTTTTCAATGCACCTTAATTAAAACCAAATTTTTATCTAAAAGTTTTTTAATATCAGAGTATATTATACTAAATTTTATCAAAATATATTATACAAGCTTTAATTTAAAAAACTTTTTTAATCTAATTAAAATAGATAGTGGAATTTTATAATTACCAGTATTATCTATTGCAAGACAAAAACAAGCTTGTTTTAGATTCAAAATCAGAATAAAACATTAAATCATCATCAACATTATTCTGTCAAATGAACAAGACCAGAGAGTAGTCATATCACCAATTCATCCATTTTTCCATTTCATTCTCTTCCTTGTACAGCTCTTCAATTCCATGTAACTCTTTCCATCTCTTATATCATCCAACAATGTCAATCTCCTCCATTCTTTCTTCTTATTTCCACTCACTATTATCTCCAAAACATCTTTCATTAAACAGTAATTTCTTAACATACTTCCAATTCAGATTCTCTTTCTCTCTCTGATTTCCTCAATCAATTATTATTCATTTATTCTTTTCAAAACTTCATTTGTTATTTTATTTATTCAACTGATTTTTTCCATTCTTCTCCATATCCACATCTCAAAGGCTTTCAATCAGTTCTTAATTTTATTACTAATTATCCATGTTTCACAACCATACATCAGTACACTATACAAATAGAATTTAATTAATATTTTTCTTAAATCACTTTTAAAAGGCCCACAAAATATTTTCTTTCTCTTAATAAATGCCTCCTTTGCCAATGCTATTCTTTTTTTTAACTTTATTTTCACTTCTTCCATCCTCACTTAACCAACTACCCAAATATCTAAATTCCTTTACCTGTTGAGCTATGTTATCACAGATTTCAATTTGCAGTCTTTTTGCATTTATTCCTATACATAAACACAGCCTTTTTAACATTATCTTCATACCATATTCCATACATTCTTTTTTCCATTATATAACATATTCTGAAGACACTTTTCACTCTCAGCTATAAAAACCATATTATCTGCAAATCTTATACATTTTATTACTGTACCTCCAATACTTGCTTTTCTATAGTCTAAATAATTATCTAGCATTGCTTCTAAATAAATATTAAAGAGAATAGTTGACATACTGCATTCTTACCTAATCCACTCTCTATATTCATTTCATTATTCTCATTACTCCCCAGTTTAATTCTTATCTTTTGTCCAGTATACATATTTCAATCAATCTCATCTTTTTCCAAAATATCCCCTTATCTTTTAAGATAGACATATGTTTATTCCAGACTACTATATCAAATGCTTTTTCCATTTTTTTTCAATAGATCTCTCTGCAATTGTTCTAACAACACCAATAGCATCTCTTGTATGTTTCCCTTTATGAAAACCAAACTGTTCCTTTTCCAATATAATACTTGACTTTCTCATAAATTCTTTGAATTAAAATCCTCAATAAAACTTTAAAAGCACAAGATAGCAAACTTATTGCTCTATACTCTTCACATTTAACCGCTTTCTCTTTTTTATGAATTTGAATCATTATATTTCTTAAAAGATCTTCAGGCTAATCTCCCCTGTCATATATGAAATAGCAAAGTCCAACTATTTTCTTCATAGTAATTCTCCCATTTCTTTCAAAAATTCTATAGGTATTGCATCAAATCCAACAGCCTTACTACTCTTTATTTGTTCAATTGAGTTTATTACTTCATTTGGCAATATATTTATACCTTTATCATCTATTTCAATATCTTCTTCATTTTAAAGTTCATAATTAATTAAATTATCATCTCTACTAAATAGACACTGAAGATATTTTTTCCATCTTTTTAATATATTATTGCTATCATTTAATCTCTTTTTATGCTATCAAATACCAGATATCTTTTCACCTGCTGAGGCCTTTCTCTCTTTGTACATTCTGCTAAATCTGTTTTTCTTCTTAGCTCATTATTATTTTTATATGCACTTTGCCCTTCCTAAGTATTTGCATTTTTCCACCTTCTATACTTCCATTTTTTCCAACATACTTTCCATTAATCAAAGTCCTTTAGCTTTCCTTATCAGAATAATACTTATTTTATTTTTTTTATTTTTAAACTCAACTTTAATGTAGCCATAATTAAATTTTATGATCTGAGTTTATATCAGCACCAGTCAAAGCATATGAACCCTTGATATCATTCTTGTATCTATTCTGAATCAATATATAATCAATTTGATAAAGTTCTCTATCATCTGGAACTTTCCATGTATACAATATTCTAATAATGGTTTTTTAAAACAAGGGTTTGCAATCACAAACTCATTTTCCTTACAAATTACCTCTTTTATTTCTTTTTACAATATCATAATTTCCAACAATTTTCCTTTCTTTACTTTTCCCAATAACAGCATTCCAATCACACAATAGCAATATACAGGCATTTTCCCTTCACATTGGATAATTTCCTCAATCTTCTCATATATTTCATCAATTTTAATATCAACACAACTAGTAATCAGCATATAAACTTGTATGATTACCAAATCCCTAGGACATGCATTTATTTTCATCATTATCAGCCTATCATCAATACATTCAACTTTTGCCAAACTATTCCAAATTTTCTTCCCCACATCAATACCAATTTTATTAATTGATTTATCACCACTCAAATAAAATAATTTAACATCTCCACTACTTATTTCTGCATATATTTACAACCTCACTTTGCTTAACCCTATAACATCAATATTATTTATATACAACTCACCATATTTTCCAATTTTTCAGTCTTCTCAAAGATCTACCATTTCACATGCTAATTATCAATGTGTCTTCTCTCAATGAGGAATTCACATATTTATGATCTGAGTAACAACATGTATACTCCTGCCAGGCAAGATACCAAAATCATTCTTAATTAAGGCCTAGACCTTGGTTTATGACCTGAGTAGCCCCATATCTACTTCTGCCAGGCAAGACATCAAAACCATTCTTAACTAAGGTCTAGACCTTTTTAAATGCTTGATTTAAAACTGCACTTTATAATAATTTTTTAAATTTAAAATCATTATTTAATCCTTATGTTATTCCAGTATAATATAGGAAATATCTAAAAAAAATTGTTTGTGTTTATTTCTATTTTTTCATTCAACTTTATATATACATGCACACACTATTACATTCTTGTATGCCATGAGACACATAACTGGCTCAATAGCTATATATAAAAAAAATCATACTATTCCTTTTTTTTAATTGTCAATTGCACACACACTATGCATGTAAATTAGATTCAAAACTTTTTAAAAAATACAATACAAATAAAGTCACAAGGCAGAAATATTAAATAGTGCTCATCTTAAAAAAAACTTAAAAGTTATTTCTGAGTTTCAACAATTGGCTATATCTAAGTAATTGGATCCACTTCCTCAATCAGTAGTCAACTTTATAAATTGTCTTAGTGTACTAAAAATCTTGTCTATTTCAAAATTTCTAAATAAAAGGATTGATTATGATGCAACAATTTCTTATTCTCAAAGTCACTTCCTCTGTTAACTGGAAATGATGAATGAAGGTTGCTTGCTCAATTTTATCATGTGTCAGTAACTTATTGCTAGTTGTCATGTTATAGCACAAGCATACAAAAGACAATAATAAATTCACTATCAAATCTGACACCACATAGTTTTTGGTCTAACTATTATAGATAAATGTCATTATAGTTGTTAAGTTAGTAATTAGAAAAACATAAAAAAGGGAAAATTTGAATTGATGTTTGCCTTCTGAAAACCTATATCACAAGTTTAAAATCTTTTGATGATGATAAAAAAAGTTTTGGAAAACAAATTATTGCAGAAACAAATAAATATTTCAGATGTAATGCATGTATATATTTTTCTTCTGAAAACTTGTCTCATCCAATGTGCTAAAACCATTTTTAAATCCAATTTGCTCTTCTGTTTTGAACAGGTGATCAAGTAAAAAAATTGATGGCAAAGCTATATACCAAAAGTCTAAATGATAAAGATGTAGCAGTTGATTGAAAAATAAATATTGATATTAAAGAAAGGAGATAAAGAAGATATTAGAAATTGCAGACCTATCGGTATCAGTTTTATACAAAAATTTTACTAAGATAATTACAACTTGTCTAAAGTGAAATTTTGATTTTAACTAATCAAAAAAAAAAAAACAAGCTGGATTCAAAAATGATTTTAACACAGTGGATTACAGTCAGATATTGAGAGACGCTATAGAAAGAACTAATGAATATGAATAACCTTTAAGTTCTGCATTTATAGAGTATGAAAAAACCATTTGATTCCAAGCATTTCTATAGCGATTAAAACATTAAATGATCAAACTATAAAAACAGAATATTATCATATTCTAAAGAATATTTATCAAAATGCAACAATAATTATTAGATAACATTGTAATATTAAGACAACTAACTATGAGAAAAATATATGATAGAATGACTACATATTTCCAAAACATTTAAAGCAGTTTTACAATAATTATTTTGTGGATTGAGAAATAAGGGAATTAAATTAAATAGAGATTATTTAAACCATCTAGATTTTTTAGATGATGTGATTTTTGCAAAAATGCTTCAGAGATTCATGAAATATTGCAAGAGTTATCAGATAAAAGTAGAAAAATAGGACTGCTAAAAAGAATAAAATAGTGTTCAATGGATTTTCTCAGAAAAAGAAAATAAAGATTTTTAAGGATGAATTAGAAAAATATATATCTTGGTAGATTATTAATACAGATGGAAACATAATGGATAAAATTAATCATAAAATTCAACTAGAATGAAATGGTAAAAATAATTTGATATTAAAAGGAAATATATCTATGTATTTAAAAATAAAGTTTTTTTAAATAAAAGTGTTTTATTAGTTCTTAAATTTTGGATCTGAAACTTGGACTCTTAACAGAAGGGGAATGCAAAGACTTCAGACCACTAGAGTAACTAGAAGAGACTGAAAATAAAATAAATGGATGAGAGAACAAATAAGAATTACATACATCATTAAAAGAATTAATACATTGAAATGGAGCCAGATTTGACATTTTAATAAAAGAGATGATGTCAGGTGGACAATGAAATTTTTAAACTAAATTCCAAGAGATTATAAAACATTTAGAAAGAAACAACATGTTAAAAGGATGAATGGAATAAAGAAGTTTTTCAGTGTAGTGTGGGAAGATTAGAGATTGGAAAAAATGGATTAAATTTAGAAAAATTTCGATGGGTTGATAATGATTGAAAATGAAGATGATGATGTTGTTTGTTTTACCACTTTTTTAAAAAATTCTTTTAGATAAAATAAAACATAATGGATAAAAATTTAGTATCTATACTTCTTAAAAATCATGATGGCTTCTGTTAATAAATGTTTAAAAATAAAATATTAATTTACTACAGCCAAATTTTTCTTCCTTACTCATTTGATAATAATTTTAGATAATACATTAAGATTATCACAAATAATTTAAGTTAGAGATTATTATATTAATTAAAGATTAATACATTATTTCTTATTAAATACAAGAAACGTGATATATTAATTTAAGTCACTCTTTTTGCCCCATGTTTGTCTATCTATACATCCAATATATAAATAAGAATTTCGAAAAAAAATCCCCCCCCCTCCTCCATACCAAGATGTATTTTTGACTGAACAGAGTTCATCATCAGAATTTGTCAATTGAGTTATAGGTAAATACTTTATAGATAAATACTGAATAAAGAAAAAGGGGCTGGTTCAATTAAAAATGAACTATGTCTTTATTTATGTCTGAAGTATTTACAGAAAGATGAAGGTTTATATATTGTAAGATGATTGTTTATTTTAATATTTAGAACTGAATAAAAAGGTAGTAAAAATGAGAATAAAATATTGAAAACAATAAATAATTAAATTTTATTATCAGTGATGACTTGTAACTCTAATTAATGGATTGCTACTTCAGTCATTTTCTGATTTATGCAATTAAATGCATTCCAAAAGATTTTGAGATAATTGAGTATTGCTTAATTTATTGCATTTAAAACAATTTTATTTAGAAATGATTAATATACTGACAATGAATGAAATAAGTATATTTTCGTCTGTGTTTTTGTTGGTTTTATATTTGATTGTAATAAACACAGATTCATATAAATACAATAAAATATGATGTATATACAACATATATTTACAATAAATATATATTTGAGGTGTTTTCATTTAATACTATTAGCTAGGTATAATGCCTAGTTACTAGGCAATTATTAAAGAAAGAGACAGTTGCCTTTATAAGTTTATCTAACCTTTTCCTGCTGCTACATAACATATTGTCTCATGTCCGATTTAATATCTAGCAGCTTCAACGATTCAGCTCTGGCAATATTTTATCTGATTTTATCTTCTGTAATGAGAGCAATTGAATTCACTAAGAATCATCACTATTGGTATATTTCTGCCATTGAATATATCTTATTTATCCACATATCCATTGGTCCGTAGTGATGAATGCTCAATCTGATCAAGATGAAATCTGCACAAGTCCATTAACTATAAGTAAATTGAGCTATAACATTATCTCTTTCTGGATAAAATTAAACATGAAAAATGAAGTCGCAGAGATGCTTTGCTAGATATTTTTGCCACTTCATGGCATTTTCAAGTCTGGTTCCATTATCATCAAATTTGCTGATTTCATCAATAGGTATGATGTTTTTATCTGTAGGGTAAGTGTCTTTATCAGCAGTTCTTGTGACTTTAAACTTTGCAGACTTTTCACAGCTTGCTGCTGACTGGTGATCCATAATTTATCTTTAGATAGTTTATGTGCTTGTGTTGCTTAACCAGCTGCTGCTTGAACAATCATTGTTTGTAATCCTTTTAACCCATTTGGTAGTTCCACTATACATGTGACATACAACTTTAATGTCCATCTGCTTTCATGACTATGTTTACTGCATCTAAAGATCTAGGACTTAAAATCCATTTTACTATCTACCACATTTGAGTAGACCTTTTTTGATTTATTTTTGTGAGTTGATTTATTTTAGTCACTGTTAAACCTAGTGATAGAACCAGTTACTGCCTAATAAATTGCTGTGCTTACCAACTGACTCAGCAAGAGACGAGTAAATTATTTTTCTAGGCATAGTATTTAACTTTTATTTGACCCAAGTGTGAGATTTGATTGCCTTAATAATCTGTAATCACTCTACTGATAGGATGCAGAGTGATGATTATTTTTCTTATTAATGATAACTCATATAATTTTTGTTATAATGAACATTGCTGACTTACCATTCAATCCCATTGTTATTGGCATGTCATAAATAATAATTCTGCTTTTGAAGACTGAATCATTATTTATACAGTCATTGATTCTATTTGAGTTATATTGCTCTTCTAGATTTTGGAATGGACTTTTTCATTCATTTTTGAGCTAACTAACAGACACAGTATCTACACATTGTATCCCAATGTGGACATTAAGTGTGTGCATGTTTTGGTTTGTCATATCTAAAGCAAAGTTTTCAATTGTTTTTGTCAATTTATTCATGAAGTTTTACTATAGACAGCTGGGTGTTGTTTGACCCAGTTTTTTCATTAACAAATTTAATACTGCAGTTGATTTCCTTCAATAGAACCACCTGACTCACTCTAAACTCAGATAAGATCACATGAGAGACAACTCAAGCAAACATGTTACCAGAGTCAATAAACAGCTTGAGCCTAAAATATGTGATCTTTTATTCCATAAATGAATTATTCTGTCAGAGATTCAGTTAAAAACTTACTGAATTCATAGCTAAATGCAACCTTTCTGAATTTAGCTGAAAAATTTCTTACCTTTTCCCCCATCCAGTGAATCAGAGATTGAAGTGATATCTCTGTTTTATTGTTAGGAGTTTTGTGCAAAAAAATGCTGATAATAAAGATAGTGCTTTGTCAAAATCAAGTTCAGTCAAAGCAACAAAATTATGTCTGCTCATCACATAAGATTGCAAATGTAGGTAATTTTAATTCAGGCTTTTTAATCTGATTAAGCTTGCATCTAGGTTGACTAATTTTTAGGATAATCTAAACTCTTCTAATGAGCCTATGTTAGTTAATCATTTGGGTTTTTTTCCTACCATACGAGAAAATGAGCAATCACTTGTATTAGATTCTTTAAATTTTGTGAATGCATTTATAATGTTAGCTATCAGATTTTATAATTAATGACAAAGATCTAAAATAACCATGGAGATATGATCCTGCTGTGATGGTGTTTGAAGAAGGAGAAGTCAGTTTCAATGAAGCTGTTATATAAAACAGTAGGAAATTTAGTTGTGTAGAGCACACTATATGTTTAACTGTAAAAATATTTTCTAAAATGAAGACAACAATGTGCTAAGTTTATTTAAAAGCTAAACATCTACCCCTAAGAAATCTGCTTCACTGGGGAAAATGTAAAAGAGAAGCAGGTACCCTGAAATAATCTGCCACATATCATCTCCAACCAAGAGCATGATTGTCTCTGTTTATTAGCCTGGCCTTAAAAATATATTAAAAAGAAAAATGAATAATTTTTTTTCTGTGTATTAGCCTGAAATTAGCCAAAATACTCTATTGTAGAATAAGAAAATTTAATGTGTAAATTAGTAATATTTACTGAGGCTATAACCTCGATAATATGTGTATAAAATGCGATAGTAGGGACCTCTACAGGTGTTTTAACCACAAGCTTACGCTATGCTGAATAGAAAAGCCTCAAAAAGAAAACCTATATGGAAACTGTAAATTACAATTGCAAAGAAGGACTCCAAAGAAAATAAAAACCAGCATATAAAGTATTTTTAACGTACACATTATACTTTTATTTAGAGATAATAAAAATTTATAAAACAATATGTATAATTTTAGCAAAGTAAAATATTTTTGTGAAACATGTTTTTTATTCATTTATTTTCCCTCAAAATTATACAAAGAATTAAAATAATTTAACTCCTTATTTCTGATTGAAAAATAATTTTTCAACTTCACTTACTGAAAAGAAAATAACTTAATAAAAAAAAGTTAATTCAATTATTGAATGAAAATCTAATGGTTAATCATTTTTTAAATATGAAACTATACTTTTGGTAAGAATGTATAAATTTAAATTATCATTTTATCATGTCATTTTTTAATTTTTTGTTTAATTATTAATCAATTAATTTATTAAATAATTTAAAATATATTTTAGGGTTAAATTCTTTAATCTCCAGCTATCTGTTACAATATTTTATTCATTTTTCTCTTAGTTTTATTTAGCTACTGTAGTCATGTTTAAGAATTTTACAAAATTTCCATGATGCAACTCCATCTTGCCCAAAATATAAAAAACTAAGTAAAAACTATGTGTATTTTAGGGATTGTAAGATTAATGTTAATTACAACTTAGCTTCCAGTAGCAAATCTTTTCACCTTATCTGAGTCATATTGAAACAGTAAGATTCGTATTCGAATCTTAAGTTTCACCTTTTTCTATCGTCTCTCACTGACCGGTCTATCCCACCCAAATTTAAACTTTTTGATATCGAATTGTGTGTGTTACAATATTAAAAATGTATAAATATATGTAGAATTCAGCATAAACACGCACACATTTCGATCTCAAATTAAAGGCAATAAATAGGGATAAAATAATATAATTTAGATTTCTTTTAGTTATATAATTTTGTATAATTTTAATCATTTATTTTGGATTATAAAGTTCATATTTATTGCTTTGTTTAAATTTCATTTAATAATAATTCTAAAAAAATCTGATGTAATATTTAATTAAAAGTTAAAATAATCTTATGTTCCCTTTTTGTCTTTGAAATTTAAAAGCATTCGGTCAGTGATAGATAATAGATTAATTAAAGAAAAATGCCCCAAAATGTAATTAGTAAATGTAAAATGTAAACAATAGAAAGGTAGCTTTCTTTAATTAAAAACCAACAAAATGCATTGATTATCCTCAGAGCAGATTAAGTACAACCTAAAATATCTTAACAAAAATGTGAGAGATCAAGATAAGAAAAGAGGCCATCTTAGATTTGCTGGAGACATTCACTTAAACTTTAGCTTTGATCTCGATCACTGAGAGTCTCCAAAAATATAAAAATAATTTGTTCCTGCCAAAGTATGACCGAGTAAAGCACCTAGATTATTCTCCATCGGGAGATGGCCTATCGAATGCCGAACTTTCCATTGCCCATCATAAATTAACCATAAAGATCTGCTGCCTGAAATAAATGAGAAAGCTGCTGCTGCTGTGAAATTAAATGAAATATCTAAATACAAGAAAGACTTGCCACTCGTGAACCTTTTGCTGCTAAACTAATGGAATCAGAAAACTTCTTATAAAACAGGTACCTGTCTGCGTTCAAACTCTAGAGTACTCTAATAACATGCTATAGCTATTCTTCATATTATTTATCTAAATTATAAAATGTAGAAACTATCATTTGTATAACTAAAATTGAATAATTAATTTAATATGTAAATTTCTCTAATAATCTAGCTTACCTCACTCTATCTTTTTTTGGGTACGCATTTCTCAAATCTACATTCTATCTATAGTTATTATTTAATTACTGCATGCTCAATTGTCTCTATTTTCAAAGTTTAAATCTATGATCGCTTAAAACAATGAATGCGTGTCAAATTTTCATTAATATTTACTTTCCTAAATAACTTAACTTTCATATAAATCGACACGCATTCAGTGCACCATTTATTGTAATGCAGGGTCTACTACTTCGCAAATGGCTGGCATATTAGTTGTAATAACTCCCAGTTTATATAGGTTTGGTATTTATTAAATCTTAATGAATAATTCTAGAAAATTACATTTCTTTGAGAGTCGCCATTGTTCTTTAGTAAATGTTGATAATGTAGGGCCGAGTTAGAAATCTATTTAAATCTCATCATAATCGTTTATACATTATACATGTGTTACATTTTAGAGACGCGATGACCCATTCTGCCATGAAATTTCCGGAGTCTTCAGGGTTGAAATTAACCCCAGTCGTCCTACACAAGCGGGCATAATGGGTGCTTCTGTAGGACTTGACCTGTCATGCAGCCAGCCGGAAAATTGCGACATGGACCGCTTGTCCCTGGTTATGCTTATGTGACACCTTACTTCGTCGGGCCGAGGCAGAGACCAGCCCGACAGTTTTATAAACTCATTCGCGGCATTGCAGTTTCAATATACTGCCATTCCATATCGCCTTTCTAAAGCGTATCACGTGTTCCTTTACTTAATTTTATTATTCTATATATAATTCCGCCTCTGCATTATCTTCGTAATTCACTCTCAAATAAATGTTTGCCCTTAGTCATAAAATAAATATTTTAATTAAATAAATATATGTCCGCCGCTACTCTTAAATCTTACTTAGACTCTTGCATTGCAAAGGTATAAATTCCCCAAGGCATGCATTAGAAATACTTACTCGAGAATTTTAGGTAGCTAGATTACGCTTTCAAATAAATGAATTCCTTTTGTAAACAAATAAATAAATGTATTCTTTAAAATATAATCATGTCACAAATCCCGCTACTGAAGCTTTTAATCCATAAATATTGTTAGTAAATGATTTTATTAAAATGTATTAATAAATAATTTTAAACTATATGTCTGCAGTTACGTTTCATTTATTCGATACCCATTCTATATAATATTTCCTCGATTATGTAAATATGAATGTTTAATTAATATTAGTTTGATTATTGGCTAACTCGAGAATAAAATCATGAATCTCTTGCATATCCCTGACCACCATGCCTAAGGAAATATTTACTAATGTCGCATCAGATGCGTTGTTTCGTGGATGGTATTGTGGAACCGATAAACTATGTTCGAACTCAGTACCACGGGTGGCTTCGCTACTCGATGGTGCTGCTGTTCTATATGGTGGTCGAATTCTGCACTATGTTTACGAGTCACACATTTTCTGACTGTTACAATATACTGTAAACTTGGGTAATCAATAAATGCTAGAGGTTTATGAGTAAGCGTATGAGAAAATCATGTGAAATTATTGTTTTAGCTTAAGTGACTATCAAGTAAAATAGAAAGAGAAAACAGTGGTTGAAAGTTGATTTTTAGAAAGATTTTCTTAATTATGAGGAAAAATCCTAAATAATATTTAACCAAGATGTCAGAAGATACTTAATAAATTAATATAAAAGTAATATTAGATAACATGTTATACTTTTGAATAAAGAAATAATATATATATATAAACTATGCTATATGCATATAATACTAATAATATTTATGTTCTTTATTATTTTTACAATGCTTTTTATAACTTGCTATTGATAGTTTCAATTGCCCCAGCAATCTTCTTCAGAACTTCTGAAACATTGTAAACAGTAATAAAAAAATATAAATGATATTTGGCAATGCAATAAAAAAGAGTACTATATTCATATATAATAGATAATATCTAATAAAATATATTTTACCAAGTATGTAGACAATTATAAACTATTATGGTATTAAATTTTTGGTGCAAAACAATATTTGTTATTTTACCGAGCTAGGCTTTTGATACAACATATCTTTGTCAAAGCAGTATGCAGTATCGAAAGCTTGGCTCAGCAAAGTTAAATACTGTTTTGTACCAAAGACTTATTATTGTAATAGCTGATAACTGTCTCCATACTCTGGTAGAATATATATAAAATCTTAAAAACCAGTCAACACAAAATATCAATAAAAATCAACAATTTCCAAACTATTGTCAAGGCAATCTTTTAACCATAAGGATGAAATCAGTCCAGTACAGTTATATTGACACTAAAGATTGCAACTTTAGTGTCTATGTAAGTATATTGGACCAATAATAAGGGTGGCATTCCACCCCCATTGTTAAAAGGAGGTTGCCTTGACAACAGTTTGGAAATTGTTGATTGCTATTGATATTGGGATTGGCTAAGTATTGACTGGTTTTCAATGATTACTTATAAAACCATTTACCCTTGAGAATTATGACATATATATATATATATATATATATATATTCCACCTTTATTAAAAGGAGGTTGCCTTGGCAATAGTTTGAACTTGTTGATTGATTTGAAATTGGCTTTTAATGATATATATAAAGCTTAATGAACAATTTTACTACTGTTTTAAAAAACTAATAGTTTTATATATATATGGAACCTTTTACTTAATAGTACCCCACTTCAAGCAGTATTTTACTATATAAATGTAAAAGATGAAGAATAACTGCAAGAAATAAATGAAAGCTACAAAATAATCTGGAATAGTTAAGTAGCAAAAATGAATTATCATTAATACTAAGATAGATAGTCAAATAGTAAAAATCTATACAAATTAATAAATAATTATAAAATAAGAGATACTATAAAATGTAAAAAAAAAAAAAAATGTATATAAAATTAATTATGGAAATTGCAATATGATTAACTATAGACCTACAGGGAAACAATTAGATGAAAGAGCAAAAAAACATTAATGCAATTAATAGAAAAGATTATATATGTGCCTTATATATTCAGTATTTAAAAATATGGACATAAAAATAGATTGTGTGAAAAATATAAAACCTTTAAACTATATTAAAGAACCCAATAGAATAAAAATCTGTAAAACAAGTTATATTAATTTTAGCAAACATAACTGTATGAACATATGTAAAACAAGTTATATTAATTACAGCTAACATAACTGTATGAACATATATAAAACATCAATTAATTTAACTAATATCACATGATCTCCATCTCAGGTGGCACTACTATATGGAGTTTTTGCTTGTTTACTAATTTAACTAATAATTGGTTAATGATAAATGAATGAAAAAGTTATATAGTATACATTTATACAGGTATTTTTTTTTTGGACATCCTGTATTATTGTTATAATTGGTTGTAATTAATTATATATATATAGGATGGATGTTGCAATGTAAATTAAAGCTTTAAAATAATTCCATCATATAGAAAAGGGCAACAATAAATATTTGTCAAAAAAAAAAAACTTTTCTGTATTATTATTTTTATTATATAAATGATATATTTTGTGAGTTCATTCATGTATGATTTTTATTATAAATATATTGATGTTTCAGCTTGATCACACAAGCCATCAACTGGGTGATAAATAGAATATTATAAAGACAGTTGTAGATTCACTGTAAACATTAATTTTAAGGTTCCATCAATAGAAAAAAATAGACATATAAAATTTAAAATAAATAAATGTCAGAAAAATCTTCAGAGTAAGGTTTTTTTAAAAAAAAAATCTTCCAAATAGCAGTAAGTATGCATGTGTCATCATGTTTGATGATACAATTTGGTCCTTTAAATATCTCAATGGATTTTATGATCTTACATTGGTGAGTGTCACATCCAAAATAGAACTCTGGTATTGAAGAAATCAATGCTGTGACCTGAATCCATAGCATGGAGTGATGCTACTGATGATCATGAGTATTCCTTAACAGCATTATTATGTTCATCTCTTCTAGTACTGATACAGCAATTCCTCATACCTACAAAAACTTTATAACTAGGAATGGCTATTCATTACATCAGTACTAAAGATGAATATGTGAATGCAGTTGAGCAACAATCATTCATCATGCACTCTCATTCCATGCTATGGATTAAGACCAGAATCCTATTTAGATATGTCACTCTCCATCAATGTAAGATCAGAGAAGCCATTGAGAAATTAAAAAATTAAATTGTGTCATCAAATGTAATGACAGATGTTAACTTTTTCCTATTTGGAAGATTTTTTTAAAAAACATCTTACTTTGAAGATTTTCTGATTTTTATTTTATTTTTTAATTTTATATATCTGTTATTTTTTTCTCTCGATGGAACTTTAATTGTTATAAATCAGTTTGCAACACCACTATAACCATCTTTATACTACATATCATACCATTTACACTTTGTTAAACATTTTTATACTATTCTATTCATTACCCAATTGAGTTATATGATCAAATCAAAAATCAGTATATTTGTAATAAAAATCATACATGGATGAACCCACAAAATATATCATTTATATCTGTAATCTGTGAAAATCTTTGTATTTATATTATTTTTATTATATATATATATACAATATAAAGGTGTTTTATTTTATATTACATTGTATGATTTATTTAAATATATATATAACAGTCACATAATGGATTAAATTATTTTCCACTTTTTGTGAATACTAAAAAATAAAATGGGGGGAAAATAACTAGAGAAAGAAATACAAAAGGATATATTTTTAAAAAACCCTTAGGAAGATCAATGTAATGACAGAAAAAAAAAAATTGATATCAGGCAATATCAAAAGTTCTGATTCCACTAATATCAAAATAAGTATTAATTTTTAAATGTAATGATCTTATAAAAAGATAGGATAACCATGGAGTTAGCATGAACAAAAATATGATCCCCCTCACACTTTTTTGAAAGCCACATTATATTTAAGAGTCATAGATCATATGACCCAATTCTCTTAAACATGTAAGATATAAACAATAAGCATTGCCAATTGCTCAACAAGCTTTGTGATAAATGCTTAGCCAGAGAAAGGGTTTAAAATATCTGTCAGGAAACCCCCCTAACCTCTGACTATGGTTTCATGCTTTATCACTTCTTAGAGATATGCTAGGGTAGCTTCAGACACTAGATCTAAAAATACCAACCCAAAGCCAGCATTTATCTAAAAGTTATCTATTGAGTGAAAAATCTGAAATTTTCAGACACCTACATGTCTTCAAACCCAGCTATCCAACTCAAATAGCTATATGGGGCTGAGAGATCTTCAGCCATACCATATATCAGTAGTCTTAGCAATATAACATCACATAAGACTTAAGGCAGAGACTATAAATAGTCAAAATAAAAGTATAGATCACACGACCCAATTCTCTCAAGCTTGCAAGATATAAACAATAAGTATTTCCAACTTCTCAACAAGCTTTGCGATAAATGCTTAGCCAGAGAAAGCATTTAAAATATCTGTCAGAAAACCTTCTAACCTCTGACCATCACTTTTGTGCTTCGGCACTCCTTAGAGAGGCACTAGATAGCTTCAGACACTAGATCTAAAAATACCAACCCAAAGCCAGCATTTATCTAAAAGTTATCTATTGAGTGGAAAATCTGAAATTTCATATATGGTGTGGCTGAAGATCTTTATCACAAAGTTTGTTGAGCAATTGGCAATGCTCATTGTTTGTATCTTACAAGTTTAAGAGAATTGGGTCATTACTCTCATTTTGGCTATTTATAGTCTCTGCCTTAAGTCTAATGCAACATTATATTGCTAAGACTACTAATATATAGTATGGCTGAAGATCTCTCAGCCCCATATAGATATTTGAGTTGGATAGCTGGGTTTGAAGACATATAGGTGTCTGAAAAATTTCAGATTTTCCACTCAATAGATAACTTTTAGATAAATGCTGGCTTTGGGTTGGTATTTTTAGATCTAGTGTCTGAAGCTACCCTAGCACCTCTCTGAGGAGTGCCAAAGCACAAAACCATGGTCAGAGGTGGGGGGGTCAAGTTTAAGAGAATTGGGTCATTACTCTCATTTTGGCTATTTATAGTCTCTGCATTAAGTCTAATGCAATATTATATTGCTAAGACTACTAATATATAGTATGGCTGAAGATCTCTCAGCCCCATATAGATATTTGAGTTGGATAGCTGGGTTTGAAGACATATAGGTGTCTGAAAAATTTCAGATTTTCCACTCAATAGATAACTTTTAAATAAATGCTGGCTTTGGGTTGGTATTTTTAGATCTGTCTGAAACTACCATAGCACCTCTCTGAAGAGTGCCAAAGCACAAAATCATGGTCAGAGGTGGGGGGGGTTTCCTGATGGAGATATTTTAAATGCTTTCTCTGGCTAAGCATTTATCACAAAGCTTGTTGAGAAATTGGCAATGCTCATTGTTCAAATTATATTTATTTATATAATCAGCAAATTTAACACCCACATGACTACCACAGATTAACTTGGGATCTTAATGAATATATGTATAGATACCCATTTTTCATTCACTAGTGGATAACTATCATAATTGGTTACCTTTGTTAAAGAAAAATTCTATATCTATTTGTGATTTTAAAAAAGTTTCAAAATTTATTTAATTGGAATCCAACCCAATCGACATTAAAGGTCATTTGCACCACCATTATATCACAAATATTTTTGCTAACAATTTATATTTCATCATATTTTTTCATTCATTATCTATGAATCAGTCTCTGAGTTTAAGTCTATTTTTAAAGCAGATATTAAACTTTGGCTGCCATTCATTACCAACATATTCAATTGTTAGTTTCAAAAATTTTGATTTTTTTTTCATTAATACCTTAATCTGTTGGCTTTAATTATTCTGATTTATTTATTTATTCCTTTCTTTCTTCTTCTTTTCCTTCCTTATTGTCTTTCTTTTATTTTTTATTTTTCTCTTTCTTTCTCTCTTTCTTTCTCTCTCTCTCTTTTTCTCTCTTTCTGTCTCTTTCTTTCTCTCTCTTTCCTCTCTTCCTTCTTTCTTTCCTTCTTTCTTTCCCTCCTTTCTTTCTTTCCTTTCATTACCCCCCTTTCTTTTCTTCCTTTCCTTACCCCCTTCTTTTCTTCCTTTCCTCTCTTTCCTTCCTTTTCTTCCTTTTCTTTCTTTCTTTCTTTCTATTGTAAGATATATATCATTCTGTGCAGTTTTTTAATGCAGTGAGAGAGTAGCAAATCCTTGAATGTAAATCATAATATTGATTTTAATGCTGGCACTTTTGGAAATCAAATTTCTTAGCTCTCAAGCAATAAAGCCATTCAAATATATTACTATGTATATGTAGATAACACAATAAAATAGTCTTTTTAAATCATTAAATGTGCATAAAAAAAACACATCCAGCATCTTATTATAGAAAACCACAATATTTATTATGTTAGTCAAATGTTGAGCAATAAAAAAACATTTTTTTTTCTTGCTTTACTTTCTAGCTAGAGATCCATTTCGACCAATAATTTGGAGGTTAGCCAAACTGCTTATGGTTGAATATCTATAAAAAGTATTCTGTTGCATCATATCTTAAAAAATATTTTGTCTGGGTAGAATCAACCTCCATATCATTGCATAGAACCCATTTACACTAACCACTATATCATAAGTAGTAAAATCACATTAAATAGCTGGCTGCAGAATAAAAAGTTTCTTCACATTTTATAACAGAAGATCAATGAAAAAAAAGGCATTGTTTTTCAAGCTGCTCAACAATTAGTTTATAGGGGTTTCTGTGATTTTTTCTTTTATTTAATCATCTAATTAAAAATATCTAGATACTACTTTATTATTAATTGGATAATTAATAAGGGTAACTATGCACAAACTATTTGAAAAAACAAACAAACAAACAAACCCAAGATTATATTGAAAATCTTCAGCTATCTTAAAAGTTTTCATGTTTCAGACAGACTTAGAGCTTGGAAACACTCAACTTGTATAATTTCTTTATTGTCTTTCTACACAATAACCACATATCTATTATTTTGTATTAGTTGAACACATTTTTTTTTTTATTTTTAAGACAAAAAAAGTGTTAATGATAATAATTTAAATGGTCAGCATTGTATGACAGTGATATGTATTTGCAGTAAAGAGTAATTAAAATTTTATATTAGATAGTATATGCTTTCTAAGCAAGATGAGAGTAGACAAAATTTTTCACAAAAATTAACATTGAAATTCAATACAATATTTATTTATTTATTTATTTGATGATTTATAGCTAGTAATCAAATAAAACATTTTTTTTTTTTATAATTAACATTTTTTTTTCTAAATTCATTTGTTACCATGATAATCAAATGATCACGTTTTAAAATTGTTCTTTAAAAAATGCCCCCACCCTGCCTCTTTTTAAATTTAGCTATAAATATGAAATATCAGACGCTAATAAAATGATTTAAAATAAAAGTATATTTATTGCAAGTACAGTATATATTAAAGATCTGAAATACACCTTTTTTAAAAAAAGCTTACATCAATTTATATTATATAAAAGACACTTTTATTGTCATTCTGATTAACAGAATAAGCTTGAATAATTAAATATTCATGGACTCTCAAGTTTATGAGTTTACACAAAGAATTTTAGACATTTTCATACCTGAAAGTTGCTATAAATAAAAATTACTTTTGTTTTTCAATAACTAATATAAATGATATAAAAAGGCTACAACATTTAGCATCGATATTTGTGGTAGTTTTGAATTAATTTTGATTAAAGAGTTTGTTTACTTTATTTAAACTAACATTAATTAGAGGAAATCTAAAGGGAAGATGGTGCCAACAATGCAATATTTTGCATTATTTTATATAACTTTTTTTTTAAGTGAAATTATTCTAATATACAAACAAAAATAAAAAAATAATATAGATTTTTCTCATAGTTTTATGCATGAGAAAATGGTACATAATTTCAAGTAATTTTTTTTTTGTAAAAAAAAAAAAAACTCGCCTGAATTTAAAAAAAAAAAAGTGCATTCATCTGTGACAATGTTTTGTTTAAATTTTGAAAATTATTTGAAATAAAAAAATTTCTAATTCATTTTTGAATAACTTGTATAATACATTGCAAGATGTTTGTATTAAAGCTAATTGCATGTGAGAGAGCTTTTATTATTGTTTTTTTTTTTTTTTAAAAGTTGCTTACATATTAACAAATTTAATAACTTTTTTTTTTTAAAAAAAGGACGGGAACATAATTTAATATATAAATAAATAATAACTACATTAAACATATTTTGGAAAATATTTTTAATCATTTTTAGTGTAGATTTAAACCTTAATATAAATAATCACAATCTACTATTAAAACACGCACACACACAACTAGATCAACAACTAAGCCTTATTAGGTATATTAGAATTCCAAACATCAATCAACCCGACCTTGTCATATAAATATATCCATATGACATATTTTAGTGTGATGTAAATATTGCATGACTATATAATTTCAGTTGGGTTCAAACTTTTAGAATAACATTAAAAAATAATCTAATGACTTTATAGCTTGGTAATTCATAAGAAGTTTGAGTGTTAGAAATGTTAAAACTGGACTCATAACCTGAGTAACATTAAAACACTCACTATTGAAGTTTATTGTATATATTTTCAGTGCATCTACTATCTACTTGTACATTTAGTTTAATATTTATATTAGCTAATAATCATTGTAACATTGAAATGTTATTGTAATTGTTTTAGTTTTGCAAATTGGATATTTAATATTGGATAAGTTTGAATACAAGAAAAATTGAGTGATTGAGTGATATTATATTCACATTTTGATAATATATATTTTAAGAATCTAAAAATTCTCACCACATTTGATATTAATGTTAAGTATTTGAACATCTTAGCTGAAACATATGTAGTATGAGAAATCAGTTTTTAAATTTTATGCTTGATAGTAATTAACAGTATTGAAGTTTAAATTTGCATTCTTCATTTATATATGTATGAAACAGTGACATACACATAAGTCTAACAAGTGTAATTAATTTGATACTGTTTAACATATTGCATTAGCACAATTATATGTTGCACGACTCTTCCAATACAATTTCTAATTGATGAATAAATTAAAAGATAAAAAGACAATTTTGACAGACATAAAAATATATAGCTGCAAAACTTTTATTTTTAAATGTATGAGCAACTTGGCAATTCATAAATAATTAGCTCTAAATTGCTTTTGATTATTTTTAATCATTACTATTATGAATCAGTATAATTAAAAACACTTTCCACTTTAAATACAATTTTTCACATTTATTTGCTAAACACTATTCCAAGTTAACTATTATTGTTAGTATTAATATTATTATTGGGTGCAGCCAAATCAATATTAACTCCTCATAGTCACATCAATGGTATTTCTAGAAAATGACCTATTTTCTGTTTGTTTTTTCAGACTCTTGAATACCAATTTCATTGTTATGATAATGGCCTTAATCCATTTCACTGCAGATTTTCATCTCCATTTTTCATCTTCAGCATAAAAGATGAATTGCTTTCTATAATAATTTTTTTCTACTACTTTCTAATTACTTTTTGACAGCATTCAGTTGTAGATTAATTAGCTATATTTTTGGTCTCTCTTTCTGTCTCAATTCCCAAAGCCACGATGTAAGCAATAAGTAAACAATCCAAACAATAAATGTAATCAATAGACACTATTCACAGTTTCTTGAAAATTGGCCTTCTGGTAGAAGGTAATGCATTTGCATTGTTTTTTTTTTCAATGACCACTTGTAATTTTTATTGGCTATTCAAGTGGTTCAGATTTGCAATCCAAACTCTAAAAAAATTAAATCCAAGTTAACCAGCTTAAACATTTCTGGCATGAAAAAAAAACTCTGGTATCAAATGATCTACATTGCAGAAGTCATTGATATAAACTTAATGATTTATAGGTTAATTTTAGTATATGTGTGCAAATTTACACATTTTTGAAAATGTAATCTCCTATAGCAATTTCTAAGCATAATGTTAAGAAATCCTTGGAAGGCAAATTTTAAGCCAATAAACATCACATGATCACCAAATTATCTTATATGAAGACAAATTTTCTTATATGAAGAATTTTTTAGCAAATTCTCAAGTAATTAGTAATTAACAGAAGTTTGCTACTGCTTTCAATGAACTTTTAAACTAAAATTATTATTAACAGCTTATTCTTCAAGAGCAGTTTTTTTTTTTTGCATTAATTAACACACTGATTTATTTAATTATATAATGTATAAATTTTACAATCCTGATGTTAATTTGTTGCTAGCTGTTAAATGTTGTTGCATTAGTTGATTTATTTTACTTCCTCATATATGTAATACAATCATGGGAACCTGAAATCTGAAGGGACACATGCAGATCTTTATGACTTTCTATATGGCACATTTAATTCTTGACTATATGAGCATAATAACTAGTTATATAAAAATTATATGAATTTTCTTTAATATTTTTATATACTTCTCATTAAATTCAATATTTGTGAAATTTTTCTTACATAGATATGATATGATTAATGATGAGTAATATCTCAAGAGGTCTGTTGTTTGTAAAAGATTGACATACCTAATATGGTGATTGGTATATATATATTAAAAATTATATATTGATAGCAATCAAGGGTTTTCTTATTACTTTATCATTTTCACTGTCAATAAATTATTGAGTGCCCACAAACCTGCGTTCCATGATATCACATAATTATTTATTTATCTCAAATTTATGGTGAAGTAATTTTAAGACCAAAGATGTTAGGTATTCCTGTTTGTTTATAGTACCAATTGCATAATTACTTCTACTTTCGGTCAGTTTTATTTGATCTGTACATTTATATATACTTATTTTTATGTTGTAAATGCGCGTGCATCCTGCACATGTAAATATATATATATATACACAGCAACAGTCTGCTTTATGCGCGCTGCATGCAACATTAATCAAGTTAATCGTTTACATTATGGCAATATACTAACTGCCGAAAAATAAATATTCTTAAATTCCAGTTAGCAACAGAATTGATTTCTGTTTTGTACCTTTTTTTTTAGTTCAGAAAAATCATTTCAACTATGCAATTTTCTTTTGTTATTGATTTTTTTTTTTTTTTGCATTATTTATTAAAACCTACTTGTTAGCTATATAATAAAATAAAGTTTAAAATTTAAGGAATTATGGACAATAGTTTTAAAATATATCTGAAATATTAAGTTAGTTTCATTTGGTTTTTTTTTTTTAGAATATGTTTATCACTAAAAGACGTAAATAGCATAAACTTCGTTATCCATACTCACCCTCGAGGCCGAGTTCTGATGGCGACTACCGCTCCCAGAAGTAACAATAGGTAAAGAAAGCATACAAGAAATCCAACGCGCGGCAACAGCCAGAGTTGACGCGCCATAATCCTAAACTCGAGTCGTCTGCCTTTCAACAAAACAGATCGGCAGTCGCTCTTTAAATTTAAATGGCGGGAAAATTCGAAGCTTTTATGAATAAAGAAAAAAGTAAAAAGGTAAAAACTTCTTCAAAAAAAGAAACCAGAATGGGAATAAAATTTGTGTAAAACAACCACTGAAAAAAAGTCCAGCTGTTTTAAACTAATATCTTGAAGCGTACGCTTCTCAGAACCACATGGGTTCGGCAATGGAAAAAGCGGAAGTGAGCGAAACTTTCCGATAGTAGCCGAAGATTATTCTCTTTTCACAATGCTTCTAGGGTGTTTAAAATAATTGATTGAATCTTGGCTCCCTGAAAAAAAATGAATGTTTTTTTTTTTTTTAACATTAAAACCAAATTGTGTACTCTCCCCCTCCTATAACTTTATTTTAATTTTAAAAATCGAAATATGTTTTAATTACAGATGATTTTGAAAAAAAAAAAAACGGAAAATCGCTGAAATATGTTTATTTACATTAAGCGCATATAGTTTTTGAAATAATATTATATATACATTATTGAATAATTTTACATTTATAAAATGATATTGGATTAAGATCTTTTTTTACATTACAATTTAAACTTCAATTTGAAAAATCTTATGAACAATATATAAACTTGATTTCTACGAAATTAGAATAAATGGTAGACTGCTAATTGACGTGAAGAGACGAAAAACCCTGGGAGTTTCAAGCACTATTACTAACGTACTTTTGTCACTGAGCGAGGATGGTAAATATGCTATGTAAATTATTAACAATACATTTCAGTTTACAGAAAATCATTTGACAAATTTATTCAGCAAATATTTTTCTTTTGTTACATTAAAAATGTAAACTCTGAAAGGTTGAACTGAAAAATAAAATATTAAAATTTGCATATATATATATTGAATTTGTATTTCTTCTATTGAATTTAACTTATTTATTTTCAACTCTTTATATTAAATAAATATAATTGTTAAATGACATAATTTTAGATATTAGTGTAATTGTTAAATGACATAATGTTAGATATATATTTGTTTGATTATCAATGCCCTCAACCCCCATTAATTATTTTTTATAAGCAGCATTTTCAATCAATATCAATCTATTACGCAGAATGATTCCAATTCTTTTACAAACTATTGGAATACAATTTAAGACTTCATCTGTCCGTCTATTAATCTCTCTTTTAGAAGTACATTTAGTCTAACTCTATTTAATTCTCTCTCAATGATGTCAACAATATCTGTTTGTTCTCCCGACCAAATATTTCACTATTTATCTTCCTGATCTCTTCATACTTTATTGAGTAGTCTGAAGTCTCTCAATTGCTCTTCTGCTAAGTATCAAAGTTTCAGGTCCATAACTAAGAATTGGTGAAATGCATCTATTAAAAATCTTTTTTAACACAAGCATTTTTAAAAAAAATTAAATTATTTTTAACAAAAACAGTCCATCTAAATTAAATTCTAGTATTAATTTCATATTTGCATTAATAATCTGACGCAAAAATTTAAGTTTTTAACTTCTAATTCATGATTATCAATCATTATTATCTTTTCCTGAGAAAGTATTGTAGTTTGTTTAGTCTTAATTTCTACTTTCATCTTCATGAAGCTCAGAACCTTTATTTGCAAAACAACGACATCATGTGCAAAATCTAGATAACTCAAGTAATATTCATGTATTTTTATTCCCTTATTTTCCTATTTTAACTCACAAAACACTTCTTGTAAAACTGCTATGAAATATTTTGCAGATATAGAATCACCACATCACGTACCTTTCTCAAAGTTTATTCTTCTTAGTGACATCATGTAATCAAATCATTGCTGTTGTATTTTGATAAATATTCTTCAGAATATGATAATAACCCTGTTTTATATATTGATGATCCAAAACTTTAATCACTGTGAAAATAATTATAGAATCAAATATCTTTTCATAATCTACAAATCCAAAGCACAATGGCAATTCATTTTCATTAAACTTTCTACAACTTCTCTCAATATTTAAATGTGAGCAATTGTACTAAAATTCCTTTTAAATTTAGCTTATTCTTTTGATTGATTAGAATATCAATTCACTGTAGATGAGTTAAAATTATTTTGATAAAATTTTTAGATAGAACGGATAGAAAACTTATAGATTTGCAATTTGTAAGATCTTTTTTATCACCATTTTTCAAACCACCTGATGTGTTTTTATTATTTAGACATTTGATTATGATTTTGCTAACAATTTTTTAATTCTTCATCTGTTTTGTTCTTATTTAAAGTTTTTACTTTATTCACAGATTTATTTGCAAGTACCTCTTTATTTAAAATATTTAGTAATTCAGAAGATAAACTATTAGTAGTGATTTTTTTGTTGTTGTTGTCCTTTATGACTATTTAATTCCTTGAAAACACCACGCATTTTATGATGTTAGCCTTCTTTTTAGTAATAGTACTATCTTTTTTTCTTATTGCAGAAATAACATTTCTTTCAATATGAAGATATTGTTTTATACACTTGAAACTTTTAATCTGTCCTGGAGCTTTTCTTTCCAATTCACAATTATATTATTTAACTATTTTTCATATCATTTTTACAAAAAAAAAAAAACCAGATATTCAATTTGTCTTAATGAATTACTTTTAAATATTTCCATATTACTTGTTTTCTTCATACCTTCTCTTATTTCAGTTAAAAATTTATTGTTGAAATGCTGCTTTTTTATACTGGCCATTTTTGATGTAGTTTTTAGTAGAATATCAACTGATCTCTGTTAAGTGTAAATCATCTTCAAAGTCTGGTAATAGGTTCTAATGTAAATTTATTGGAGCGATTCTGAATATTAACTTTTAATAATGGTTTTTAAAAATAATTTTACCATTCTAATTTTGCATTGTCACATATTTTACATCTTATTAATTGGTAATCACTTCTAGTATTGAATCTATTTAAAACATTACAATCCTGAAATGTCTATTTTATATAAATCAAAATATAATCCAATTCTGTTGTACCTTTATTTTAGTGCTTCTATATCAATTTCTATTTAACTCTTTTTTTCTTCAAAGAAAAAAATTATACAATTTTTTTCCTTCAAATTCCACAAATCTGTGATCTCTCCCTTTTTAGCTATTATAACCATATTTATCCACAGTACTTTTAATTTCAATCATTTTGTAATTGCAGCACTAAAGTATTCCATGGCAGTTTTAAAATATTGTTTGGTGCAATCAAAGTCATTTTATACATTCATATAAAAAATCTTCTGCTTCTTCATCACAATAGATAACTTGTTGGGTCATAAACCTGATTTCTCTGTATTTGGTATCTTTCATTGAGTTGAGTAACTAATATTGCCATTCTGACTGATAATCCATCAATCTCTACACTGTTGTTTTTTCACCTTTTATGTGTAATGAATCCCATTCCACTTGTTTTTCCAATGCTTGTACCTTTATAATAAAATGCTTGTTCACTTTTCTAATCAATTACTCTTTGTCTTCTTTTTTGAATCTTTATAATGTCTAACAATACTTTATTTAATATTAGACAGTCTTTTTTCTAATTCATGTAATCTGTTTTGCTTGAAAGTAATCTGTAAAGTTAGTTAGTTGTTGATACCTAAATAAAAGGTCTTTGTCAAATAGCAGCTTGGATCTGCAGTTAGAGGATTTTTAGCATCATCTGCCTTTGACTGCTAAATGCTGCCTTGACTGATGATTTTACAGCTCCTAGAAATAAGGGGCACCATTTAGATTTTTGTCATGATTGTAAATATCTAATTAAAAAAATAATTTACACACACATTCATTCTGTCTTCACAAAAGCTCAGCTGATGTGTCAGTTAAAAACTATCAGTTACTGAAAAGAAAGATCATGGTGTTTCTTTATTTTAAATTCAAAGGAAAAAGGCAGTAAATTCTTCATGCTAGTCAAAGTAACTTGTTAAGGCATGGTGATGAGCAGACTATCTATGCTTGTTTACAATATGTATGATAACACAGTGATAGCATCTGCAAGAACAAAAATGTATGAAGTAGATATTAACAATTTACTCTGCTTTGATCTTTTAAGACCTCAAAGAGGAATCAAAGGATCTTTTAGTTAACAACAAATTCCTTTCTGCAACCAGACTTATGATATAAAGAAATATTTAACAAGTTAAGGAAATTGTATTTCATTTTAATAATATAGCTACTTCAATTAATTAGTTTAATGCAATGGTAGAGTAGTGATCTCTGGGTCTCAAGGTTCATGGATTACAACTCCATCTATCATTTACAGTGTTCAATGAATTCCCAAGCAATAAAACATTTAATTTTAATTAATTAGTTTCAGAAAACTATTATTATGTCAACTTACTGCATGGAAGTGAGACATGAACTTCCTAGTTATGAATCATAAAGGCACTGGAAAATTATTTAAGTGCTTTAACTAAGAGTTTGAAAATAGCTATTGCATTGAAGATGTTGATGAATCTACTATTATAAGAATATATCAGCCTTGAATTGAGTATCTTCTTATAAAAAAAATTATGCTGAATAAAACATGATTTTTATTTTAAAATGTAGACCTCCTATGTTACAAATCTATTTCAAAGATACTAAAGAAGTTCGGTATTTATTTAATCACTAGGATGAAATAATTGAAGATCAACTTAAATAGAAAACAACAATTAGACAGATTTTTGAAACAACTCTCTTAGATAAAAAAAAAAATTTGTGTTGCAGAAGCTAAAAGCCAGTATGTAAAATATCAAAGGAAAGATCAACAAGTGATTTGTGGATGTATTTGCAGTTTAAAGATAGATTTGTACTAAAACTCACCTTTAACATTGTATTTTTTATTTTTTTTCTATTTTTTTTTTGTGTATGTGGAGTTTTTTTGAGTAACTGTAAATGATGGTGAGTTATTTTAATGATATAAAGAGCTCAATAATGTTTATGATATAATTTTAAATAATGAAATGTTGGAATAAAATGTTAAACAATAGAAATTACTATAAATAAGGATTAAGTATTATTGCTTATTTTTACTATTTTATTGTTTATAACTTCATCTGCCATTGATCAAAAACACATAATTAAATATATTAAATCAGTACATGAAATGAAAATTTAAGAGTACAAAAAATATCATTGGAGTTATGATATAAAAGTAAAAAGCATTAAATAACCAACAACTTACACAATGCTTTTCAGATGCAAACTATTGTTTAACTCTCTCTCTCTCTCTCTCTCATATATATATATATATATATATATATATATATATATATATATATATATATATATATATATATATATATATATATATATATATATATATATTATAGGTTTGAGCAATCAATAAATACTTTTAATGCATGCTAAATTTATAACTAACACTATTATATCTCGAGACTAATCCTTCATCGGTAAAGAATTTGATGCTGAGTCTAATGCACTTGGGAATTTATAGGTCCTCTGGGACCTGGATTTAATGTAACATTGATTTTTTAGAACTAAAAAATCTAGCTAAACTGGAACCAGATTTAAACTTTTACCTGGTGAAACTCATAAAAAAAGATTTGGGATATGATTAGGATAGAGTGAATATCAACTTAAGAAGTACTACCATCTAATATTTATTAATTAGTCAAGCTAACAATAGTGGAATAGAATAAAGTGACTATTGATACAGATATGAAATTGAATTTATAAGTGATTTAAAATAGGCTTTGTTTGTTGGTGGAAGAAAATTAATTATTCAGCAAAGATGTGAATTGCCAATATTGAGCATATTGGTCTTGTTACAAATGCCTGTTTAAAGGCACTAGAATTAAGAAATATGTAATGAAAGAATAAGTCCACGAAATGTTAGAAGTTGGTAAATTTTATGAGAAAACTGAAAATCAAAAGACAAAATGTTGTGGAAAAATAAATGCAAGAATATAAATTCTGAGATAGACATAGATATAAATCCAAGAATAAAATAGTTTTACAAGTATTACTTTAAAAAAAAGATAGCCACTTTAGATGGAAAGCTTATTCATGAGATTTGATGGTTATTTAAGTATATTGGGGAGTTAAAATTTAATAGGATGAGTAATAGTTGATAAAAATATCAAAGATTCAAATAAAAAATTATATATATATATATAATGATGCAAAAATGATGATAGATTGTAAAGAATTGAAGTGGTGAAAAAACACAAATTATGCAGTAAATAAAAATATGTATAGAATATTTAATATTGCACTAATATAGGAAAGAAATAAAGTTATGATAAGATAATTAAAAAGAAAATGTAGAAAAAGATAGGGAAATTACAAATTCTATAGAAGGTTAAAGTATATGCAGAAGAGTAGTGCATAATATCATGAAACAAATGTAGACATGATAGAGTAGTTAGAAAGAAAATGTAAAAAAAAAAATTAAAAAATTATTATAAAAATGTCTAATTTACAATTCAGATAAAAAATAAATAAAGCAGTATGTTGAAGATAAAAATAGTTACAGAGAACATGGAAATTCTGAAAAGAAGATAAGAATGTTAAGCCAACACAACAGCACACTAGGTGACATAATAGGAATGAGAACATTTGTTATTGATGATAAGAATGTACATGTGATGTATGATAAAAGCAACAACTCTTTGTCTAAGTTAAATCAGGAAAATAAATGAAAATGAAATATGCGTCATTATGAAACAAGAAATTGTAAAAGCTTTAACAGAAATTTTAATGACTTCAGAATACAGGGATGAGATTTTAGTTGCTTTATTAAAGGTTATGAGTTTAAAAGAATTAATTAAGTTTACAAAGCATAAAAATGATTATAAAACCTCCTTTTAATAAATAATATTCCACTTGAAAAAAGACATTATACAATAAAATGTGAAGACTTTGAAACACTATGTTCAATCACAAATGTAGTTAAGGTATTGCTAAGAGGTTTTAGCACGTTAAAAATGTTTTTTTATTTCAGATATATATATATATTGTAATGTTTTCTGTCAATTTAGACTTTATACATGATTAATTTCTTAATGTATTTGTTAATCAAGCTATGTCTGCATTTATTCATTCTAGGTATTAGAAAGCTTCACAGAATATAACTACATTTCCAGATTAACTTGTCTAATTTTTTTATTCGGATTTGCATTGCTGGTAGAATCAGTTTTTAATTTATTTAAGAGGGTGTCAGGGTGGTTGACCCACTAAATTCCACTGCATCGCTCTATATAAATTTGCAATAAATAACTAAATAGAATATTATTGGGATTTTGATTTTTTGACACTTGAATCTGTTATATGAATTTTCCCTGGTGATCAGATATTAAATGAATATGTTGGCATAAGTAATTTATACATTTCTTACAACTTTAAAATAAAATTTAATAAACTAATATTAATAACAGACAATGAGAGGGATTACATTAATGATAATTTTATTAAAATAACATAATTAAAATATTAACTATAATTATGAAATATTAACAAAATGGTAAAATTACAAATAAAATGGAAAGGAACCTCTTTACACATAGATAATAAGGTTAATCAATCAATTAATTCAACAGTTCAATTCTTTCATTTTCTCCAATCAGCCATAAATGAAAGTTCATTGAATAATAAAACAGTGGTCTCTTTATCAGTATTATAAGCTTATAGTTAGTTTAGTTTGCAAACATTGAATTAGACACAAGTTAGGATATGAAGTATAACTTATCAGTAAATTCTATGAATTTATGTAGAATATAGATTATTGTAGCATACATGTATTTCTTAGGAAGGCACTTTCCTGATCTGTTTTAAGGCTAGACTCAAAAGCATTTGGGAGTGATCTCTTTATGCTTGAAGAAGATATCACAAATGCTCTGGTTTCCACTTCCATATAATGACTTGGTTCAGCATATGACTAGCCCTGGATAGAGGTATTTTCTCTTATCCAGGACCCATGCAAAATTCCAGCCATATGGACAAGAAAAAGAACCAAAACTCTGCTCAAAGTTATTTCTTCTTTTTATACCGTGGACCAGTTTTTAGATTTTTCTGCACATATATATTTTTTATCTTTTGTTTTGTTATCAAAAGGGAAGTTTTGTACATTCTTTTTTCCATTTAAGTTACTATGTTCTCTCTCTCTCTCTCTTTTTATATAAATTCCTTAACAGCCGTATTTAATTATCGGTAAAACCCTAACCATAATCACTTAAATTTGGAATGTCTTTCTTTTATTTATTAAAAAAAATTAAATAGTATTTATTGAACTATCTCCAATTTTTAGCCTTTAAATATTGCCCAATGCCAACACAATTGTACTATATATGTATAAATGATACAATATATATTTATTGTAACCTATGAAAATATGATCAAATGAAGTAATCTCATACAAAACCCCAAAATAAGACTATATGCTAAATGATAACATAATATGTAAGAGCCAAATAATAACATTGGCTAATCTCAGAGGTTCTGAATGCCATATATCACAATAATAAGAGCAAGGGTAAATAATAATAATCAACATTATTAAGATAAAGGCACTACTAATAATTTAGAAGGAGACTTTACGTACTCATTCTTTAAAATATAACGGCTCTTAATATTGGAAGTATATGTCATTAAAGGGTTAGGTTACTTTAAAATTCTCACACATTTTCTACACAATCTTTTACAAACATCTTATTGCAACAATCAGATTTAATATTAAGTTTTATAAAATTAGAGCACAATTTCTTATATCTTTGCCACATTAATTCCTTCTTTTAAAAATTATGTCTTAAGTAAAATAATTTGGTATCTCAGGCTTCATCTGAATAATATTTAATAATTAAATCTTTTTGTATTCTTTTTCTTTAATTCTTGAGGATTATTGAGCAAAGAATGAGATTCTAGTAACAAGGCAGTGAGATATACTCTTACCCCTAGGATAATGTCTCCCAAATTACAACAACAATAATAATATTATTAAAATTTAAATAAATATGATAAACTTAATTTAGAATAAAATAATATACTAGGAAAGCATTCAGATATAATGAGTGGATAAGAGATTTTTACAGCCACTCGATTATCACACAAATAAATCCTCTTAAATTATTTTCTAAAATTAGAACAAAGTAATTCTACTGTTTGAATTTATGATGGATCAATAAAATAATATTATAAATAGGATAAGGTGATCTCAAATAAGCCCAGAGGTCTTTCAAAAATAAACAAAATTGGCTAAAATCACATTGAATAATAAATAATTAATTATAACTATTTTCCTCGACAAAATCATTTCTTTCTTAGATGATTTCTTAACATCTTAAAAGCAATTTTAATAAAGTGATTCTTATGTCATAATTTCAATATTCACTATTCTCAGTGCATAAAATTAGAAACAATTTATGATAAGCATTATAACATTCAGATTTCTGATCTAAGAAATTTAATTAACAATAAATAATATTTATTTTAACATTAAACATATAACAAATAATAACCCTGTTATCTTACAATGTTATCAAGACAAACACTTCTCCAGATACTTTAAACAAAGTTTTAAAATGTCAGAAAATTGTAATTTACAATTTTATTATAAGAAAAAAAAATTATATGGATAGTTAATCAAATTTTCTATAATTTTGATATTTGACTAAGTTCTCACAATTATACATAACAGACTTGCTATTATAGTGTCCCTTATGAATGTATTTAATACCTTTTATAAACTATAAACTTATCAATCCAGTCGTAAGTTGTATGCTGAAGAAAATGTACATTATGTATTAAAGCCATATACAATTTTAAATATTAAATATTTATCAGATTTATATCTTGAGGTGATAGTTAAACATATCTACAGTGCATGTATATCAAACAAAACAACATACACTCAGATATACTAAGAGTGTAAACAGTAGGTAAAAGTGGCAATCCTCATTACTTATGAAAAACATCAATTGCCAGGATAAAGTTATGCTAATACACTACATATAGTTTTATACAAAATACACTACAAATAAAATCTATATTTGGGATGATAAGGCAAAGGAAAATTTATGGCTGAACTCAAAGGGAAAATGCATCTATATGTGAGGGCAATAGCTGAACTAAGGTCTAATCTCTAGTCATATAAGTGATGAGAATGAACCAGCAGAGAATAATAATAATAAAAAAAAGGGATTTGTCGTAAATAAAGCATTCTATTCTTAGATAAAGGATAAATAGCAAGAGAATTTATTGAAAAATATCACCATATAAGAGAGCCTAAACTGAAATCTCCATTAAAAATATCCTAGCAAGATAATAAAAGAGAGAGACTAATGCCACATTTTTTTAAAAATATACTGGCAAGATAAAAATATTCTTAAAATAAGAGAAATATCAATGCTACTATCTCTTAAATAAATATAACAATTTACTGATGCTTAAAACCAATAAATGGGTAATTAATGCTAAATAGCTTAATAAAATTAGGCACAAAATAAGCAATAAAATATACCACTAAATATCACATGATCACCATCTCATATACTAGCACATAATTGTTATTAAATAAGGCAAAACTCTCCTTGCAGTAGTGTCACCCTATGCCAACCAGAATAATTAATGGATGCCAGAAGGCTTGTGCATAAAATCCCTATCTAGTGCCTACTCATCCAATATCTCCAGACTAGTTTCTGGCTTGTGGCCTTCCTCAGTGAGAAGCTTTGGATCTGAGAGGACTGTACCTAGATCTTAGGATCTAATGCAACCCTCCAGCAGCCACCTTTTATCTCTACTTAACTACAAAACTATGAGAATGAAATTAAAAACAATAATATTTTCAATCTAAGCTCAATAGTTTATATAGTCATATGGGTCTCATATGGGTCTGAACTCAGTTCAGCACCCAAATATTTTGGTGTCTTTGGCTCTTTAGCAACCATAGCCACCACTATCCTATTAGGCAGGATTGGTGTTAACCCATTAAACATCACATGATCACCATCTCTTATACCAGCACATAATTGTTATTAAACAAGGCAGAACTCTCCTTACAGTGCCTAATAGGATAGGAGTGGCTATGGTTGTTAAAAAGCCAAAGACACCAAAATGTGTGGGTGCTGAACTGAGTTCAGACTCATATGATTATATAAGTTATTGAGCTTAGATTGAAAATATTGTGTTTTCAATTTCATTCTCATAGTTTTGTAGTTAAGTAGAGATAAAAGGTGGCTTCTGGAGGGTTGCATTAGATCCTAAAATCTAGGTGCAGTGCTCTCAGATTCAAGGCTCTTCACTGATGAAGGTCACAAGTCAGAAACTAGTCTGGAGATATTGGATGAGTAGGCACTAGATAGAGATTTTATGCACAAGCCTTCTTGAATCCGTTGATTACTCTGGTTAGAACAAGGTGGCACTACTTTAAGGAGAGTTTTGCCTTGTTCAATAAAATATACATCAGGTTCTACCTCATTCAGCATTTGCACATACATTAAAAATAAATAACTTCATGTAAATGGCACACATAACACACTTTTAAATACATAGTATTATCAAATGATAAATATTATGAAAACGTTGACAATATAATTCATGAATACGATACAAAGTTATATCAAATAAGATTGCATATAAAAATAATAATATCATTTTAAACAAAAATCATAAATATTAAAACTTAAAAAACTGAACCCTTTTACCAATTATAAAAATAAAATAAAAGTTCTTCATTTTGGTTCCTAACATTTAATAGGATAAAGTTCTGAAGATACTGCAGATATTCAGCTTACAATAATATAGCATAATTAAGTCTTATGAACAGTAGGTTCACACACTAAAATTAAGCATAAAATATTTTTTTAAATGTTAGCAGAAATATGTACTGTCATTCAGATAGATGCATATGTTTCATGAATAAAAGCACAAATAATAGTACATATTTCATATTTTAATATACTGTCATTTACCTTTTCTATCCTTTAAAAGCACTTTTTATTAACAATAAACAGGAAGAGCAATTCTTTCTTAAAATATCATATTTTATAATGGATCAATTTTTTTAAAAAATAATACCAATGAGACAAAAAGAATTGACTTTTATGATAAGCACAGGATAATTCATAATAAACTTGGATAATGATAATAATTCAAAAGCAATCATATTTTTTCAGTTAATATCTCATGAATATTCTATTGGAAAATACTTAATAGCATATATATATATATATATATATATATATATATATATATATATGTATATATATATATATATATATGCTATCTATATATATATATATATATATATAGAGAGAGAGAGAGAGAGAGAGTACCAATAGCTTGAGAAAGCAATTGGTCTGGGGATAGAGATTTTAAATATTTTCTCTTACCGCACTTATGAAGTAAGAATTTGTTTGAGCTTTTGGTATGCTCTCTATATTACGTATTTGAAAATACAAGCTTATAAAAGCAATGTCACACTATATATAACTTGCTTTATTGATTGATAGCATATAACAAGTTTCATAAAACAATAAAAGTCATCCATTTCAATTTCAATGGAGTTAAGAAAAATATATTTTTTTACTCTAACTTGAAATAGATATAACATATATATTGTAGAAAGTAAAATTATTTTTATGCCACCATTACAAGTGATAATAAATGTTCATTAAAAATAAATGTATGTCCAAAGAATATGTTGAAGAAATCAATGTTTTTTATGGAAGGATGTACAACTTCATATGAAACATTTATATATTATTATTATTACAATGCAAGTTTTAATATCTGGAATTGAAAGTGAAAAAAATGAAACAGTCCAAATAACCATGCTGTGAAGAGATGAAAATTTAAAAAAAAAAAATTTTCAAATAAATATTTTTCAAAACATTTAAGTAATTCAAAGACATTATTAGTATTAATAATTTTAATGTATATTAAATTGAACTTGAAATATCAGCTATTTATCATATAAATATTAGAATTAATGAAAGTTCTTACATAACAGGAGTGATAATACTGCTGTATTGTTAAGTCCAATGAAGTGCAAAATTTAAATAAAAATGATTTCAGAATTGTTAAATACCTATTTAGTTTCTTCATAATGTTTTGCCTGTAATGTAAATCTTGAACACATGAAGTTATCAGTTTAGAAATTAAGCCTGGACGAAGTTAGTTTTTTAGCAACTCAATATTTTAACTTTTAAGAAAATAATATTATTCAAAAGAAATTAAAAATTAGCAAATTAAAACAATTGAGCAATTCTAAAACAAGCAATAGTATAAGTGTATGTCACTGTGTCTTATTAGCTCTATGTATAAACTAAGTCATGTGACCACTTTTTGCTTAGTGAAATTGACATTTTAATTCAATCCCATTTGACCTCCATTAATTAAAGTTCAAAATTTATTAAAATTCTAGAAAATTTTTTACAAATAAACTTATCTGCATATTATGTCTAGACAGTTAAATAATTATTACATTTCTTTTAAAACAAATTATTTAGAAAACCAAAAGTATAACAGTAAAAAATGAAAATATATTGCATAATAAAAATTACATTATTTTAAATATTGTATTATTTATAATCTTTTACTTTAAACATATTTTTGAACTTATTTAAAAATCCAGATCATTTTTAAACTGTCTTTTAAAATAAAGATGTTAAAGAGTAATTTTAATATTAACTCAAGCAAGAGATTTTTTTAAGAAATTACAGTTTTACAATCTATTTATTTACACATCCATTAATGCACTCTTTACTTTTAAAAATTATTATCCTTGTTATTACTGCTACTTTAACTAATTAAAACTGAAACTATTTAATTCAAATATATTTATACTACAATTAAGATTAATTAAGGCATTTTTATAGTTAGTTTAAAGACTAACAACCTAGCATTAAGGTTTGAACTTGACTTTCAAGTTTTATACTAATATTGAAACTTCAAGACACACTAATAATTAAGCTAAAATGGTCTTAATCTTATTCTTTTACTATTAAGTTACTTAACACTTTAGATTAATAATATTCTTAAAACTAAGCATTTAAAGTTAGAAAGAAATACTTATGGGATTTTAAAATATCATAGACAAGCCACTAAAGTACTTTTAAAGTTATAAAAGCTACAAAAATTCTTATAAATTGGCTTATCATATAGCTAAGCATTGGATTACTAAGCAGTGACAAAGTTAATTTAACATAAAATTCAACTATTGAAATTTTTTTTTGCTTTAATCCAACAATCAGTTTCAAATGAAAAGCTAAAAGTTACAATATATATATATATATAATGCTAATAACATATACATTAATTAAAAAAAATATTGTAATAACAATATAAATAATAAATACAATTGTAATTAAATATAACACACAGTCTTTCAATCACAGAAGTACCTCTGTGAATTGAAAGACTGTATATTATATTTAATTACCATTGTATTTATTATTTATATTGTTATATATATTCATACAGCTTTTTTCTCTAGCATCATTCATAGTAAACTTGAGTAATCAGTGATTTCCAGACCAGTTTATCGCTTTTGTTAGGTATTTTGAAAAACAAAGATACATGCTAGAAAGAGAGATATATACTAGAAATATTAGCAGATGTTTATAAATTAGACCCCAACAAAAAAAAATTAAGTATAGAAAAGATTGTAGGATAGAAAAAAATATTTATATCTTGTTTAAAATATGTTTAATGAATATTTAAATGGGTGTTTTGATGTGGTTGGAATTAATACTTATAGTATAAGGGTTCATTGTATTAATATTTGATGTGATCAGGCAGTACTTGCAGATAATAAAATATGTAAATGCAAATAAAATAATCAAAATAAATAAATAGATGGGGGGAAATGATTAAACAAGAATTAGCACTGATAAATAGATGTATAACAAAATAATGTTTTACCATCTGGAAAGATGGTTAATCTGTGATAGAAGTAATAACAACATTAGTAATAATTGCTATTTAAAAACAAGTTTTTAATAAATATAGATTACTATATGACCCATTAAATGAGGTTTATGAAAGTTTCACTTCTTAAATACTTTCTTTAAATGTAGCTTTATATGGATTAAAGTAAGGACAAATGTATAAAGAGAGAAGAAAGATTGTAAGCTTTATAGTTAAGAATTTGGAGAAGAGAAAGACAATTGGGAAGAATAAGATTAGCATCAATATAAAAATGTTGAAATGAATAAGTAATAAAATGTTTTTTATTGAGAAAAATATAAAAATTGTTTGGACTGGACATATAATTTGAGGCAGAAAAAAATGTAAAAGAACTGCATACTACAATAAAGAGAAAAAAAAGAATAGATGAAAACAGATTGTTGTTAAAAATGGAAGTAAGTATTTGGAAAGCAAAATAAAAAGACTTCATGAAGGTAGCTTGGACTATTGTTTAGAATGTACCTTATGACTTATGATGATGATAACGTTTATGAATATATATTTTTAATATTAAATTTTATTTAGAGAGTTTGAAAATGTGTTACTCTGTATAAGCAGCTTAAAAAAAATCCCAGTCATTATTTATCATTTCTGTATAAACTTTTTTTAAATGTCAATTTTAGCCAATGAAGTGCATAAATAAAGATTAATATATTTCAATAAAATAAAAAAAAGAAAGAGATCAATGTGTTAAATTTTTACTTTACCTTATTAGTGTCTACAACATAAAAAATAACAGTTTTAATTAGTGTTTGGATATTCAGTAATCTATTAACTATTATTGCCTTGAAGAAAGTTTAGTAATTAGCAAAATTTTCTCATTTGATTTTTTTATTGAGAAAAATAGAAGTTTTAGTTTGATTGATTTATATAGGTGGGGGTGGGGGTTCGTTCTATAAATTAGATACTTCAATATCACAAAGAACAATTTCAGAAGCATTATATAGATATGCAAACACATGTTAACTTAAATAAAATCATCATTTTATTCCCAGTTGTTATGTCTCTCTATCAATCTATAAATCTTCCTGCAATTTTTTTTTATAATTGCTTTTTGGATACTCTTTCTTTCTTTTCTCAGCAAAAAAAAAAACCTAATGAAACAAATAGTACCAATATGCACAAAAGAAATGAAAGTGGTTTTTATTAGAATTACATTTTCGTATATCAGTAATTTTTTCCATTTTACTATAGTGTCTTAAAATCGCTCTCATCGCTATAATTTAAAGCCAGAGTATCGATTCATATAAACAACCATCAATCATTTTTGTCATACAACACTTATAAGATATGTCTATTTATTTTATGTGATAAGACAATAACAAATGACTTTACATCTAGTTGCATGTATTGATTTTGACAGAAGTTTTTTTTTTTTTAACATAATTTTTACCCCCTTCCCTCCAATAATTCAGAAATGATTGTAAAAGACCAACTCAAATTCTTTTGTTGTCTCAAATAAAAAATTCGATTGCCACCTCCTGTTACAATTAATTATTAAGAGTCGTTTGTGTACACAATTCTGATTTATCAAAAAAGTTTAATTTTTAAAATATTCATCTTCAAAGTTGAATTAAAACTTTTAAATGTGTTTTTGTATAAATTTAGCATAATATATAACTTTTTAATAATTAATTTTGAGTTATGCTGTCCTAAGAAGTTATTTGTTGTACAGAGATATCTAGAAATAACCCAGTTTCAAGCAGTCTATTTATTTATAATTAGAATCCTTATGAAATTATGTTTTTATAAAAATAAAATCATTAATTTTAAGATATTTCTGGTTTTTTTTTAATAAGTGAATAAGTAGATAATTCAAAAATATAAAACTACAAATGATGAAAATGATAAAAAAGAGAACAAGGACAAACTAGAGATGAATAGAACTTACTGAAAAAATAAAATCTAATCAGATATGTAATCAATTTTGAATTTACTACTATATTATTAATTGGCAGATAAACTTTGATCTAAACTTTCATTTATTTGAATATTTTGCAAGGAAATACCCTGCATAAAGTATATAGTAGTGGATATCTTAATCTTTCATTTATGGTGCTCAAACATCATACATCTTTCCAAGCAACAAGAAATTTAATTATCTACTAAACAAATAAAATGCAATGAGTAAACATTATTTAGTTTAATCCAGAGTAGGTATTAAACTTTTAATAATGATCTTTTTATGGCATTATTTGATAGTTTCTCCTATAAAAAAATTCACAGCTTTTATATCGATTTCTGGATAGAAGTTACTAACATTTATGCACTGCCTTCTAATGTATAATATTCTACTAGTTATAATAGATATTGTAGCAATGTTATGCCTAGATAAAAACTATAAAATACTAGAAAAGTCAGAAAATAATACTTTATAAATTTTATAGGATCAATAATAGAAGGGTTAAGCAAATTCCCATGGTGGCTAATGGAATGTCTTGGTATGTATTTTCAAATATTTTGTATATTATTACTGTAAAAAAAAAGCAAACAAACTTTTATTCATTAACTATTATTTATAATTAAATGTAAAATAAAATAGAAATGGAAACAAACAGGACATGTTAAATTCATTAATTAAACAAGAAAGTTGATAAGTTTTAAAATCTTATATATATATATCATTATCAACCATTCTCAGTCCATTGTAGTATGAAGGTCTCTCCAAGTTCAATCCATCTTTTTTTATCTTTATCTTTTCTTCTCCACATCACCCCTGCACATTTTCTTATTTCATCCATCCGTCACACATATGGTCTCGTGGTCTCTTTCTGGGTCTTTTATACAATCCCTTGGAATCCAGTTTAAGATTTCAATTGTCCATCTATTATCATCTCGTTTAGCAATATGTCCAGCCTAACTCCACTTTAGTCTTTTAATTTTTTCAATGCGGTCAGTAACATCTGTTTGTTCTCTTACTCATACCTTGCGTTTTCGATCTCTTCTTGTTACTCAGGGCATGCATCTCTTTATACTTCTTTGAGTGGGATAAAGTCTCTGCATTGCTCTTCTATTAAGTGTCCAAGTATCAGGTTCATAAGTAAAAACTAATAAAACACATTTGTTAGAAACCTTCACTTTCAAGCACATAGCCACATTTTCTTTTAGTATCAAGTTATTTCTACAAAAAGCACTCCAACCAAGTTTAATTCTGTGATTAATTTCATCCATTATGTTTCTATCTGTATTAATAATCTAACCAAAGCATTTGTAGCTGTTAACTTCTAACTCATCATAATCAATCTTTGTTTTTATATTTTGAAAAAATCCATTGAACATTACTTTAGTCTTTTTAACATTTATCTTTAGACTTACTTTTTTACTTTCATCTGATAACTTCTACAACATTTTTGCAGCTCCAAAGTATTATTTGCAAAAACAACTGCATCATCTGCAAAATCTAAATGACTTAAATAATTTCCATTTACTTTCACTCCTTTAGAATCCCATTTTAATCCACAAAATACTTCTTGCAGCACTACTGTAAAAAGTTTTGGAGATATGGTGTTACCCTGTCATACACCCTTCTCAATGTTGACTTTCCCACTATCATTGTGTAATCTAATTGTTGCTGTTGCATTTTTATAAATATTCTTCAAAATATGACAATATTCTGGATCTATACTTTGATGATCCAATGCTTTAATCAATGTTTATAGAATCAAATGCCTTTTCATAATCTACAAATCCAAAGCATAATGGCAACTCATATTCATTTGTTTTTTCTATAATTTCTCTCAATACCTGATTATGATCTCCTGTACTAAAACCACTTTTAAATCCAGCTTGTTTTCTTGATTGGTACAAATCCAATATTCTCTGTAGATGAGTTGTAATTATCTTGGTAAAAATTTTGTATAAAACTAATAAAAGACTGATAGGTCTCTAATTTCTAATATCTTCTTTCTTTATCACCTTTTTTAAATATTAATATTAATACTGCATTCTTCCAATCATCTGGTACATATTTATCATTTAGGCATTTGGTATATAACTTAGCTAAAAAAAAATATTTCTTCACCTGCTTCTTTTAATATATCAATTATAATTCCATCACTACCTGGAGCTTTTCCTTTCTTCATAAATTTAATTGCATGTCTCACTTCTTCATTTAAAATTCTTGGCAATTTGGAAGATATAATAGATATAGGAGGTACTTGTTCCTTATTACTATATAATTCTTGATAGAAGTCTTCTACCCATTTCATAATGTCATCTCTCTTTTTAGTAATAATTCCATCTTTTTTTCTTATTGCAGATATAAATTTCCTACCAATACCAAAATATTGTTTTACACTCTTGAGACTTTTATTCTCTTCTACAGCTTTCCTTGCTAGTTCACAATTATACTTTCTTATATCACTTTCAGCTCTTTTCTGCACCATTTTACAAAATTCGAGGTATTCAATCCTTTTTAATGCATCATTTTTGTATATATATAATAGTTTGTTTCTAAATAAATTTAAATTTGCAAAGATATTTCACTCTCGTTTTTTCCATTCTATTTTCTTGATTTATTATTGTTGTTTATCAGCAAACATACTTATTAATAAATATTTTTTGATAAGCATTAACAAATATCTAAAAACGAAGCTGCAATGGTTAATTGGATATTGAACAAATTTTGCTAGTGAAAAGATCATAGTTAAAACTGTGTACTGTGGTAGCTAGGAAAGTCATCATCAGATAGTAAATCATTTACCACAATATTTCTTCATGAAGTCCATTTCATAATTATAATTGTGAAAATAAAAAAAATACTGCTAATATTATTATTATTATTTAAAAATACATAATAGCCATATAAACTCAATATGATTGGTTAGATTTCCAATGGTCAATCTCTGTCTTAACATGTTGCCTTATAAGGGATAAAATACCATAAATAACTATCTCTTGCTTGAAGATCCAGCTCTACCCTGAAAGAAAAATGAAGATCATTGCATTTTGAAGCACTATGTTCATTTTGTTAATGAACTAGAGTCACCATTGTTACCTTCTTCTAAGATTATACCTATTTATTAAATTTATAAGAAAGAAGAGATAAACATACATACTGATGCCAGACAATTAAAGAATGAAAATAATGAACAACCGACTGATTTGTCTTGTCAAAAATATAAGGATTAATCAACTAATTTATGTGTTTGCTAGCTGAGCTGATAAAATTGTGTCCCCAGGATTAATTAAGGAATTAATTTTGAAACTACATTATTTGACAAAAACAAATAATAAAGATGTATTTCATTGACAGCCAAATAAGAACAAACTCAGAAATATTAAAATATTTGTTTTTCGGCTTGAACTAGGAAACTAAAGATAAACAGACAAAATCATTTACCACTAAGCAAGATAAAGAGCAAGACTTTTTTTTAAAAGATAGGACACGTGATCAAAATTTTATTGACATTTTAAACCAATATTGATTTAATTACCCTTAGAATTTATTACTAATCCAGTTATTCTGAAATATATGTTTGATTTATTCAGAATAATGACTTTTTTATTATTATGTATTATCTATTTTAATTACTTAAAAAAATATTTTCTTATTTTTATTATTTATAAAAGTAAGAATATTTTGTTAGACTATTGTAAGATATAAGTATATGCATTGATATACTTTCATAAAAAAAGCTATAATTACATGAAAATTATCGAAGCTTAGATTAAATGACCTCATAGACTTAGCCTTAGAATATGCATAAATGCTTTGGATATATATATATATTGTAACTCATCATTGATCCGGAGTAGAGAGACAACACAGTTGCAGATAAATCTCTATCCAACACACTTTAAACTCACAAATCTCTTAGATTCTTTTATAGTGTAGATCTCAGATAACAAATGTAAATTAATAACAACAATAATGATAATAATTATCTTAATAAAATACTCTTATTAGGTTACAACTATGGGGTTTGAAACTTCTTCTCTCAGGCTTCATGTTATAAACTTAGATATCTTAAAACATTAAATACTAGCTCAAGTTTCAATATTTTGGATGTATCTCAGGTTCACATTACACTTAATATAAAATAATAATTACAGTAGGTATTTCATAGGTAATGTATGCAATATTTATTTAAGTTGGAAATAAAACATTTTATATCATCTTTATAACTTTATTCTTCATATCTTATTCTTCAATCAAATATGAAAAGCAAATACACAAAACTGAGTATATCAGTATTTAGATGATTAATAATTATCACACAAAACATTTTTATAGCATTTAAATTTTCTTCATATATAAATATTTTATTTATCTGGTACATAAGTATATCTATATCTATAATCTTATAATAAATTAACTTATAACAATTGCATATAGATGAAGTAATGCAGCAGGTAGAAAGGTACATTTTATGCTACCCAAAGCATTACAAAAACACACTTAAAATAAATCGAAATTAACAAAGCATATGCCTTATTACAATGCAGGAGAAGTAGATAAGTAAATCAAGTAAATACTAATATGTGATCATTGAAATGTACTTTTTTTTTTTAAAACAATGAATAATAAAACTTTATTATTATGAGATTTTCTGGTTAATGAATGCAATAGTAATGTCAACGAAAACTTTTAATAATAACAAAATATTTATTTACAATTTGAATTAAATATAAAATTTAGTACAGTAGATATTAAAAGAAAATTAATTTTAACAAATTAAGGTAAAGTATTTGTACCATTTTACCATAAACATCTCCTGTAAATATTGCTACAAAATTATAATAATAATCTTTGCATTATTTATTAAGTTCTCACAATTATCATCCAATATATCTCTCCAACTATTTTGCACTAAGGATAAAACAACAAATATATATGCCTATATTAGGCCACTAATATGATATTAACTTCCTAATGATATTAACTATATCTCAAAACCAATGTGAGAAAGTATTTGTTCTTAAGTTACAAATATAGCAGATCATATAAATTATAAGTACACCATTATGATACTATTAGTACCTGTAAAAGGTGAGGAAATAGATATGCTACACATTTTAATTTAAAACTGCTTAACCTATTAAATTGCAATAACTAGAAAATTATCTTAAAATAAATATGCCTTGAAAAACGCCCTTAAATATTCAATAACTCATTTAAACATTGCAATATAGGAAAGGTTGATAATAAATAATATACGAATAGGCATCCATTATCTATGTGTGGGCAGTGCTGAAAGATTAACAAGCCACAATCTCTCTTTCATGGAAAGGCTGAACATATGCATTAGCAAGAGAAAAGATATCAATACCAAATAACAGCTGACTTCAAGCAGCGTATCAATAAATAAATAAACAAAGCATAAATATAATAATAGCAATAACAATATATAAATACTCACTTGCACATACTCTCATATGTATAAAAAACATTTATTATAATTAATTAATATACCACTAAACATCACATGATCGCTATCTCATACTAGCACATAATTATTATTAAACAAGACAAAACTCTCTGTATACAGTAGTGCCACATTGTGCCAATCAGAGTAATCAATGGATGCCAGAAGGCTTGTGCATAAAATCCCTATCTAATGCCTACTCATCCAATATCCCCAGACTAGTTTCTGGCTTGTGGCCATCATCAGTGAGGAGCCTTGGATCTGAGAGCACTGCACCTAGATCTTAGGATCTAATGCAACCTCCAGCAATCACCTTTTATCTCCACTTAAAAGCATAATAATATTTTCAATCTAAGCTCAATAGCTTATATAGTCATATGGGTCTGAACTCAATTTTATGCACAAGCTTTCTGGCATCCATTGATTACTCTGATTGGCACAGGGTGGCACTACTGTATGGAGAGAGTTTTGCCTTGTTTAATAACAATTATGTGCTAGTATGAGATAGTGATCATGTGATGTTTAGTGGTTTAACACCAATCCTGCCTAATAGGATAGTGGTGGCTATGGTTGTTAAAGAGCCAAAGCCACCAAAATATATGGGTACTGAATTGAGTTCAGACCCATATGACTATATAAGCTATTGAGCTTAGATTGAAAATATTATTGTGTTTTCAATTTCATTCTCATAGTTTTGTAGTTAAGTGGAGATAAAAGGTGGTTGCTGGAGGGTTGCATTAGATCCTAAGATCTAGGTGCAGTGCTCTCAGATACAAGGCTTCTCACTGATGATGGCCACAAGCCAGAAACTAGTCTGGGGATATTGGATGAGTAGGCATTAGATAGGGATTTTATGCACAAGCCTTCTGGCATCCATTGATTACTCTGATTGGCACAGGGTGGCACTACTGTATGGAGAGAGTTTTGCCTTATTTAATTAATGTACGTAAACTCACAAAACATGATGATATAATAAAACTACATATTATAATTCATATGCTATTTAAATTTCATACACTGACTTTCAGACACTCTAAATGTTCACACACACATCAAATATACAGGTTGTTTTACCCAGTACAACAATTTAATATATCAAATACTAAACCAAAGAACTCTTAATGATTATTAAAATAAAATATTTACCTGGATATAAGTTTTTTTTTAAAATATAAAAAATCCATTTACTTATATTTTCTCTTATCAAATCCTTATGCAGTAAATAATATCATAAATATCATTGTAATATTATATAAAATATAAAAGCAATAATCAAGATTAAAGTTCTTCCCATAATGAGAATTAATCCCTTTAACAAGAAGTCTCTTGTTTTTTTCCTTGGCTGGAAAGTATTATACAAGTCTTTCATTATAGGGATTAAAGAAAAACACACAGATAAGAGTTTAAGTTAGAAGCTTCTTTAGTAACTGAAACACACAGGCTTATTATATACCTGTGTTAATATATGTAAATGTTTTTCCATGGCTACAATACAATTCAATAAAACAATGTCTTGAATTGCCTGGAGCAGATTAATAACTAGCAAAATAATTCCATCATAAGTTTTTCATTACTTAATTAATATTTAAGTATAAAATGAACTTGAATTATTTTATCTTTACTTGCACGGCAAAAAAAAAAAAACAACAATAAAAAAACAACAACAGTCAATGGATATTGACTAACAATAATAATGATGATATCTTTTATTGACATTGACTGAAAAATAAACAAATATCAATAAAGACTTTTTAAAGATTTTAAAAGTCAATTTTTATAACTTTTTTCTCTGTTAAATTTATAAAAAGCATTTTGAAGATATCACATTATGTCTCTTTTTTAAAGTTGGTTGAGATTTGAAGATAATTCATCTTTTGCTTTTTTAAAAAATAAAAATATATATAGCTTCAACTTTTGTTACAGTATTTACTAATGAGTGCTGTTTCAGTGTGAAATATGTATATTGGTGATAATTGATCTTTTCTACATGTGTGTGGTCATGTGTATCAGTAGTATGAGATAGTGTGGATAGTTGAAGGTTGCTTGAAAGTCTGAGTTCAAATCCCCTATATTTAAAAGTACTTCATATAACTTATTGATTTTAAAAGTTAGAAGAAAAGTCATAATCAGTAAATTAATTACTAGTTATAACTAATGTCAGCTTCAAAATATATATAGTAGATATTAGAATTAATAAGTAATAACTGAAAAGTTCAAATTAACTAATAATTTTATAAGGCAAAATGCATATTCATCTCCTGATGTTCTATCAGCTTCCAGTAATTTTTCAGTTTCAATGTCTTTATCATTTCTTTTAAATAATGTGAAATTAGCATTGTTTCATGACTATCATTAAATGCATTGCTTAACATATTCTGTAGGAAAAGTAGTACAAGGATAACTGTTAGCTTTTCACTCCTTCATTCAGATAAATTATTTTGAAAAAATAAAAAAAAAATAGAAGTGATAACTAGTTAATTTTCTTTCATTCTTTTAACTTTTAATATCACCTTCTTTTCTATAATTTCAACCACAACTTTATATATATTAAAACTTTTCCTTTTTTACACTAGTGCATGTGTATATTTTTGATGCATTATTTCCACATCATAGACCATTATCCAATTGAATTTAAAGTATTAGAGGTAGGACGTTCAACACCAGTGTTAAGCTAATCATTTAATTAATTTAATCTTGATCTTTCTAATTAAATAAACTTCTAAATCTTGTGATTGTAGACTTGCTACATAATTATTTTTAAGAAAAAAAAAATTAACTTAATAAAACAATATTTTTTTAAAACACATTGTTGATTAATTAAATGACCTTTTTATTTAAAACATTTATTAACTTTATTTTACTTGAGAGTTCCTTATTATAATTATTATTATTCAATACTGTTATAAAATATTATTTTCATTTTTTAAACTAATTAATATATTTATTAATACCCAGCCTTTCTTTGCACACAAGCACTTAAACATTACACACACAGATGTATTTCAGGAAATAATCTATTTGTAAATATAATAATTAAATTAAATTAAACTAACTAACAAATTTATCTAATCTAAAATTATTTTACTCAAATATTATTTAAATAATTAACACTTTATTATCTATAATTTTAAAGGCATTTTACTTTTAAAGAAACCAAAATAAAGCTTTAACACATTTAATAAACTATAACTGACAAAAATCTATAGATGCTTATTTAATACAGCTACTTTAAACAGTATACTCTAATTTAATATTTACTTCAGTTTAGATTATAAAATTGAAATTCTATGCATCTATCAAACTAAATAATATTTTTAAAATGATTATTAACAATCATATGTTTTATTAACAATTAATAACTATATAACTTAATTTAGAACAAAGTTAACTGAGAACAATCTTAGTTTTATTTAAGGGAATTTTTTTAAAAATAATGATTATTATAAGCTATATTTAACCCTTAGAGGCTTAAATATATGGTTACAATATATATAGGCAATAGATTATTCAAAGTATATATAAATCATATTGCCCATTTTATTGAAAGTGGGAAGCAGGATTTCTTCTGATTTATGCCATCAGGGTCATTAGCTATATGCCATGCCTCTTTAACCTGTTTAGAGTAATTTAACTCAATGCATGCTATGTAGGTAGTTATGAGTTCAAATGTTTGGCCTGTTGTAATTTGGTACAAGAGGAGGATCGATTTATGTTCTGTATTATCTGTGACTTGTCTGTAAAGTATCTATGTTAGGAAATCTGAGAGGCATGATTGTGTGTTAGGAAATCTGAGAGGCATGATTCACCATAATATATAGCACTGCATCCTGCTTGATCTTATGAATTTATATATGGTTTATGAAGTTTGTTCTGTGTGTCTGTCTTTGAATTATTTATTAATCTGTATGTTGTGGCAGCCAACTCTATGTATTTGTGAACAAGGATTGTTTATGCTTTTGGCTATCCTTGGTATCCGTGGAAGCAGTATCCAGAGTTTGTCATCTTTGGGCGAATTTGATTTCATTTTATTGTAAAATTGTTTTACTCTTCATGTGAGGTTATTATATTTAATGACTATCCTATTTAATTCTTTAAGGTATTGCTCAATGTTGGCTTTTCAAGCAGCTAATTTTTATAAAGAAATGATGACAAACCAGAGTATTTGTGAGAATAAGATGAGACTAATGTTTAGTTTATTGTTCATGATAAATAATAGATTTGATTGTTTTATATTTTTAATATTAAGCAGAGCTTGTGTGCAGGCCTGCTTGTGTGTGTCATTTAATAAGATATGACTTCATATGATTTTCAATAATCTACTCTCAATAATTTTTGTAAATAAACATTTGAGAATAATATTCTTCAAATGTGAGTATTTTTGTTAGTAGAGTTTTAATTTCTCAGGGATGGTGCCTTCTTTTTCAGATGCTAATCTCTCAGTGATGGCGCCTCCTTCTGCCAGCGCCCGTATGCCTAACATGCATTGCATGCCCGCTTCCGCCGGCCCTGCACGTCATAGTTTAGTTCTGCAAAAAAAATAGACTAAAAGAAAGTTCAAATTTTTAGGCTTTTGGTGCAAAATTATTTACAGAAACATTCAACTTTTGAGCATTATTGAAGCAAAATTATGAAGAGAAGTCTTTTTTCAAACATGTTGCACAGAAAAAAAAGTGGTTATTTGGTTTTAAAAATAAAACAGAGATGGCACAAATTAACAGCAGGTTTTTTACAGAATTAAATCCATACATATATACCAATTAAAGATTTAAAAAGAGAAATCTAATCACAGTTCAATACATTACATGTCACAGTTTAGTTCTGCAAAAAAATAGACTAAAAGAAAGTTCAAATTTTTAGGCTTTCAGTGCAAAATTATTGGTAACAAATTATTTACAGAAACATTAAACTTTTGAGCATTATTGAAGCAAAATTATGAAGAGAAGTCTTTTTTCAAACATGTTGCACAAATGAAAAACAGTGGTTATTTGGTTTTAAAAAATAAAACAAAGATGGCACAAATTAACACAGGCTTTTTTACAGAATTAAATCCATACATATATACCAATTAAAGATTTAAAAAGAGAAATCTAATCATAGTTTAATACATTACACATCACAGTTTATGGGTTTTTGAAATGTTGCCTGAAAGTTTTTGCATGTTTAAGATTGCATTCATCTCTGTAAAAAATAATCCATATTAACACCACCAAAAAATAAAAATAATCCCAACAAGTTCTATTTGTAGCAGTACAAATTACTTAATATGTCATAATAAAACTAAACAGATATTTCTAAAGACTAGTTCAATTACATTTTGATTAAATTTGTCAACTCAAGAAATTATATTTTTCATATGAAATGTCTATTGCATCATACTTCATTTTGAAAGTACAAACTGTCTATACTTTGGCAGCCATAATTTTTGTGTTTCTTTGAAATCATCTCTTTAAGTGTATAATTATTTGGTGGTGATGATTCTACTGAGGTTATTTGCTTTAATGGGAATCATATTGGCACTAGAACTTTTCTTCTCTTCCTGTTAAGCATGATTCATTTAATTGATGAAGTATATCAGTTGTCTTCAAGTTTATACTTTTTCTTGGGTTTAAACTCAGTCACTGGATTCAATTAGTCAGGGCCGGCGGAAGTGGGCATGCAATGCATGCTAGGCATGCGGGCGCTGGCAGAAGGAGGCGCCATCACTGAGAGATTAGCATCTGAAAAAGAAGGCACCATCCCTGAGAAATTAAAACTCTACTAACAAAAATACTCACATTTGAAGAATATTATTCTCAAATGTTTATTTACAAAAATTATTGAGAGTAGATTATTGAAAATCATATGAAGTCATATTATATCTTATTGAATGACACACACAAGCAGGCCTGCACACAAGCTCTGCTTAATATTAAAAATATAAAACAATCAAATCTATTATTTATCATAAACAATAAACTAAACATAAAGTTTATTATATTACAAATTTCATATTGTAATGTTTATATATATATAGTACTGCTTATAGTAAACTATAAGTAACTTTCTGCTAGAAAATATATAAATAAACACACACTAAAAGTATTATAAATTAGAACTTATGTATGTATATGCGTATATATATATTAGATCATGTACATAATTTTGAAATCGTAAGAAACGATTATAATATTGCAAAATAAAACATTTTCTAATTTTTTATTCAAATAATAATTTGATATAAATATTCGAACGTGTATGTAATATATATTATAGGTATAATTCCAGTAAACTTAATATAATTTTCAGTTTACTTTTTATTTTATATATTTTAATCATTGTCAAAAGTCTATTTTTTCTGCATACTAATTAGGTTTGCAAATTAATTACATACGTTTGCTTATGATGTTTATCGCAAATTTTAAAATCTTAGTAAGAACTTGTAAACAATAATTATAATCCCAGGAAATTTTCTATTGAAATCACAAATCAGGCCTGGCAGGCCACCTGTGTTAATTAGAAAAATATATGATAACAAAAGAAAATCTTGCCAATGGTAAAACTAAAATGTTCAATCAAGCGTAAAAAACTGGACACTTGAGTTATTTTAAAACCTGACCATTTTTAATGTCAATGGCTGAATATTTCCAATTTATTAGCTGCCTTTTTTAGGTAAACAAGTTAAACAACTTCTTCCCCTCCGCGTATAGAGTTTTGTATTTTGGCGCAAGAAGTAATTTGTGTTGGACATCTAAATTAGCGATATATAATCTTAAGTATTAAGATACATGATGTAAATATATAAATTAGAGTCCGTATTTATTTATTTATTACATTTGAAAATTATTTTAAAGTGGCGTTCATGAGTAAAAGTAATATGGAATCAAAAACTAAGAAAAAACTATCCGGTGCACAAAATCGTAAACGCCAAGCTGAAAAAATAGCAAACATTAAAAAACAAAGTGGATCACTTAATAAATATCTTAAAATATCAACTGCTTCTGAAATAGCTTATACTCAACAAGAACCAGAACCGTGCACATCATCTAGATCACAGGGAACTGTTGAAAATATTGAACAAGATTTTAGTAAGAAACAGTTAAGTGACAACAAAGTCATTGTGCCAATATCATATCAAATGTGTACAAATTTAGAAGATCCAGCTGAATGGAATAAAATCGATGACAAACTACGTGTTATTTTAGTAGAAATGGGGCCTGTTCAAAAGAAAAATATTATATATCCGAAGAAATGGGGCCTGTTCAAAAGAAAGATATTATATATCCGAACGATGTACATGGCCGTAAATTTTCTGATGTATATTATAATAGAAAAATGGAAAACGGAGAAGTAGTTTTTCGAAAATGGCTTATTTATTCCGAAATTTTGAACTCTGTGTTTTGCTTTTGTTGCAAAGTTTTTGGATCTACTGAATCTAGCCTCATAGAAGGATACAATAATTGGAGAAATTTAAGTACAACTTTACACAGACATGAAACTAGTATGGCTCACATGAAAAGTTTATTGAATTGGAATGAACTTGAGAAAAGATTAAAAAACAAAATTACTATTGATTGTCAATCTCAAAATTTATATGAAATGGAAAAGAAACATTGGAGGAGTGTTTTGGAATGGCTGATTGAAATTATCAAATTCCTTGGTAGTCAAAATTTAGCATTTCGTGGATCATCTGATAAATTATACGAAAAAAATAACGGAAATTTTTTAAAATTAATTGAATTATTTGCGAAGTTTGATCCCGTTATGGAAAATCATGTTGAGAGGGCCCTAGATCAAAACAATAGAGTACATTATTTGAGCAAAGATAGCCAAAATGAATTATTGGAAATTTTAAGTACAGTAATTAGGGAAACAATTTTATTATCGATAAAGAAATCCAAATATTATTCTATTATTTTAGATTGTACACCAGATGCAAGTAAAACTGAACAAATGACCATAATTATTCGCTTCGTTTTTTGTAATAATGGAACGGTTAAAATTAGAGAAAACTTTCTAGAGCGTCGTGTAGGGAACAGATTCCACTGGACGAGGTTTATGTACAACAATAATTGAACAACTGGAAAAATGGAAGATTCCCATTGAAGACATGCGTGGTCAAGGGTATGATAATGGGGCCAACATAAAAGGCAAAAAGGCTGGACTTCAAAATTTGATTTTAACCAAAAACCCTCGTGCATTTTACGTACCATGTGCTGCTCATTCTTTAAACTTAATCATAAACGATGCCGCCAAAGTCAATGTAGATACAATTGGTTTTTTTGCAATTGTTCAAAAAATATACAATTTTTTTTCATCATCTTATAAACGGTGGTCAATCCTTTTAAAATTTATTAAAACTTTAACTCTAAAACAACCATCAGAAACACGATGGGAAAGCAGAATTGATGCAATCCGGCCTCTACGGTATCAGTTGGGTGAAATTTATGATGCACTCTATGAAATAATGAACAACGAATCTTTTAATAGAGAAATTCAACATGAAGCTCAATCACTCTGCACTAACCTTAAGGATTACAAATTTATTTGTTCTTTAATAATTTGGCATGATATATTAAATAGAATAAATCCTGTCATTAAAATGCTCCAAAATGTAAATATGAATGCTTCACTTGCTTTAGAATCGATCGCAAATCTAAATAAATTTTTACGAGAATATCGATCAGATTCAAATTTCAAAAACATTCTCAAAATTGCAGATGAACTTAGCGAAGAGGTTGATGGAGAGAAAGAATTTAAAACTGCCAAAGAAGTTCGACAATGGAAAAAAACTCGTCAATTTGATTACGAGCATCAGGACGAAACACCTCAAATACCTGAAGAAAAATTTAAAATAAATATGTTTTTTACACTTTTAGATGTAGCGATTAATTCTTTAACAGAACGCTTTGAACTCCTCGAAGCATGTTATAATAATTTCAATTTTCTATATAAAATATCAGAAATTAATAAGAGTGAGTTACAAGCAAAATGCAAAGATTTAGAAAATATTTTGAAATTTGATAACAGTAAAGATATTAATGCTACAGATTTATTCGACGAATTATGTGCTTTTCGAGATATTTTTCAAAAGGATTTTTTAAATTCTCAAAACCCTTTCAAAACACTTAATTTTATAGTTTCTAATAATTTATCTATGCCAAACTTATCAATAGCTTTAAGAATATTATTAACATTACCTGTTAGTGTTGCAAGCGGTGAACGCTCTTTTTCTAAGTTAAAATTAATTAAAACTTACTTGAGAACAACTATGTCACAAAAACGGCTTGTTAATTTGGCATTAATTGCTATTGAAAATGATATTTGTGCAGAACTGGAAATAAATACAATCATATCAAGGTTTATTAATATGAAGTCAAGGAGTATAAAATTATTATAATTATAACATGTTTTGTAATGCATTTACTTTTTTTAACTGTATTTTCTTTTTTTTTAATATTAAAAATTATTTATTTACATTGCCTTGTTTGTTTCCCTTAGAAAGATTTTGTACACTAATATTTATAACATGTAGGTGGTATACATTAAAATGACCAGATTTTAACATTGGTAAAACGGGACACCATTGACCGGGGGGGGGGGCTGATTAAAAATTTGGTTTATATGGAGCGTTTATATAGATATAGCGTACATTAATAATAATAAATTAAATATGTATGTTTGTAACATTATCTTTTTTTAAAATTATTTCATTTATAAATTGTAAATTTATTATTAAATTTGCTAATATTTGCATAAATTTAGAGGTTAGAAAAATTAGCAAAAATTTTAAAAATAATGGGTTTGTTAAAAACAGACAGTGACGCAAATAATAAATATGAAATTTTAAAAAAAAAAAATATTTGAGATTAAAATATGTAAATGTTTTTCGAAAATTATTTTAAACATTTAAATATTTTAATCTCAAACATTATTTTTTTTTAATTTATTATATATATATATTTGAATCACTCTGTCTATTTTTAACAAACACATTATTTTTAAAATTTCTGCAAATTTTTCTAACATCTAAATTTGCCGTGTTAAATTATATATTATTTCATACAAACCGTTTGCATGAAATAATATATAATTTAACAATCAATTTTATGCTATTTTTGATATCAAAAATAGCATTACATCGTGCATTCTTTCTAAAAATCATGACTTTTTTAAAACGCCACGGGACACGGTCGGGTCACCTTAGTAAACATACATATTGACAGGGGCACCAAAATCAAATTTGCATGCGGGCGCCTAGTACCCAGCGCCGGCCCTGACCACAACAGATGAAACATCTATGCATGACTTTCAAAATTTTCATATTTTCTTTCTTTATGTTTCTACAATCCCTTTTTCTTATTAAATATTTTCAATTGCATCTAATTCTACTACTATCCTCTTGGAGCTTTCCAATACCTTCAAGGGGAGTGGTAGTCCTCACTTTGGGAAGCATTATTCAAATTGAATTTTTAATTATTTTTAGAAAAATTCAGATCCTATTTATACTTTTCCAAATTCATTTAACTGTCAGTAATACTGACAAATAAAAATACAATCATCAAATATATATACAAATATATATATATATATATATTATAAATACATGTATACAGTTGTGGGTATATATATACTGTTTCCTTGTAAGCAATACTCATTATGCATTGCACATTATTGTTCTTATAAGTTTGATGTGCATGAATAAAATCTTTTTTTTTTTTTTAATATTGCTTTAAAAGTGTTTTGAGATAAATATTATAAAATAGAATTTTACTATGTGATCCACACAATAAAATTGACTTTTATTAAACTCTCTACTATTCCCTTTACAAAGACAATTATTAAAAGTTGATGAACTGATAACTTAAATTATTGGCGTAATGTATATAGTAATTTACTAAAAGTTGTGTGTGATTGTGAAATATTTTATTATATACATATTGAAATTATTTATGAAAAATTTAATATTGATTTTCTGGATTACTATTACTAATTTATTGTTGACTCTCATTTTTGATAGCATTAAAATTAAACAGGATTTTACTAAAAATTTTATAATTATTAGGCCTGATAAAGTAAATGTCTTGGAAACTTTTGGATAACAATAAGTTTATATAATTGAAATAAAATTTTGGGTGATATATTCATTTTTTGCAAAGACCTTTGGTATTGATATTAGTGTATTTATTCAGCATGATTAGGATTTGAAATTCAAATATGAATACAGTTTGAAAAACTTTTTTAGATAGATAAGAACTTCCTAAACAAACATATAATTTTTTTTAGGTATTCAGGTCATAATTATTTAATACTAGTTGATAAAATGTATGAAGCTACTCTTATCTTTAAATGAATAATCCCAAAATAAAGTGTTGGTCAAATAAGTATTGATGCATTAATTGGCTGATTAAAACTCAAACATGTAACTGCAATATAAGCATAACAGATATCTGTGCTTACTAACCCCATAATTTATCTCTATATTCAAATTAAGATTTATTTATTTTTTACTTTACTATGAGTCAATCAAGAATACTTTTTAGCTTTTAAATTCACCACTCTACCACTGAACTAAACAATGTAGAGTACTCTCATAGTGATAATTATATGTTGGACTATTTCCACCATTTAATATTATATATTCAATGTCTTTAGAAAAATTCAAACTCTATTCAAATACATCAACTATTAGTAATTGGGAAAGTTTAGATAAAGTCTGAATTTTCAAAAGACATTAAATATTTAATATTAGATAATGGAAATATAATTATTTCTAATTATTACTAAACAGTCATGATCACAATTGTTAAAAACAATTTTCTAAACCAATCAGCTACATAAATAATCTTCCATGAGCAAAAATTTTAATAATGAATTATTTTTTACATTATTAAGAATGTAAATTAAATTCCTGTAACTAAAATATATCCATATTTTTAAGCATTATGTAAAAACTAGTGGCAAATTTGTATCAACTATATTTTTGGGCTTATTTATAAAAGGTCATTATAGATAAAAAAGTTTATCTATTTAAAACTTCTGACAGTGAAATTTATTGGCGAATACTTTTCATTTCTGGAAAATGTATAAAATAGAACTTAAAAAAAAAAAAATCTATAAAAAAATATTAAATTACTGCTATTTTCACAATGCTTTGGCAAAAATTAATTACCAGAATATCTTAAAGCATAATATTTATCAGTAAATATTTATTGTTAGCATTATATTGAAGCAAAATAAATAAATATTCCAACTTATATTAATAAGATAGCTAGCAGTGATATCTCTCTTTCAACTTCACAAGTTACATTGTTAGCAATCAGTAAAAATAATTATATGGTTACTTGAGTTTGAGATTATATGACATGAGTGCTATCAGGATCAGCAAACTTTTTAATATGAAGAGCCATTTTGTTTACACACTCCCTATTAAAGAGCTATGGGGAAAGAGCCCCCCCCCCCATTAAAGAGCTGCAAGGAAAGAGATGAAAAATACGTTCATAAAAATTCTTAATTTCTGAATGGTTGTAGGTATATTTGAACATTTATTTTAGTAATGGAATATAATAAAATCTGTATATATCCTAATAAAATTAAAAATTCTCTTAAAAATAAATAAAACAAAAATTACTTTGACATTTAAATTTATTCACGAATTTCTAATTTTTAAATATTCATCATATACAATAACTACTATTTTATAAAAAGACTGAATTCAAGAAACAATGTTGAAATGTGCATTTTTCCTCTTCTAGAATCATCAAAATATTTATGTACAGTTACAAGAGGAAAAAAGAGCCATGAGATTGGGATCAAACTGTCACTATTTGCTAACCCATGAGCACCACAATTCCATTTGGTTGACTAAACTGGATTTTTTTTTTTTAATTTTGCTCAGCAGAAAATTGATTTAGAAACCCTTATCTCTTGAATTTGCTACTTTGTGAAAAATATCAATAAGTAAACTCTGTAGATACCAAATGATAATATAAACAAATAATCAACAATTCCAACTTCATTTGGGATTTATCCCATTTATTGTCGTTTTTTTTTTTTTTTTTTGATATATACTATGCTCTTAAATTTTGAATCATATGCTAAATTTTAAGCAATTTGTTAAAGATTAATTTAAGAATAATAGAATTAGTTTCATATAATTATAAGTAATCATAATTAACTTTTACTATAATCACATTATTTTATTGCTTGGACTTCATAAGAACAATACAAAGCTGGTGCAATCCATGAACCTAGAACTACATGATCTGGCATCCTGCCACTGTTATAATTTTTACAAGCTGTTCAATTTTAAAGTTATTTGATGACAATAGTGTAATATATGTATATATATATTGTCTAAATGTTGACTAGTTTTTAATGATTATATATATAAAAGATAAATTTAGAATTTTGACTTATGCGATTCAAATCTGAAGTTGTTTTACAGTCACACAATTAAATAGTAAACATGATGACAGTTAAATACAGTATTAGTATTGAATGTAAGAGAAAAAATGTGAACATATGCATTGATTGTGATACTTAATCCAAGAATAGTGAATTTAGTGGTGTTATTGGGTAAGAAATGGTTTTTAACTGGTAAAAAAAAAGGAATAGGGATAATTTGGTCAAATGAATACAATGATGTTTGCTATTGGCATGGAAAATTATTTAATTTTCTGGGAAATTAATAAAGCATTATATAAATATGTTTGTGTTGGAAAGCAAATTGAATTGATTTCAAAAAATTTAAGAAAGATAGCAAATAAGAAAACAATTCATTATCATCAGTTAATTTGCATTTCTTTTTAGTTAAAGCATAAAAGATAATGGTACAATTAACCATGGACATTGTGCCCATAATAAGTGGCACTTTTCCACCACTGGCAAAAGTCAATTAACACATTGACCCTCACCTGATCAATCCAGATTAAGTAGGGATCTTTACACTCTAACTAATAATAGTTAAAAACTCACACACCAACCATTATTGAATACACAGCTAGTTGGTTCTATAAATTACCAATTAAAAAAAAAATCTTAAGATAGTTTGTGAACTGGGAAAAAAAAATCGGAATTTACCTGGGCTGGAGTCAAACTTTAGATTGTGAATATAGTAAGTCAATGCAATAACATTAAACCATGAGTCGCACTTGATGGTTACATAACTTTAAACTATGACTAATGTTTAAACATTAATAATTAATATAGCACTTAGATTTTAAAATCACGTCTGTCTTTAAATGGTTATATAAAGTGTATATGGTATTTTATTTATATATATAAATCACTGCAGTATAGGATAACAAGTAGAAATGTTTTTTTTTTTTTTTAATGTCTCTGGCTAATATTTTTGTAAAGCTTCTGTCTACATAATACACACTATCAAAATGTGGTGTCAGTAAATATATGTGCGATTAATAATCGATATTATATATATAAACGAGAAATAAGAATATTTTTTTAAAAAACTTATTGATGAGTCACAAATAAACTCTGGCCTGCTGATTGTAAACAAATTCTTTCAAGTGATCATGTTTTTCTTCTTTTTTCAATTTAAAAATGAAAACGAATAATCACAAAACGGATTATACTGAAATAATAAAAGCAAAAATAATTATATCTTTACATAATTATAATAATTTTATAAAGGAAATGTCAACATTTTTAGTTAGAATTAAAAAAAAAAAAAGTTGAACAGAAATAATGATATACATAAAGTTGTTATTATGATAAGAGTTGGAGATAAGCATTATGATTTTATATTTGACTACATATTTAACTAATTGTATTAAATTTATTTTTAAAATAGTATCAAATCTTAATAATACGTGATTTTCTGAATATGACAATTATACTGGAATATTTTTCGGTTAACTTTAAAACTTGTTAGAGATATACCAAATCAGAGTAATGGAATAAATTACATTTCATGACTTATTTATTCTATTTTTTTCTAATTGTACATATTTCTCATTTAATTGAGAAGCAGTGATGATATTATATATTCACACTTAGTTAATAACAGTAGCAAACTCTTCATACAGTAGTGCCACCAGGTGTTAACCTTAGTAATCAATAGATGCATGAAGGTTTGTGCATAAAATCCCTATCTAATGCCTAATTTAATATTCCCCAGATTAGTTTCTAGTTTGTGGTTGTCATCAATGAGGAGTCTCGGATTTGAGAGCAGCACACCTAGATCTTAGGATCTAATGCAACCCTCCAGAAGCCACCTTTTACTTATTTAGTATACTATAAAGCTAGAATCCCAAAATGAAAACACAATAATGTTTCCAATTGAATCTCAGTATAGTTATATAGATCTGGACTGAGTTCACCATTGTGCACAAACCTTCTTGCACCCATTGATTACTAAAGCTTGCAATTGGTGACACTATGAAAAATTTGCTATTGTTATTAACAGCCTGTGTGAGCATATGAAATGGTAATAATGTGGGTTCATACATGTATTTCCAAAACTACTGTTTATAAATATTAACAAATATTTATAAATGTTTATAAATATTTGTAATATTAAGCTAATAAAAACAGGTTAGTTGCAGTATTATAAGAATATAAAATTAATTAAAAATACAACTATCAAATAATACTTGTAGATTGTAAATTACAAGTAGTAAAAATAAATTCGAAGTTGTCTTACATTCTTCATATTATGAGATAATTCTATTCTTTGGAAAAGAATAAAATTTCATTAGTTAAATGTATTTATAACAGTGATTATGAAACAGCCTTTGTTCATGACAAATATATTGATATCTGATTAATGTAATTTAATTTTGGATGTACTTCTTTCTAGTTAAAATAGCTCATTATCTATTTATTGGCTTATATTAAAGGTAAATATAAAAGCCAACATTACCAAAGCAATCACGGTGTGCCAATTTATAATTGAAAGATATTTAATAAATGCAATGACAACTTTCTCCATACAATATTGCCACCTAATGCAGTCCATAGTAATCAATGTATGCTAAAAGATTTGTGCAGTAAAATCCCTATACAGTATCTAGTTATTTAATATTCCCAGAGAAGTTTTTAGCTTATAGCTTTCATCTATGAGAAGCGTTGGAGATGAGAGAACCCTTTGGATCTAATGCCTTTCTCCAACAGCCACTTGGTAATCACATAACATTTTATGAGTATCAATTGTCTAAATAATATTCTAACATTTCAACAGTCAGTCTTGTTTTTATTACACTAAGAGAAGAATCAGGCATTCTGTCAATTTGCCTCATTATTTTCATATTAGTGTCAGCATTAAACAAAATAGTGAATAAAACTTTGCTGCACTGAGAATGTTGCACAGTCAATTTAAAAAAATCAATTTGTCAATCAAAATTATCTTTTACTTAATTTTTGTAGAAATTAGTGTATGCAGATGCTGAGTTTTTCAAGCTCAGTCAATCATATATGTTATAAAGAATAAAAATTGAATTTTTCCATAATTGCTAGTACAAATTTATAAGAAAAAAAATGTAATAAAATCATAGACTTTCTATGACAAGTATAAAATAATCATATGGTAAATTGCTTGGGAAGTTAAGGAGTATGTAATCAATCACTGAATACAAAATGCAATCAAATAAACAGTTTTTTTACTTTTCTCTGTTGGGAATACTCTTGTGGCTGCCATTTTATAAATCATAACATTGAATAAAAGATTATCAGAGACAGATCTTCATATTTTGTTATTCTTTCAATGAATCATTGATTGTCCAAAAAATCATTGAGCTTGAATATTTGTACAAGATGTTGCCAATCACAATATATAGATATTTATAATATAAATTAGTGATCTTATTGTCTCTATGTATTAGTATTAATTTTAGATACCAAACACACATTACATGCCTTTTTCTGTTTATTTTCAATATCTGCTATTCATTATTATTTATATAACAAACCTGATATTGCTCAGTGAAATAATTCATAGCAAATTAGGGGTAAAAATCACTTTTGTTTTTAAGTGCAGTGAAGAACAGTTATATATATATTGAAACGGAATCTGAGATTCAGATTATGTTTCACAGTCCTATCCAATCATCCCTCACCACCAAATTGGATTCAAATCCCAGTCCTACATATATATACACACCTATTCAGTTCAATTTTTTTAAATTTTGTATTCAAAATAAACATTAACAAGAGATTTAATAATCTTGAATTAAATAAATCAATAATAATATTTCATATAATTTTAATAGGTCGTATATGTGTGTAAATCACATGTATATATTAAAAGTGATAGGGGATTAGGTATAAATTAATATTTATATTTGTATATGTTATATGAAAATGTATATTTAAAATTTTATATACTAAAAATACATATGTATGTAATGGCGTCAGATGATGCAATCGGCTTGGTAGCTTGTAAAAGCATTCTAAACCAAAATCAATTAGCATGATTAAATTATAATCTCTATTAGAAAATTAAATAAATTTCATTAACAAAATTTATCATTTGGTTAAAATTTATTTCTGAGCCATAAATAGATTTAGAACAATTGTTTCAAAAATACTAATCCGTTTGCATTGTTTAGACTACCAGATTAACAAAGGAGAAATTCCTTACTAAAAGCTGCTCTGCAGTATTCTTTTATAGCCACAGGTATTACAACTTAATAATATTCCTCAGGTAAACCGGAGTCATTATAAATAGGGCCCAAATTCAGTGATCAAGGGGAGTACATAGATTCGTAAGGCATCTGCCGAATGAATCTATGTCACTCAAATTTTTCAAGAAACACCTCTCCATGACCAGGCCAACTCAACTCTAGCTAGCCCACCACTATTGATGAACATCTGCAAACCTGCTGCTATACCGTGAAACCCAACCAGGTGATCTGCTACCTACTTTCCAAAGATAACACTATAAAGTGCCATCTTTATGAACTCAGAACTTTCTCCTGATTAACTCTTTAAAATGTGAAAGAATTTAATATTAATTATTTGTAACTTTTATAGTCTATTTTATTCTATAGCCATTTTGATTAGCCTCGTAATTTTTTTCATTTTTAATTTAATGCAGCAATTATTTTATTAATATTTTGTCTAATATATATATTTTAAATGCTAAATGACATTTCAATGAACTCCCACCCTCGCCAGTATATTTATTTTTACCTTAGCTCCTCACATTAGATAGGAGTAATACTTCATTTTTAATTAGTTTGTTTTTACTTTTAAAACTATAATGCTTGCTAAGTTGGGAGATTTTTTTTAAAAAAAATATTTTACTAATTATTATACTTTTGCGTAAACAACAGAGGGAGAAATAAAGTTTCACCTGTGATTAGTTTACGATTTATGCAATGTTAATAATCTCCGTAAGAGTGCAATATTAATGCAAACAAATATGTTAAATATATATATTACTTTTTTATGTTTTTATTCTCACCCATCTAAACATATATATGAGTATTTTTCTTAAAGCACAACTTAAACTAAATTCTATACTATATTATACATATGTGGAGTTTTATTAAATAAGGTAATGAAATGGGGGAGGGGATTTAGAACTTTGGTTGGTATTAAAAATACTTTTCTAATAATGTCTTTAAACTACGTTTAATAAATACGATCATACCATTATCTTTGATGCTATCATTATAGGTTATATGCTTAATTATAGACATTTGACTAGTTATTAGTCCATCCCAAAGCATTGTTAGCATAGGCCACTCATGTTATTAAGCTTTATCTAGAGACATGCGTCGGAACCCTCGAGTCATCTCATTTTCATTTCAGGTTGTAAACAGGGTGATGAATGTCCCTGGACCATATATATATACTCGTGTAGCAATGCATGGGATAATTCCAGCAAAGTTCAGTCCATTGCAATCCCTTTGTCAACTGATTTCACAAAATGTGGAATGTCAAGTTGGCTAGACTGGTTTCTGTAATCTGATAAAGCACCGCAAAATATTGGATCCACAGATATTTGGCCATTATGCTAACACCATGACACTTTATATTAGATACCTCTTTTCACTAAAGCTCAGGCCTATAAATATTTGTATCTAATGTTATGGTCTAACTAAACGTATCTCGTAAATTAAATAACTCTTGATGTATCGCTTAACGACTCTATATATATAATTTAGAGAAATGACTCCACATATGTTCGACATGCAAATAAGAGTAAATAAATCTTTATTAAAAATTATATTTTCTTATATATTAAACTTTTGATAGTTTGGTCGGTTAGTTAACCGACAATTATGTAACCCATCCTGGGATCAGTCAAGGTTGTGTTTTCATTTGTAATTCGGGCAAATCATTATAATTGTACCCTTTATAAATGTGCTAGATTAATTGAAATGTCATTACACCGCATCAAAATTCTTCATAACTTATTTGTAAATACTTATGCTCAAGTGCGAGTAAGCACAATATAACTTATTTGTAATATGAGGCTAATCTTCATTCAATATAATTCAAATGTATTTCTTTTATTTCTATTTGTTCGTTATTAAATATAATTTTAAAACTAAACATCTGATCATTGCTCATTCTTTAGTTAATCGATTTAGTTAAATTTTAAATGTCATGATTTGTGGAATGATGTAAGATCCCACTAAAGTTAAGCATAAGTGCTTGTCTGTTTTAAAAATGTATATACACATTTGTCATGATTTTCCCCTGAGTCTCTTTGTTTCTCCGATGTGCGATGTCAGCCAGTGGTAAATTAACTATTCTAGTATCATCAGATTTGCTGCTCATAAGTAATTGAACATGGAATCTGGGCATACAGAACAGAGTTCATGATTGTTCCTGACATATGTATCTCACACATGATTCGACTCGAAGTACTTTTGCCTTGATGCTAGATCTTGTTATGTGGACAGACAATTTCGACCGGTACAATATATATATATATTGTAATGGGGTGAGGCAATAAAAAAAGTGAACCTGGGGTGATAGAATATTATCATCAACCCTGAGTAAACAATATTTCAATAATGAAATTTAATATATCTAACATAATGATATTTATCAGCAAATATATATTTAAGTAAAGTAAGAGATATTAAAGTATGTTAAAAATAATATATAAGTAATGTTACATATCAAAAAAATATATAAGAAATTTTATATATTCAAAAGAGAGAGCATGAGAGATAACTCTGAGAGATTCAGTAATGAGATCAACCCAATTAGATCAGAAGAGATCAGTTATTATTAACTTACATACATCAGCATGGATTTGAACAATACAAAATAAAAATCAACAGTGAATCTGGTGACTGGATTGGAAATAAGTCTTCTGTAGACCAGACTAACTATTGAGCCTTTGACAGGATGGAGCAACTATTTAAACATTAATTTGGATGCACCAACTAAGTGCTTATCCATTAGAATACACAACCATAAAAACAATTCTGGGATATTAAAACATGCTAATCATTGTTAATGCTCTACATTGGCCACTTAATATCATTAATGTACTGGCAACTATAAAGTTAATTTTTCAGACTAAACTAAAATAAAATGTAGTGCATGATCTTTGAAGAATATAATACTCACACTAAACCAGGACAATGTTACTGGCTACCCATATAGCACTAAATACATCCTCATTTATATATTCAGCTTGTGCTTGAATCTAGTTCAGAGAACATAAGTTCTATTACTGTTATGGTGACTAAGAGATGATGCAATATAATTTTACCAATTGAATTGAAGTTTATTAACAACAATAAAAAAATAAATGAAATTAAGATTTTTAGAATATGGCTGTACAAATAAATTAAGTCTTCTGATTTTATTTAATATACATAAATAGAACTATTATATTTGTTATTTACAACATTCAAGATATTCCTTTGATTTACAATGCCTTTTAATGTGTTTACATAAATGCATATATATTGTAATGGGATGGGGTGGATGAAATAAAAAGAAGTAAATAAAGGAGTGAATCTGGGATGAGGGAAACATCATCATCATTCCCAGCCATTTAAAATGAAATATGAATAATTTGCAAAAGTATATATATATAAGTATAAATTAATTAAGAATAAAATGAGATTAGAAAATCTCTGGGAACATTGAGAGATCAGCCAGATAACTCAGAAGAGCAACTATAAGCATAATTAACCACCAGCATTATCATTTAAAAAAATAAGTATAAGTAAATACTTGAGAGAAATAACCATCCATCATCATCATTGATGGGAATAAACAAATCAGTACAATAAATCAACAGTCCATCTTGTGGCTGGATTTGAACAATAAGAAATATAAATCAACAGTCAACCTTGTGACTGGATTGGAAATGGGTCTTCTGTAGACCAGGCTGACTATTGAGCCTTTGCCAGTTTGGGCAATTATATAAACATAACTTGGATGCACCAGCTTAATTCCCATCCATTAAAATATACAATAATCAGGAATCAAAACAATAATACTGTAACAGTCAAATCTGTACATTTGCACAACAAAATCCAGGACTTTAGTAAATCATACCAAGGCTGACCAGCATAGAGTGGTATGAACCACATTGTCTGATATAGCCCCAACTTCTTTACCAATGCTCAAAGATTTACCACCTTGCGGATGACACACATGAAGCCACAGCAGCATTTTCCCTCATCATGTGCCAGCAATAGCACATCAGTAAAGCACAAGACTAGGATATGTTGACTGATTAACTAGTATAGCTATATAGACAATGTGTGTGGCAGAACATAATTATAAAATATGGATTGTGATTCTTAATTAATGATTAAATAATCAATAAAGACTTACCAATGAGCAACATTGAGACATGACACAGAAGTTAAATTTAAACATAATTTAATGAAAAATAAATATTAAAATCAATAAATGAAAATGATGACTATAACTTGGCTATATGGGTTGTATCACACGCAGGTGACTAAGTTAGGGATACAATTTCACATTTGAGTTTGGGATTCACATGCAAGTGATGACTGGAGTTATAATCATTGATAGTTTGCCTAGTTACATATGGCTTTATTTTACATATACATTTGGTACAATGAAAATCACTCACAGGTAACATTAATCATTTTGGTTAGTTACATTAGGTTCATTACAAATATATATATCACTCATAGGTGATGATTTAACTGTTTATATAGCAATTCCAATCATGCGCAGGTGATTGTAGTTTGGATTACAAATCATTTAATTGAGTTTGCTACATATAGATATCACTCGCAGGTGATGAAGAAATTATATGTATAAAATTTATATTTTCATGAGCCTTAAGGTTACATTATAAATTGAGGTTAATTTGCTCATGACCCTCTATGCCTAGTTTATGCTATATGATAGGGTTTAGATCTGCTCTAGAGCTAGCAGAAGTGATTATACATATTGATAAAGAATATGACATTTTATCAAACATGAATACTTAATATTCTCTATATAGATTGTGTGCTTATAAAATTAGACTCAAACTCAGATCAAAGCTGAAAATACAATTATTATGGTGGGATGAACTGATGATTGGCAGTCAGACTTCAGATACCATGGCGTATAGAAAATATAAAGTCTGATATAGCCCTTGCATCTCGGAGAGTGTCTTTTTATGGGATTTTTATCAAGTAATCGTATTCATTGCTGTGGAAATAAGATAATGACCTTTTAGTCCGGCGATCGAGCAATTTATTTGAGTGGGAGTCTTATGCTCCATGAGAGTCTCATGCTCCATTCCTAAGGATGCAGAATGGGGAGATTCAAACCCATCCACCATCTGAAGAAGAAAATTGCCCAAACTAAGAGTAATGGTGCAGCGCGACCATGTACAAACCATTAAGGAATACAGCAACAAATATAAATATATATATATACGCCATAGTGTTTCTTAAATTCTTTAAAACACACTCACACCGCTGACCACATTATATAATTAAAATTTTATGACACTAAACACTAGTTTCCTTCATAAAACTACCGTATATCAGTTTATTAGGTAGCATGTATAATTATGCTATTAAGAAAAAACTAGGAATCTAATTTGTAAAGCTATCTATATAGGAATTTATAACTCTGGAAGGAAGTACAGCACATTATTGGGCCTTAAGATCTAAAGTTATAGCTCTATGCTGTATCTCAATCACTCCAGCTAAACATTAGTTAAATATCTCGAAAGCGAATCTATTTTAAAATAGCTGTAAGCTTTCTAATTAACTCTTAAACAAGATATTTTACCCCTTTCAAAACGGTTTTCTTTTGCATCCTAGACTCTATATTATTCTCTAGGTGTGAACCTGTAACGGCTTCTCACTATGCATTTAGTCAGTAGTAAAATCCCATTTTAAATAAATATAGCACAAACCACTAAGCAATGGAAAATCATAAAACGGCATAGATGTACTTAGAAAGAATGTATGTTTAATGAACAGATATCAAAATTTGACTCTGTTTTAGCATAATTAAAATGGAATTGCAACGCAATTAGCTTATATCTGATTGACCCAGTTCAAGACAAATTTAAGTTGTGTACAAGAACTAATTAAGGCAAATATTATTATTATATTAAAATATGTAAAAGCACATATCATTAAGTTAAAATACGTAAAATAATCTAGAAATTTAATTATCATTTTAAAACGAAGCATTTAAAATTAGACACAATTTAGAATAAAGCATTTAAAATTATACGTAACAAAATTTATAATAATTAATTTAAAATCAATCACTTTAAGCAAGTCACAACTAAATAAATTAGAAAACTGTAAATACATTGAACGAGGTCAATCGGAGATAACTTAGCAAACCTACTCATAAATTAATAAATATATAGAGTACATAAATCAATAAATATGATATTAACTCAAATTAGTTATTAAACTAAATCAGATATTACACTAAATCAAATATCAAATTAAATCAGGCAAGATTTTAAGGTGAAAACAAAAGAAATCAAAATTACATTTTAGTAGTGATTTTAAGAAAAATAAAGAAATCAAAATTACATTTAGTAGAGGATTTAAAATTACATTATTGCTATGGCCATAAAGTTTAAATTTAGCTAGCTTTAGGAATTATCGCATTTTATCCGAGTTATTAATCTTTAAGTAGAGGAAAGGGTTTATCGGACTCTTTATCTGCTTGTACTTGCTTCATGTTGAGGACGGAGATAAGCATCTGCTTCCTATGGCTTTTCTTTCACTGCTTCTCGCATGGCAGACTTCTTGAGTTGGGAAGGCAAGAAAATTTGCCTTCTACTCAACTTGCATCTTAATTAATAATTTTAAACAAAAGTTGTTGAATGAAATAATGTCCAAATCATTTCAAAATGGCTGCAGAGGCTTATAGATTCAGCTTACCCCCCTCTTCTCAGTTATAGTAATTTTTTAGATTTGTTTTGCCAATTTTCTCGCTGTATTCCTAGAATCATATAATTAGTTTGTTTTTATTTCTTATAGAAGTTTTACAGCCGGTCATTCACGATTTCTTTTTAATTACCCAGGATAATTTATCCTACAACTTAGTGTTACTTTTAGTTTTGTAATTAGGTTACGCTACAGCGAGAAAGATTAAATTTTATAATACCAATTTTTTGAAAACAAATATATAAATGGAATTTTATAATACCAATTTTCTGAAAACAAATCCAAATGGAAAACATCTGGTTATATATGTAACTTGATTATTTAATTTAGCAATATATGCAGAAATATACAATAATTTCAAATATTAATTTTCTTTAGAATAAATATTATAAATAAATAAATTTATAATGTTTTAAATCTGTTAACATTATTCTTTCCTGCATATATGTAGTCTCTCGTTACACATACAATGCAGTTTTCATTAATTTACTCCTAGAAATATATGTGTGTGTATATATGGGTTTCTACATATACAGATACAACTTTTATCTTGTCGGCTTAAAATATACACACACATACATAACTAATACCTTTATATTTAAATCCAGCCTGATTTGGATATAATATTAACCTGATATATGAGGATTTGGTGATAGATACTTATATAGAAATACTACTATAGTATATATTAGGTGAAACAGTAGGGTTGACAAAGCTGACTGTTTCAATACTGGTACATTAAAACATTCTGATCATCATCAATGCTCAGACCATTTGTAGTGGCCAACTATAAACGTAAATTTTTAATAAGACTAAAGTAAAATAAAAAATAATAGTGCATGGGCTTTAAAGAGTATCCTCTTTTGCACCAATCAGGATGATGATTGATCATCACTAGATGCCCCAAAGCACTAAGTACACACCCCCATTTATCTGTGACCAAATCTAGCCCAGAGAACACAAGCTCCATTACTGTATGTGAACAAGAGATGATGGATAACATTTTTAACAATTAAATAAGTTTATTAATAACAATAAAAAAATGATATTTAAGGTCTTATAGGATATGGCTCTGAAAAGTATACAAAATTATACACACAACTAAAGTTATTACATTGTTTTACAATATTTACCATTCAATATTCAAATTGTTACAATTGTTTACATATATGTGCTCACAGACGTGCAATTTCTATTGTACAATTTTTCTCAAAATAATAAATGACATCAATTTTTTCCTAAGTAGGTTTTGATATATATAAATATGCACACAGAGTGCAGTACATTTGAGAAATACTATTTAAATGATTATACAATAAATGATTAAAATTTTTACATATACGAGTGTGCATGTACACTGACTTTTATCTATTTCAACTTTTTACAATAATATTATAATTTTCTAATACATAAATTTCCTACCTATACATGTGTATAAACAAAATATAGATACAATTTAAAATTAGTTTCAATTTATAAGTTCTCAAATGTATAGTCAATTTTTTGACAGGTATTTGTTGATTAATTATGATTAATTATCAACGTTTTTGGACCAATTTAAAAGATTTGCTTTTTCGACTTTAATTCAAACAAAATTATGCTTGCATTTAAATTATATATTCTTTTTTTTAATGAATATGAAAATTATTTCTTAGCAAAATATATATAGCAAATCGTCTCTCTTTTAAACATTTGACTGGAGCAAATTTTACTTTAAGTTACAAAGTTAAAATGTCTTTTATAATAATATTTAAAAAAATACAACTCACTGCATATACATGTGATGTATTTATCTGTGGTTCCCTGCTTGCATAGATTAACAGTAGCATCAGTACATCAATTTCTTCAAGCTTTCTCTTGGTAAGCTTGGTTTCTAACCCTTCAGAAAAAATATAATTCCAGGCTTGTTGTCATCATCAGGTAAAAGTACGTAATTCATGTAAAATCTTGGTCTGAAGTTGATTTCCTTCTGTCTAGGATTGTTCCAGGCAAGCAGCTGTTTTTATTTAATACATTTTAGACAGTCAACTCTCCTCTCTGTTTAAGGCTATGAATTACAGCACAAAGAAGTGGGTCATTTTCTCCAAGTGAATTCAAACTCCTGAGAAGGAAATATTAGTAGCTTCTAAATCTAATGTCCTGCCTTCAGCTGTATAAATTCATGGTAGCTATTCTGCCAACTCTCTGCTACAGCCAACAACATACTGCTCTCTTCAAAATCATTATCCAAAACTGCTGATATTTTTTATCATCTCTTTTTATAAAATCATCTGAGGTGTTATAACAACACCTTGATTAAAATAGAATTTTATTTTTATCTCTCTAATCCCTTGGAATCTATATACATGTTTTTACTTAGGGGATTTTTAATAGATAAAAAATTTGCTTAATTAATTAAAAAATTCCAAAAATAAGTATGGTGTTTTTACATTTCAAAATAATAATAATAATAATAATAATAATAATAATAATAATAATAATAATAATAATAATAATAATAATAATAATAATAATAATAATAATAATAATAATAATAATAATAATAATAATAATAATAATAATAATAATACAATATTTATATTTATTCAGACCTTTTAATGGTTTAATTTATAAAACAATATTTTAAATCAGAATTATTATTTATTTCTATTTCAGTAAATGTAGAAAATATCTACTATAATTTATATTTGTGTTTATTTCTATTTTTTCTTTATTTTACGTATATATATATATATGCACATACAGTATATTAGTGTATGCTATGTAAGCCAATTGGTTACATTGCCCCGGTCTGAGAGAAAAGGAAAATAGAAATGAAACACCTATCTAACAATATTTTAATTACATGCATAATCAAATCAAAGTTCATATCTAAAACTATGTACTAATCAATTTTTTTAGAGATCTGATAGACATCTGACAGTTAACAGAATGAATAGCGATTTTCAATTTTAAGATAGATGAATTCAGCCATCGGACTGTAAGTACACAATATACCATGAACACCAAGAGTGCTACCTCAAATGAGACACTATAAGCTACTACAACCTATGATAAAGATAATGCAAAATCATTGCAAAGCCCTCTTTCATGGAGGATCTGGAAAATACAAAACTATGCCCTGCTTCTATTGAGTCTTATGGGCTGGGAAATGCAAACTATGCCTTGCTCCTTTTCTTTGGAGACTTAGAGGCTGGAATCATGGCAGGACTATGTTAACTGCCTTATCACACACAATATGAAATATAAAAAAATAGGTTGGAACAAATAGTGGAGATACAACACCCTCAGAGTTGCATGAAAACCTTGCATCCTCAAGCCAATGACAAATATCTCCATCCATCATCAAAACTGAAAATACAGCTAAACAAACTTCAACAATCAAATACCAAATCCAAACACCAAAATGATTGATTTTCTATTTAACTCTAAACATGAACCTCTCCAAACATACATGAAAATTACTATTTTATAATCATCATCAATACTCTTGTCACATATTTCACAGTAATTTTTAAATTAAATTTGCATAAAATGCTTTTTTTTCTTTCTCAGTCATGGTTTAAGATCAAATTAATAATTTCAAAGTGATGATCACCAGTATGTGATCATCATCAGCTGTATGTTGGGCAGCATCTATAATGATTGCCACAGTACATGATCATCATTGTTCCTCAGTTAGGTAACCATTTGTAACTGAACCCCCATTCAACCCCTTTATTACCTCGGTTGTAACAATTTCCTGATGAGCATGTTGCAGGAAGGGACTATCAATTGGCATTCCCCAATGCAGATGTTAACCCTCCCTACAAAAATATTTTCTGCTCATCAGAGGATGTAGCACCATAGAGATTGGAAGCATCTAGACATTTCTGTGTTTGTTTTTCCAAATGGTGCCACTAGAGTTCCCTCTCACTACAACCTGACTTACGTAGGTCTAGTTATGCCAGACATAGCTCAGGAGGCATGAGATTCTTGTGAACAAATGCACTGAATGATGAGTGATGCAATAACAAAAAAAAATAGAATTGACCAACTGGATAACTAAAATTAATTTTAAGTAACAACAATTTTATTTAACAAATTAATTTGCAAGTCCTAATAAAGTTCATTCACATCCATGTGATGACTCATTTTCAGTTCATTTATGAAAAGTTTAGAAGCAGTTTATTGATCCATAGTTCATTTACACATCATTCTCATAAAGTTCATCCTTCATTTCAAATGATGACTCATTTTCAGTTCATTTATGAAAAGGTTAGAAGCAGTTTATTGATCCATAGTCCATTTACAAGTCATTTCAATAAAGTTCATCCTTCATTTCAAATGAAGGCTCATTTTGATTTATCTTAGGTAAAGAATCCAAAGGGTCTTTTATCAAGTAGATGTCTATCAATACTGCATGAATATTTTTCAACTCTTTATTTTATATCTGTACATACATTTTAGGTAGGTAAATAGGTAAGCTGAGTTATTCCAGATCTGTAAGGTTTCTATAATTCAGTCAAATATCAATGTACATTGGTGCTCATAAGCTTCATTATTTTCTTTGTATACAATCAAGATGCATGTAAGCATTTGTAATTTTTATAGTACTTCATTATTTTATTTAATTTATCAAAACAGGTAATGTGAACAATTCTTGGTTTGTGGACTATTCATAGTCCAGTCAGTGTAAATGTGCATCTATATGCATAAGTTTCATTACTTTCTTCACATAATACCAATATGCAGGTAAGCATTTATAATCCATATAATATTTCATTATTTTATTTATATACCATCGAGATGCCTGTAAGCATTTGTAATTTTTATTTAGTGATATAGCATAACCATTATTATTTGATCTGTCACAGATGTATATTTCTTCATATAAGTTGATCAGTAGCTGCATTTATTTATTAGCCAGTTAGTTATATGTAATAACTCAGTATTTCTGGCTCTTCTAGGTATACTTATTTGTAAATCAATAATATCAATCGTTATAAGTATTCGTTTTTTAGTTTATTTTAATTCACATGTATCTGTAGATGAGAAGTCACTCCTTATTAAAAATGCATTTTGATTATAGGTATTTTAGTATTTATAATTTATCTTTAATTTTTTTTTTTTTTAAGAAAGATGTTTTGTTTTATCTTTTATAAACACATATAAATATTGAAAAAAATATAAAATCATTACAAGTATTCATTTTTTAGTTTATTTTAATTCAAATGTATCTGTAGATGAAAAGTCAATCCTTATTAAAAATGCATTTTGATTATAGGTATTTTAGTATTTATAATTTATCTTTAATAAAACGTATTTCCATAGCTAAATTTATTCATAATTTTCTTTTCTTTTTAAGAAAGATGTTTTGCTTGGTCTTTTATAAACACATATACGTATTGAATAAAATATAAAATCATTACCTTCATTTTTATCCAGTTATTTCCTTCATATCCATGATGTAAAACGGTAATAGATTTCAGCTGAATGGCATTATTTACTTTCTATGATGTTTATCCAGGCAAATCTTGGAGAAACATGGCTTGGAATGAAGAGAGGAAGCTGTTGTCCTTTAGCCTTTCATTGTTATGATTTCCTTAATAATGTTTTCTTTTTCCATTATTAACAGTGGCTATAAAGGTTAGATTCCAAGGTGATGAAAATCAGAGTTAAGTAACACTTAAATAAGAATTTTAACTTTTTAATCCTTCACTTTTTTAATATCTTTTTCCAAAAATCTTTCGAAAAAAACTTCTTTAAACATACACTTTTAAAATCTTTTTTTTAAAATCCCCTTTAGAAATCTCTCTGAAAAACTTTTTAAAAATCTGCTTGAAAAACTTTTTTAAAATCTCTTAAAAATCTCTTTGAAAAAAACTTTTTAAAAATCTGCTTGAAAAACTTTTTAAAATCTGCCCTGAACTTGCAGCTGAACACTTTATATTCTGATCTTTGGATTGATTAAGCAGCCTTTCCCACTGTACCTGATTTGTTATACTGCTCTCATTTAAGCCCAAGTGCTTATCTCTTCTTAAAGATTGGACATTAGTTTTGGTGGGATAGATAAAAAATCATAAGGATAAGCCATGGTTTTTAATTTGAAAAAGACTGCCTCAAGCGATTATCACACTTTATATGACAACATCATTCCAAAAATTAAAATGTAATATTTTCAATAAATGCCAGCTTTAATTTATAGCATATTTTAAAACTATAAAATCAGTAATGATTTATCTTTATTATTTTATTTTCTCAATTATAGAAATATCGATTGATGAATCTTAATAAAGATTTGTACTTTTTTTTAATTGCAGATTTAAACATATTTGTTGTCTTTTTTCTTTTTAATGACAAATCATGTTAGCCGATTTTAAATGGGGGTGGGGATCTTTTGAATATATACATGGAACAATATATTTGTTTCATTACCCCCCACCAAATTTTGGGATGAAATCACTTGGAAGTACAATTTTATTCCACATATTGTACACATCATTTCTCATTTCTACATCTCTACTGGTTTTAGATTTGCTGATGGAATGGGTAAGATGAGCCAGGAAAGTGAATACATGAACCGCAGCCTCCAATGCCAGAATATGTAGATGGCCAAGCACAAACTACCAATACACACTGCTCCATGATATCATGGGAAAATATCTCATTTTTAAGCACTACCTTTTTGTACCTAGAGGGGCCATCCAACTAAAAGTAGGAGCTAGGAAAAATTTGGCACTGAGCCAGCCCGGCTCAGCTTCTGTAAGTCTTAGGGGCTTATTCATTTGGTCTATTCATGAGACTGAGGCCTATTCATGAGGCCTATATATACACACTATTGGACTATTTTAGGAGCTCAACATCCAGATCTGGATACTGCCAAGCATATACTTCAGAGCACCATAACACAATGCATCCAAGCAGCCCTGCTCAATCATCCACCCACCTCAACATGAAAAATACAAATTCATGCATCACTACATCTCACTCACAAATTTTTTCCATCAGCTATCTCTATTTTATTGTTCTGAATTATAACTACAGCCTGTCTTAGGGAACTGAGGTTCACGATCAGTCCTCCTATAATAATCTTCTGTATTATGAGGTGACACACTTCTGGATCATCTTTTTGTTGGGAGTTTCTCATGCTCAACATCACTGTGGTGGCTTTCTTTTTCACTTCCATATTCTCTTTGGAGATCCTTGTTACTGTTTGATCTTCTAACAACACAGTTCCTATATGATGCAGTAATGTGATTTATTCAAAAAGGGTGGAAAAATAAAAATTTAAAAGGAAAACAACATAAAAATGAATGGCATAAATGGTAGATAAAGAATAAAACAGGCATAACAAAGACTTGGAGTTAAATCATGGTATGGATGGGGAGAGAAGCTTATCAAATTTGAATAAAAAAGTACAAATAAAAATTTTAAAAAAATATTGATGACAACTAGATCAAAAGCAAAAAAGATGATGAATACAGAAAGTATAGAGAATCTTCCTGAGAAAGAAGATAAACAAGAAGACAAAGCAGATGATCAAAAGCAATCACAGAGAACAGGAGAGATGTCCATGTTAGCCCAGTTATTGGAAATGATAAGAGAAAATAACAAAGAACAGAGAGAACAGAGAGAAGAAAATAACAAGAAAAGAGAGGAACAAAGAGAGGAAGATAACAAGAAAAGAGATAAAGAAAGAGAAGAATACAACAAGAAAAGAGAGGAAGAGAAAAAAGAACATGTGAACACAGAAAAAAAGACAACAAGAAAAGAGACGAACAGAGAGAAGAAGACAAAAGAGAATTAAAAAACAAATCAGAGAAATAATTGAAACCCAAAATTAAAAGTTCAACCAGTTAATAAAAGAAATAACTCAGTCTAAAAAATTGGATGAGGAAGAAAAAATTCAAAAAAACGAGTCAGCTGAAGAATTTCATAAAACTATTCCACCCCAATCGACACTAATAATCAAAACTGATGAAAATGAATCTAATAAAGCAAAATTAAAATCCTCTGACCTTCAAGAAGAGGAAAAACATGAAAATGAACATGATCAAAAACTTAATTCTCATGTAACTAAGGAACTGTCCAATATAGAAGAAAATATTTCAGAAAAATTGTCTGATATATGCTCTGAAACAGTAACAGAGGTAGAAATATAAATCATAAATCTGAAAGAAAATGTGTTAGTCTTCAGCCATATATAGAAATTATAAACAAAAGCTCAATAAACTCAAATCAGAAATTGAGTACAAAAAAAAAAGTTATACGGACAGTTATTAAAAATATACTTGCTGATGCAGGAAAAGAAACCAAAAAAGAGTCTGAAAACTCAGGATTTATAGATGTGAAAAAAACTCATGTAAAAAAAAATAATTACTATGACAGAAGAACTATTTAAAAATAAACTTTTCTGTATTTCTAAAAATGAAGTACAACCATGGAAGAGGAACAGGAGAAAATCCACAGATAGTGTTCATGGTCCATATTGGACATGTGTAGTTAGAAGATCAAACAGTAACAAGGATCTCCAAAGAAAATACGGAAAGTGAAGAAGCAAGCCGCCACATTGATGTTGAGCATGAGAAACTCCCAACAAAAAGATGATCCAGAAGTGTGTCACCTCATAATACAGAAGAGGATTATAGGAGAACTGATCATGATCCTCAGTCTCCCAAATCAGGTTATAGTTATAATTCAGAACAATAAAATAGAGATAGCTGATGGAAGAAGTTTGTGAGTGAGATGTAGTGATGCATGAATTTGTGTTTTTCATGTCAGGGTGGGTGGATGATTGAACAGAGCTGCTTGGATGCATTGTGTTATGATGCTCCAAAGTATATGCTCGGCACTATCCAGACCTGGATGTTGAGTTCCTAGAGTAGTCCAGTGGTGTGTATATATAGGCCTCATGAATAGGCCTTGGTCTCATGAATAGACCAAATGAATAAGCCCCTGGGACTCACAGAAGCTGAGCAGGGCTGACTCAGTGCCAAATTTTTCTGGCTCCTTCTCTTAGTTGGATGGTCCCTCTAGGTACAAGAGAGATAGTGCTTAAAAATGAGATATTTTCTCATGACATCATGGGGCAGTGTGTACTCATAGTTTGTCCTTGGCCATCTACTTATTCTGGCATTGGAGGCTGCGGTTCATGTATTCACTTTCCTGGCTCATCTTACCCATTTCATCAGCACATCTAAAACCAAAAGAGACACAGTAATGAGAAATGATGTGCATAGTATATGGAATAAAATCGTACTTCCAGGTGATTTCATCCCAAAATTTGGTGGGGGGTAATGAAACAGATATACTGTTCCATGTGTATATATATTCAAAAGACCCCCCCCCCATTTAAAAAAGACTAGCATGATTTGATCAAATTAAAAAAGAAATAAAGCAAAACATTTATAGTTAAAAGAAAGTCATTATTGATTTTATAGTTTTAAATTATGATGTAAATAAAAGCTGGCATTTATTAAAAAGATTACATTTTTAAATTTTGGAACAATGTTTTCGAATAAAGTATGATAATAGCTGGAGGCAGTCTTTTTCAAATTGGAAAACATGGCTTATCCTTATGATTTTTTAGCTATCCTGCCAAAACTAATGTCCAATCTTTAAGAAGAGATAAGCACTCGGGCTTAAATGAGAGCAGTATAACAAATAAAATACAGTGGGCTGAGCTGCTTAATCAATCCAAGGATCAGAATATAAATAGTTCAGCTGCAAGTTCAGAGCAGATTTTAAAAAAGTTTTTCAAGCAGATTAGATTGGATTTTTAAAGAAAAGAGACTTTGAATAGATTTTGAAAGAGATTTTAAAAAAAGTAGGAAAAGTGAAGAATTAAAATATTAAAAGTTTCATCCAAGTGTTTCTTGACTATTAAATTGATACCTGATTTTAAGGAACCTAGGAATACAATAATTATTGCCAGTGGTAATAATGGAAAAAGAACATATCACAACGATGGAAGGCTAACCCTTAACAGTTTTCTCTCTTCATCAAGCTATGATTCTCCAAGATTTGCCTGGGTAATCATCATGATAGTGAATACTGCCATTCAGAGTAAATGAAACACCCCTTTTGATGGAACAGACTGGATAAAAAAAAATGAAGGTAACAATTTTATAAGAATATACAATACTTATATCTGTTTATAAAAGAACAAAGAAAACATCTTTCTCAAAATGAATTATGTGAAAATACGTTTTATTAATGATAAATATTAAAAATATCTATAATCAAAAGGCATTTTATTCAATATTTATACGTGTTTATAAAAATAAAAACCCAAACAAACATCTTTCTTAAAATGAATTATGTGAAAACACATTTATTAATAATAAATTGTAAATGCTAGATGTCTAAAATGTCAATAATCAAAAGGTATTTTATTCAATACCTATACATGTTTATAAAAATAAAATACAAAACAAACATCTGTCTTAAAACGAATTATGTGAAATACGTTTCGTTAATGATAAAGTATAAATATTAAAGATATCTATAATCAAAAGGCATTTTTAATAAGGATTGACTTCTCATCTGCAGATACATTTGAATTAAGAATAACTAGATAAAAATTACAAATGATTACCTACACATTGATTGTATATAAATATTACACATAGCTATAATTAATTAAATTATAATAACGTATTTATAATTTAGATAAAATTAGAAAATATCAAAATGAAAATATACATACAAAATGAATGTATTTAGTAGATTTATATTATACTGTGAACCAATTTAAACAGGTTATATACATATGAATTGAGAAATAAGAATACCAAACCAATGAACCTAGGATGTGCATATAGCATGGATTCAAACCTGGATTTGGATAACCATGAATAAAAATATACGTATTATGCTTTAACTAACTTAAAGTTAACTGGAATTCTGAATTAGACATAAAATGTAAATTATTAAAGAACTTGCATTCTTTAATTCATATTGCCCCATTATTGGATACATACCAAGATGCACAATGGACTGACTGTAAATAAACTATTTGTGAATTAAGTGGAACTCGGAATTAGGTATAAAATGTAAATTATTAAAGAACTTGCATTCTTTAATTCATATTGCCCTATTATTGGTTACATACCAAGATACACAATGGACTGTAAATAAAATATTGGTTGAATTAAATATTTGTTGAATTAAGTGGAACTCTGAATAAAATGTTATCAGTTGTCTTCATTATGCTCTCTGTTGTCTTAATATATCACACTCCTCTCTGTGGATTAACTAAATGATTAAAGATGTAAACTGTAAAGAACAATTGAAAGAAAGACTTTATTATACTCTCAACAATCTACATTCTTTAAGTCATATAAAAATGTTATTGGAAGTAGGCCGAAGGAACACAATGGACTGTCAATGAAATACTTTGTTTGATGGAAATTTATTTAAACCTGTTATTAAATAAAATTATTGTTACTTAAAATTAATTTTAGTTATCCAGTTGTTCAATTCTATTTTTTTTTGTTATTGCATCACTCATCATCCAGTGCACTTGTTCACGAAAATTTCATGCCTCCTGAGCTATGTCTGGCATAACTAGACCTAAGTAAGTCAGGTTGTAGTGAGATGGAACTCTAGTGGCACCATTTGGAAAACCAAACATAGAAATGTCTAGATGCTTCCAGCCTCCATGGTGCTACATTCTTTGATGAGCAGAAAATATTGTTGTAGGGGGATTAACATCTGCATTGGGGAATGCCAATCGATAGTCCCTTCCTGCAACATGCTCATCAGGAAATTGTTACAACCAAGGTAATAAAGGGGTTGTATGGTGGTCCGGTTACAATATATATATATCTGTGCAGATGTGTGTTTTATAATATACAAGGAATACATTTCAATTGACATCTAATAAAATTTAAAAATGACTAAAATTTTACATGTTTTCTATTTGACACTATATATATATATATATATATATATATATATATATAGTGTCACTATACTATGCATGCATATATATATATATATATATATATATGCATGCACACAGAGTGCAGTACAATTTAGAAATGGATATATTTGAATTGACATTTAATAATAATAAAAAATGATTAAATTTAACATATATATGTCCTTTTTGACACTCAATGATATATACAAGCACATATATATATGTGTGCATGTAATTTATATGTGTGTGCATGTAATTCCTGAACATATTTAAATTGTCCTACAAGAATTCATAATTAAACTTTTGAAGTTACTATATGATGGTTTGCATATAACACACACATATATGTGTGCAGATGTTCATTTACTATTACAGGAATATATTTAAATTTGTCAAAATAATAGAATTATTAATTTTTATACCATGTAATTAACATATACATTTGTGCACATAAAATGTATGTGCACATTGACATTTATATTATATTTTAATTTAACCCAGTAAAATTATTAAATATTATTTTCACAATTAATTCTCTTTGCTGAATATAGTCTTTTTTTTTTTGTAAAAGTAAGTACTATCAAATTTTTGAGTTTATAAAAGTTTTCATTCTGTTTTGACAGATTACTATAAAAGGATGAATTAAATAAATGTTATTTTCTTTCTATAAAATTATATATGAATTATTTCTTTTTGATTTTAATTCAAGTAAAATTATATATTTTTTTAATATCATTTTTTAAAGGAATTACTAAAACAATTTCTTTAAAATATATATAAATATATCAAATTGTTCCTCTTTTAGATGTTTGACTCAAGCATATTATTTATTTGTTTTACTTTAAGTTATTAAGTTATAAAATTAAAAATTATTTTAAGAATTTTAAATTAACTCACCAGCTATATATACATTTATCTGTACTTCTCTGCATATAGCTGAAATAGTATATGTATAATTAATTCTTCACCCACTGATGGTTTCTCTGGATAAGCTGGTAGACAGGCTTTTCATCATTGATAAAGGTATAATTCAGGTAATTTGTTGGCATGCCATGAGATCCCTTCTATCTAGAATTGTCCCAGTCAATTATCACCATTGGGGAAAGGTATACTCAGGTATGTTGGCATTCCACCACTTCCCTTTGGTCTAGGGGTTGATAAGCATCAGGCCACAAACTATTTTTAGAACACATTTGTACAGGCTAATTGATCCATTCTGAACTTGACTCAGTCTTCAAGTAAATCAAAACTCCAGTATATAGAACTAGTAGACCACTCACTGTTGGATCTACTGGCTTGACTTCAGCTATGTCTTCATGGGAGCTATTTTTTTTATAACTCTCTAAACACCAAATCTGCTAGGCATCTGCTTCATAAAAATATTAAGACAAGAACTGACTTCAAAAAAATTACTATCCAAACTAAAATAATCTTTTTATCCAATCCTTTTATAGAGTCACCTGAGGTGATAAAAACATCTTAATTGAAAACAGTTTTTCTATCTAATACATATCTTGATTAAAACAATTTTAATCAAAAGCTACTTTTAGATTTCTACTAAAGTGTCATCTGTTTTTACTCTTTTCCAATCACTTTTAATTAAAAGCTACTTTTTGGAATTTTTAATCTACAAAGATTTTTAAAAATAGATAAAATAAATGTATACAAGTATTATTTCAAAAATAAATCATGCTTGTTTTTAAATTCAAAATCAGAATATAATATTAATTTATTTAGACCTTTTAAAATGTTTTAATTTATAATAAAATTCTGTTTTAAATCGAGAATTATTTAACTCTTTACAGTTCTTAGTGAATGTAGAAAAATATCTACAAAAATTTAGGTCTGTTTATTTCTACTTTTCCTTTCAACTTTCTATATAGTTATGCACACACACTATATTATTGTGTGCCATATAACAGACCTTTTATAATATATATATATAGTTATTTATTTCTAAGAGTAAATAATTCTAAACAATGTAAATTTCCTTCCTAAATTCAAAAATTTATGATTATGTCTTTTTTTTATATGTCATTTATGATTTTTTTGAAAATAAATCATCTATATTTGTTCAATTTCTAGATTACACATTCAAATCCTAAGACATCTGAAATTTAAGTTGGTAGATTTTGAAAATCACAATTTTAATGACAGTATTTTTATTCAAATAATTTAATTGTTTACATACTTTCTAAGTTCTCAAATAACAGAGGATTAATAAACTTGCCAAATAATTTTTTTCATACTTCTCAATCAAATTCAAAATTTTTTAGTTCATTTTTTATTTTTTATGCCCATAAAATGTATTCCATCAATATAATCTTAATTTCCTTGGTCGTCTTTTTAATAGAGAGATAAAATCATAAATATAGTTATTTTATTTTTAAAAAAATACCTGTTTAGTACAAAATTTCTAGATAAAAGGTCTTTTAATCATTTTAGACATTTATTTTTGCTTTTTATTTTTTGATTAATATGAATAACTGATACACATCACCATCATTTGATTCATTGCAAGATGAAATCTTTTCAAATTTAATCCAGTTTCCAGATTCTTAGTCTCTCTTCTCCACAATTTACCAGACAATTTCTTTATTTCATCCATCTATCTCACATGCAATCTCTTTCTAAAGCCTTTTACAATCTTTTGTAATCCAATTTAAAACATCAATTCTCAATTTATTAATATCTCTTCTAGAAATATGTCTAGTCCATTTCATTTCATTCTCCTAAGGAAAGAATGACAACCTGTTAAGTCTCTCGTTATATATTTACTTCCACTCCATTCTTGTTATTCTTGACATGCACTTTTCATATTTCATTGAGTAATTTGAAATCTTGTATTGTTTTCCTGGTAAATGTTCAAGTCTCAGTTCATATATAAAATCAGTTGAAACACAGTTTTAAAATTTTCCTTTTCGAATATGTAATCATGTTTTTTTTTTTTTTTAAAGTTAACTTATTTCTACATAAAGTATTCCAAACAAGTTTAATTCTATGATTACTTTCATCCATTACATTTTTATTTATCTTAATAACTTGATTAATATATTTTCAGTTGTTAATTTTTTATCTTATCAGTCTTGATTTTCTTTTTCTGAGAGAAACTATTGAGTATTATTTTTATCTTTTAGCATTTATCTGTAACTCTTTTTTCTTAATTTCATCTGACAACTCTTGCAATATTTTTGCAATTCCGAAACATTATTTGCAAAAGCAAACACATCATCTGCAATTTCTAATTAATTCAAATAAATCCATATATCTTCATTTCCTTTAACTTCCTATTCTAATCTACAAAATATTGACATTAGTGTAATGTATATATGGACATATTTCTGCTGCGAATATTAAGTTAAATCATATAAGAAGGTTTGATTACCCAAAATAATTTCTAGGCAGTAGAATAGTTTAAGTAAGTAATAATATGTTGTAATTGTTAATCTTAGTTTATTATAGCTATCATTTCTTTGAATATATTATTGGTCTATTCACTTTGCAAACATTTATTTTCAACATCTAATAAAAAATAAAAATAATCGAATAGTAACAGCTGTGGGATCTGAACTCTAGGGTCCTTCACTTTTGCTTTAAACCATGCAGAGTAATATCCAGTAGAGGCCCCCAAAATATGCTTACTTAAACTTTTGTCTGCTTTATTTACTGTGATATTTATAAAGAACGGAATATTTAATTTTTTAACACGTTAAATTTTAAAAAAATTATGTCCCCTCTATTCACATCCTTACTAAAAACCATTCATTGTTGGCTAAGTAAATATTCAATGAAAATATAGAATTCTGTAGATGTAGACTGCTTTTTAAGCACAAAGGCAAGAAAAATAAACATTTTGACACTAACCTTGCTAATTTAGTCTAGTATTTTTTTAAACTGATTTCTTTTTTAACTGCTGCAAAAGAAAGTAAGTCAATTAGGATTTGTATTATTGTAATTATTTTTTAATTAATAAGGAATGACAATTCTAATTAAGGGGAGAGGAATTAATGATTCAGCCGCTTCGTAAATGAGTATGGTTATTTAAAAAAAAAAAAAAAACAATGATAAAGAGATGTGTGTAATGCTTTAGCAAATCAATCCGTGAACACATAAATACATTCTCACATTTAAACATATAGCATGCTGGTCCTTTCAGTCTGCTTATTTTGACATCTTAGAATGCTATCGTTTAATTTTTTTTCTGAAGTAAACTTTAAAAAAAAACAACAACATCAAGCCTAATTGTATGTTTCCAATATATATATTTTTAACGATATCTTCTTAAACAAAGCAATCACTACTGCAATGCGTTCGAATGTTTTTGGGGTAACTTCTACGTCATAATCAAGACCCGCATTTTCGTGAAAAACTATGTTCAAGTTCACCATAAAATACTTTTTTTTTTTTAGAAATGTGCTCTCATGATAGCAACAGCACATAGAATCTGAAGAACATACTGGTTGGTATTTTGATCTTGCCATAGTATTTTAGAATCTTATAAAACATCTCTTTGCTGATAATTATTTTTTAAATATATCACATTTGCATGACAAAGGTAAAAGTTAAACATGATCTCAGCTCACTTAGGTGATTGACAACTTCTTCGTCAGTTATGAAGATTACATTTTACTACAATAATTTTTCTTTGCTGTTAGTGCATTAACAATTATTTTTTTGATTGATTTAAAATGGCTAAGGCTTTTTTTTTTTTTTTACCAAGCAGGAAAGAATATCTAGACACTAATTTACATCCAGAGAAGAATATTGAGATATCAATTTCCTGACCAGCTGTAGATAGATAACTAATTTGCTAGGCTGGCTCTATGATAATTCTGTGCTTGCTGGAAAAGCCTCAACTACATTTTTTTTTAAAATATTTTTTATTTGGATTTAAATTTCAGGTCATAAACATTGCAGCCAAATTGCCAAGTTCCCCTTTGAATAAATCCAAAGACTGAATTTCAAACAGCACAAACTAAAACATTGAAACTCAGACTTTGAATTTATTCAAAGAAGTGCATAGCTGGAAACCTTAATGTTTGGGGAGATGATTTAACATTTTACATTGAATTTTAAGCTAGCAGTGTGCACTGGAGTTATTTCATGTGTGTGTGTGTGTGTGAATAAAAAAGATTATTTCTTAGTATAACGAGAAATTTTATGCAAAAATCTTTTGTGACTAAGAAGCAATTTAATTTTTTTTATGGAATCAATAAGCTTATAATTAATGAATAAAATATAATGATCTCAAACAGAGTGCTGAATACACTGACAATCCTTAAATGTTACCTTTAAAAGAAGTATGAAAAAATTTAAAAACAAAACAGAAAAATGGTCAAACATTGGTGGTCGAAAGGTCAGTGACAGCTGCTTTACAAGCAGTTGTCCTGGATTAGCGGGTTCGCTTCCCAGCTGATGCTATGACACGCGAGGGGAAAAAAACAGCAAAATGTCTTTCACTTGTTTGCTTTCATTATTTTTAATCTCAAATAATTATTTTTAGATTAATCATTATGAATGTTTAGTTTGTGTAGAACAGACCATATAATAAATGGGAAAAAATAACTCCAATAAATTAGTTAGTTCTTTTATATTTTATTTTACAATGCTGCATTTTGATTTGATTTATCAATCATTCTCCATGTTTTCTAATTATTTTAATAATATGTAGATAAAATAGCCATTAAGAATTCCACTGTGAGACAAAGATATTTCCAATAAACCACCAAAAAGAATCACTGAAGAAAAAAGCATTTGGCAGCATGATAATGAATTTTAAATTCATGAGAGTTTTTCAACTTTGTTTTGCTTTTATCTAAAAATAGCTAGGTATACCTTTTACCATACAAAATGATTGGCTAGATTAGTTATGAGTCAGCAATTAAAAAAAAAAAAAAACTAAACCTGAAACATTTCCAAGTTTTATTCTCTCCCCGAATTCAAAGGGCATGGAAGACAGTTTCATGATCATTATATCATGATCAGTTTTTTTTTTTTTGTAATACATTAAATACATCTAATGAAATAATGCTGAAGCTTGTATATCATTTAATCTCTGACTATATTAATATGGTTAAGACTACAAAAATAAAGATATCATGTTAGCCTGTATTAATATTTTTCTGCAGGTCTCCACTTATAGTTGTAAAAATTAATATTAAAAAATGTATAATAATATCTAGAAGACTATATTTTTAAAAATCTGTTTTTATTTTTTTGTTTATATGTATCTAAAATAATATTTACTCATAAAAAAGAGTAATGAAATTGGATTCATTATTCTAGTCTTTATGTTTAATTATATTAATCATTAACTGGGTATAAAGTTGATATTTGTGCTATGAATAAAATGATAATTTCTTATCTGAAAAATGTTTAATAATAATCACTAATGAATGTTGCTGAAGTGTATGATGTCAAAATTGTGAGTGCAGAAAGTTTATCACTTTTAAATTGCAATAATAAAAAGAGAGTGTAGTTTTTTTAGTTTAACAATAACTTTTGACTAGATAATTCAATAGATTTTATAATGTGGCATTTCTTCTTTTTTCCATGAAAATTTATCAGAAAATGTACAAAATACAGTGCTGTGTTAATTTTTTAAATCATTATCTGTTTTTTTATTTTAAAGCAATGTCTTTAATATTATATCTATAATATTGATTTTTCCCTTCATTTGTATTTGTAATTCAAATTTCCAAACATTTGTCTCACTGCATAGAAAATGGATTTTTTCTTCTTCTTCATAACCCAATGCTAAGTGCACTTTTGGTAAAAAATTTAAATTAATATTGTATATATATGTGTGTTAAAGACTTTTTGTTTTCATTTAAAAATTTAAAATTTTAATTTGTACTCAATAATATCTTAATTAATTATATTACACAGCTAATTTATTTTATATAACATAATTACCAATTAATATAATCTCATTTTCTCCCACCAAGTTAGATAATGTTTCATTTTTAATTTAAGAGAGTAATTATTTAATAGGGGAAAAAATTGCCTATCAAAAATAATATAATCATTTTGATAGATATATTTTTGGCATATAATATTTTTTAGATATGTTTAATAATAGTACAAAAATAGTAACATTTAAAAAGTTTTATATCTTTATGTCATACAACAAGTACAAGTTATTTTAGCCCAAGATGAGTTAGAGAGAGAAGTGGGTCATAAATACAATGGTATTTGGTCACAAAGTTGACATTAAGTTATGTTTGTCAGATATTACTGTCTTGTAATTATTTAATGATGACATTTATTACCATTTTTGTTATACAAAGGGTAATCATGATGCATGTGAGTTTAAGTTTTTTTGTTCACCATCAAGTAATAAAGTTTAGATAGCTTTGATTATTATTTATTGAATAAAATCACAGAAGTAGATAATGATTACCAGTGTTGTTAATAATAATAATAATTCTGAGCTTGTATCAATATGAAAAAAATACATGGACACTTTGGCAAGTTATAGTTAATGGTAACTGGCATTTGTAATTTCAAAGAAGAAGATAATGAAATGTGAAATAAATAATAATGTTAGCTCCAAATTTTTATTTTATGCTGTTGGTTAATGATATGTTGAATATTTGATAAGCTAAAGATTTAAATACTTAGAATTATTTTAGAATTTTCTCCCCCCAGTTTAAAAGGAGACTGACTACTTATAATATAAACTTAAATCCGTGATTCATGAATCTAAGATGTTACATTTTCATTGGTTAGGTCGTTAATATTTAAAGAAAAGAAAAATAACACTTGAAATGGAAGCCAAGTATAGTATAAAAACAAACTTAATTCATTTCTGTCATCTTTCTACTATTTTCAAATAAGGCATAAGCTGTATAATACAATATCAGAAAATCAAATGTTTAAATTTTAAAGAAAATGGATGACTTATCCAAACACTTCAAATTATCTGCTGGATAGTTATAAAGCAAACTACAAGAAACTGTGATTGATATTTAAACAAAAACCAATTCTAATAAATTCAAGCATTTGGAAGAAGTAATAGAGCTGATTTAAATAGACATTTAAAACAAAAAGGACTACTCTACTCTTCAAATGTGAATAAAAGAATGAATTAGAATGTTATCAGAGTAATTATATATAAACAATAGAATAATTCTATTATTATAAGAATCATTTAACAACAAACATTGAATTAAGAAATTTTTAACTGTTTATGTGCTGCAAAATGATGTTTTCCAGCTAATTTAATAGTGTTGTAGGGCTAACTGTTGTCACTCTGGCCATAGGAAATGTGATAGTTTAATACTCAAGTGTGTAATGCTTACCGAAACATCAAATACCTCATCTAAAATGTCCAGGTGGATGCAGAAAGAAGAACAACAACAAAATATGGAGATAACAGCCTTCTAAATATGACACTGAGGAGTCTCCATGAGGAATGCATGATCTACCATAGAAACCTGATTGGAACAACGGTGTACTGTAACTATCAGAGACATGAGTTGCCTAATTCACAAACCTCAAGCCAGTTATCATGAAGAAATATTAATGTGTTGTGTGACATTTTTTTTTATTTATGTGTACATTGATAGAATTTTGTTTTTAAATTTTACTTTTGTATTTAGAAACCATGATTTCTGTAATGTGGAAGAGTCCATTGCATCTATAGTTAAGAGAACATGAGGAAAAAGATTATTACTTAAATAATTTTTCTTTTTAAATAAAGTTTAGGTAACCCTCCCTCTGTAGTGACATGATAATGGGTATGATTACTATCAGAATCCTTACTGCAATATGGAATAAAGATAAGATTTTATTTATTAATATTCCATATTAAAGAACATACACTTGCTGCCGGACAAAGTTTATATTGTTTATTTATTTATTTTGTTGACTAACCATTGTTCATATTTGCTCATTCAGTATGAATGACCAACATTCTTGCCTGAATGGTCTTTTCTATTAAACTTGTACATAGTTAAGAGGGGTCTTTCAAAGAGAGAAAACCACTACAGCTGGAATTAAATCAAGAAGCTACTGAATATGTCTTCATATATTTTTGTTAGATAGCTAGTTAGCTTCACAATCATTGCAACATTAGATTTATGATTTTTTTTTGTTACTTTGCATATAATGAGTGTCTATTCATGTATGCCTATCATGGGAAGAGTTGGTGTAATGAATATATTTAATCGTTTATATGATAGGGATACATATTTGACATTCACACATGTAAATAATTATCTTTTTTTCTCTGTGCTAAAGAGTTTTTCATTTTTTTAATCTCATTTGTATGTACACATTGTCAACTTGATTCTCATTAAATGGTCACTAGTTTATCAAAATCATTTCTTCACCTGTTTATCAATATATATGTGCACACACACATATTTTCTTGTATAGTAATATGATTAAATGAGTCTTCTACTTGATTTAAAACCCATATAAACATACTTTTATTTTATCTAAGGTAAGTTCATTGCTGAAGAGAACTGATTGCAACATTCACCCTGGGATTGAATTCTGAAGCATGTGTGGTATCCAAAAGAGCGGTGGGGGTATTGATGAACTAGCCTAAATTGTGTCTGGATTTAATGTATAAACATAGAGCTAGCCCATTGAAAGTAGGCATGATCCTTGGTTAGATACTTCACTGCATCATTCTCAGCATCCTACCTGAAGACTCTAGGTCCGATCATTAGATGTGTTCCTCCTCTTCTGGTGGAAAACCTAGATCATTAGATGTGTTCCTCCTCTTCTGGTGGAAAACCTAGATCATCACAATATGTTCTGATTTTTTTTTAGCACTCTCCATTAAAAACATTGAAATGAAGAATTGGTATTTAATTAATATTTATGTGATATATATTATTTACAACACACACATATCTATTTAATAGTGCAACTGAGTTGAATTTAAATATACATCAGAATTTCCTATTAATAAAGTTACCTACATTATTAAATCATTATTATTATTAATATCATTTTTTTTAAAACTTGTATTTGAATGTTGGAAATACATTTTTTTCGTATTTTTTAGGAAATACATTTTTAAAGGTGAATTAATTTTGTAATATTTTTTTTTAAAAGTTATAATGATAAATATGAGATTCTATAGACTTGGAGAAAGTCATTTATAAGTGTATATATAAAAGAAATTAGTGTCTCTTTTAGAATATTGTTATTAGATTATTTATTGAATCCCTTTGAATATAAATGAAGTCCAGATGACATATGCATTTAGATAATAGTACTCCTGTCTTATTGAAGTATTTTGCCACTAGATAAAATGATCTGTCATGTGTATATTTCATGTTTTATTTATTTGTGAGAATAATATTTATGAAGTAAGTTTATTTTAACTTAAGGAGGATTTCATATATTTAGAGAAGCAATAATTAGGAGGAAAAATATTCTTATTATCTCAAATTATTTAATTATTAATTAAAATAAAATATTGTATGATCTATTTACATAATAGAGATAGCCTTTATTCCTAATTTTCATAATAAATAATGTTTATTATCCAAGTGTGATGTTTTTGCATTATTGTAGAAGTGTTTATAATGGAATTGCTGTTATTATTATTGTCATTCTCTTATTGATATAAATAAAATATTAATTTATTTATTCATTAAAAAATTGACTTCAGATATTTTTTTGAGGATTGCATCACTTATTATAAGTCCTGGGTCACACATAATTACAATAAAGGATACATGTATAATTTATTTTACCCTGAGATAAGTGAAACAATATTTAGATATACTTGAATTTAATGAACAGCTATGTAATCGAATATTAGGAAAGATTAATTTATTAAAATAGACTAGTTATTCATCTGAAATGTAATTCAGATTCAATAAAATGTCTCTTTGCTTCTTGATTACATTTATTTAATATACTAGTCTCATTCATTTATGTAAGAATATTTTATATTGAAAAAATAAAAGTCATAGATCATTTCATAGATCACATGACCCTATCTCTTAAGCTTGTAAGTTATAAACAGTGAGGATTGCCAATTCCTCTACAAGCTTTATGATAAATGCTTAGCCAGAGCCAGCACTTAAAATATCTCTGTCAGGAACCCCTCCCCAAACCCCTGACCATGGTTTCGTGCTTTGGCACTCCTCAGAGAGGTGTCAGGGTAGGTTCAGACACTAGATCTAAAAATACCAACCCAAAGCTAAGCACTTAGCTAAAAGTTATCTATTGAGTGGAAAATCTGAAATTTTCAGACATGTACATGTCTTCAAACCCAGCTATCCAACTCAAATAGCTATATGGGGCTGATAGATCTTCAGCCATGCCACATAGTAGTAGTCATAGCAATATAAAATTGCATAAGACTTTTTGGCAGAGACTATAAATAGTCAAAATAAAAGTCATAGATCATTTCATAGATCACATGACCCTATCTCTTAAGCTTGTAAGTTATAAACAGTGAGGATTGCCAATTTCTCTACAAGCTTTATGACAAATGCTTAGCCAGAGCCAGCACTTAAAATATCTCTGTCAGGAACCCCTCCCCAAACCCCTAACCATGGTTTCGTGCTTTGGCACTCCTCAGAGAGGTGTCAGGGTAGGTTCAGACACTAGATCTAAAAATACCAACCCAAAGCTAAGCACTTAGCTAAAAGTTATCTATTGAGTGGCAAATCTGAAATTTTCAGACATGTACATGTCTTCAAACCCAGCTATCCAACTCAAATAGCTATATGGGGCTGATAGATCTTCAGCCATGCCACATAGTAGTAGTCATAGCAATATAAAATTGCATAAGACTTTTTGGCAGAGACTATAAATAGTCAAAATAAAAGTCATAGATCATTTCATAGATCACATGACCCTATCTCTTAAGCTTGTAAGTTATAAACAGTGAGGATTGCCAATTCCTCTACAAGCTTTATGATAAATGCTTAGCCAGAGCCAGCACTTAAAATATCTCTGTCAGGAACCCCTCCCCAAACCCCTGACCATGGTTTCGTGCTTTGGCACTCCTCAGAGAGGTGTCAGGGTAGGTTCAGACACTAGATCTAAAAATACCAACCCAAAGCTAAGCACTTAGCTAAAAGTTATCTATTGAGTGGAAAATCTGAAATTTTCAGACATGTACATGTCTTCAAACCCAGCTATCCAACTCAAATAGCTATATGGGGTGATAGATCTTCAGCCATGCCACATAGTAATAGTCATAGCAATATAAAATTGCATAAGACTTTTTGGCAGAGACTATAAATAGTCAAAATAAAAGTCATAGATCATTTCATAGATCACATGACCCTATCTCTTAAGCTTGTAAGTTATAAACAGTGAGGATTGCCAATTCCTCTACAAGCTTTATGATAAATGCTTAGCCAGAGCCAGCACTTAAAATATCTCTGTCAGGAACCCCTCCCCAAACCCATGACCATGGTTTCGTGCTTTGGCACTCCTCAGAGAGGTGTCAGGGTAGGTTCAGACACTAGATCTAAAAATACCAACCCAAAGCTAAGCACTTAGCTAAAAGTTATCTATTGAGTGGAAAATCTGAAATTTTCAGACATGTACATGTCTTCAAACCCAGCTATCCAACTCAAATAGCTATATGGGGCTGATAGATCTTCAGCCATGCCACATAGTAGTAGTCATAGCAATATAAAATTGCATAAGACTTTTTGGAAGAGACTATAAATAGTCAAAATAAAAGTCATAGATCATTTCATAGATCACATGACCCTATCTCTTAAGCTTGTAAGTTATAAACAGTGAGGATTGCCAATTCCTCTACAAGCTTTATGATAAATGCTTAGCCAGAGCCAGCACTTAAAATATCTCTGTCAGGAACCCCTCCCCAAACCCCTGACCATGGTTTCGTGCTTTGGCACTCCTCAGAGAGGTGTCAGGGTAGGTTCAGACACTAGATCTAAAAATACCAACCCAAAGCTAAGCACTTAGCTAAAAGTTATCTATTGAGTGGAAAATCTGAAATTTTCAGGCATGTACATGTCTTCAAACCCAGCTATCCAACTCAAATAGCTATATGGGGCTGATAGATCTTCAGCCATGCCATATACTAACTCCTAGTTATTCTCCATTAAGGCAATTATGTATACTGCTTTAACTTTAGCACTGTCATTTCTAATATAATAAGGAATGACTTAGTAATTATTTATATATTTTCTGAAAAATAATTGTTAAACCACTAAACATCACATGATCACCATTTCTTATGCTTGCTTACACTGTTAAAATGGGCAAAACTCTCCCTATAGTAGTTCCATTCAGTGCAATCCAGAGTAATCAATGGATGCAAATAGGTTTGTGCATAAAATCCCTATCTACTGCAAATATCTCCAGATGAGTTTCTAGCTTGTGCCTTTCATCATTGAGGAACCTTGGATCTGAGAGACTGCACCTAGATCTTGGGATCCAATGCAACCCTCTAACAGCCATCTTTTATCTCTATTTAACTATAAAACTATGAGTCTGAAATTAAAAACATAATAATATTTTCAATCCAAGCTCACTAGCTTATATAGTCATATAGATCTGAACTCAGTTCAGTACCCATACATTTTGGTGTCTTTGGTTATTTAATAACCATATCCACTACTATCCTATCAGGCAGAGTTGGTGTTAAATCACTAAACATCACATGATCACTATGTATTATGCTTGCTCAAGCTGTTAAAATAGGCAATACTCTCCATACAGTTGTGCCACTCATAGGGCTCTCAGATTCAAGTCTTCTCACTGATGAAAGCCACAAACTAGAAACTAATCTGGGGATATTGGATGAGTAGACACTAAAGAGATTTTATGCACAAACCTTCTTGCATCTATTGATTACTTCGGCTTGCACTGAATGCCATAAATGTATGGAGAGTTTGCCTGTTTTAACAGCTTGAGCAAGCATAAGAAATGATGATCATGTGATGTTTAATGGTTTAATACCAATCTTGCCTAAAAGAATAATGGTAGCTATGGTTATTAAAGAATCAAAGACACCAAAATGTATGAGTACTGAACTGAGTTCAGACCTATATGACTATTTAAGCTAGTGAGCTTGAAAATATTATTGTGTTTTAATTTCTTGATATCTAATAAATATAGTGAAATATGAAAGATATTAAGAAGAAACATGAATCACATAACTTCAAAATCGCATTAAAATGAGACCCAGGTGTATTAATATTTTCAAATTTGTGAAGCCTATTTTTTTTAATCCATTCAATTTTCTCTTAAAAATTATGAAGGTGTTTTAAGAAAATTTAATATTTTTAAAACTTTTTTTTTGTGTGAAACATTATTTTTCCATCCTAAAAACTTAACAAAAGGTTAATTAAGGTAAATCAAAGTTTGTTATCTTTGATTTTGAAAATGTTGTTTTTCTAACTCTTAATTATTTTTAAAAAATAACTAAATTAATTAAAAGTTAATTTATGAATAGAAATCAACTGATTGATTATAATTTTTATGAAAATATATTTTAAAATTTTATACTATCATACCATTTTTGTTTATAGTTAATCAATTAGTTATTAAATAATTGTTTTAAAAATATGTTTTAATCTTAATTTCTTTATTCTATCCAATTTCTGTTTCATAAATTGCAATGAGTGTGACTTTATTTCATGACAGCTAATGTTCTAGGAAATTTTTTAATGATTCCAATAAAACTATTTGCTTATAGTAGGTAAACCTAGGAATTATTTGAAGTAATTATAATAAGCTGGTTTATTTATTTATCTGTTGTTCACAGTAATAGTTTATAGAGTTCTTGCTTCCTGAACTAGATTTGTGCATAACAGTTATATAGGGTAGGGGTTTATGCTTACTGTTATGGTTATCCAGATGATGAAGATCCTAGTTGGTGCAAAAGGGATATTCTTTAAAGTCCATGCACATTTCATTTTATTTATTACTTTTTTAGAAATTTGTATTCAATGTTTCATTTGAGGTTTATATTTTATGGTTGGGTGTCAATCAGTTGTTACTCAAGTAAATCCATCAGGGTTGTATACTGTGGAAAGTTTGACAGAATAGTACATTCCAAAAAAAAATTTTTTTTTGATTCACCAGTCCATTGTCTGGACATCTCTAGAAACTCCTGTTCCATGCCACTAAAGTTTGGGCACTAGATTGTAATGGTCCACCAAAAGAGGGAAAATGCATTTCACTATGGTCAGACCTACAGTCTTTTGGTAGGATGCTGTGAATGATGCAATGATGTATTTAATCTATGATCACATCTACCTCCAATTGGCTAACTTTAAGTTTACACATTAAATTTAGATAGAATTTGGGTTAGTTTATCCATACCTCATCCCTCTCCCAGATTCCATTACACCTCAGTATTCAAAGAGAATGTTGCCTTTGGCTCTCTTCAGGAGTGAATTTACTTTGTATAGCAACTATTGCACCTCTATACAGGTTCCCATTGACTTAAGATCCACCCAACCCTATTGCTGTATCATTATATAAGGAAAAGAAGTATGTGCACATATATAGTCAAATAAGTTGATGAATGGGTGTATGAATGATTCTGATAAACTAAAGACCAGTTTAATTTTAAATCAAATTAACAACTTTTATCAATAACAAATAAAATTTAAATATTTGTCAATTATGCATTTGTTCCATATCATTGATTAAAAGTATCCATTATTCCAATCCATATCCATGGTAGAGATACATAACTCAGCATTCACTATTTACAAAGCAAATTAAATAAATAAAAAATCTTGATTACATCGACTGCGAAGCTGACTAATTTGCAGTGTTACACGAACATATAATAGCTTCACTGTTGAATTCCAATGATTGATATTCCATCTTCTTTGGGACCCCCTACCTATGTATGGTTGACAGAAAAGAACATCCACATTAAAAATTAGTCATTCACATAGAATAAAATAAATATAATCACTGTTAGTTAAAATAAACAAAGAAATAAACAACATGAACTCTGTTCTGTAATCGTGCATGTAATTAATGTGGAATAGTATCAAATCTCTTATTCTATTCCATATTTTGGGTTGATGATGCAATGTCAAGTCACTATGAAGGCAACTGACCTAAACTTTATTTACATAAAAAATATTATCAAAGTTAACAATCTCCCCAACCCACTATGTTGCTTTTAAACACAATGGACTCTTCCAAGTGTAGGCACATTGAATCTTCTAAGTATAGAAATGAAATAAGAATATAATTTTACAAACATATAAAACAATCTAACACATAATAAATTAAATTTTCTTCAAACAACCAGATTAAAATCCACGAATCTAGTAATAATGTCTCTCATGGATGCAGTCTATCTTTCTTCTCTTTATTATAACTGGTAATTCCTTCCTCCATCACCCAAATTTCTCAGCAATCAGTTTGGAACAATGTTTCCATTTTCTGAAGCTGCTTTTCTCTGGGATCCATTCAGACATTTTCTATAGGATGTTTGATGTTTCTTCAGGCATAATATAGATGAGTGAATTAAATGATTATGCTTCTATGTTTAGGAAAGTAGCACTCTGGTCCTATGGCAGCTTTATTTAGCCAGAATACATTATTTAGTAATTTATAATAGATTTAATTTTCTTCAGTTTATTTGGAATTTAGTGAATTATATAAAAGAATAATTTTACTTCATTATTTAGCTACATAAACTGGCAATGTACTCTATCCAGTTCAATTCTTTCATTAAACTGCTAAAAATTATCAACTATCCCTATTTCAAAAGTTGATTATGATTTCTTTCACTTTTTGCAACATGAATATTATACAACTAACATGGCATTTTTGAACAAATCGTTCATCTTTTCTCGCATTCTAAGATTCGATCTTGAAATATTGGTTACTTGTGGTTATCCTTCGATAAATAACAAAAGACGATGGCAATGAACTGGTTCACTTTTATATCACGCTTAGTTTCCATTGCTTAGTATATGAGCTTTTCCATTTCCTATTTCATTGCTGTAGTTGTCTATTGTTGGATGTACTAATGGTTGTAGTTAAAATTAAAATTACATAATAAAATTCTACTCTCATTTTCTAACACTTGGTTGCCTAGGTATTGATTTGACATTAAGTTGTCACTATGTCTACTAAGTTGAAGTCATAAATTGTGATGCCTAATACACTGACAAATACCTTATTGTTAGTATATATATGAAAGGTCTCATTAAATGGTATTTTTAACTTTACTTTGAAAAAGATAAATTATTCCATTGTGAGATTATTTAATTTAGGATTTAATAAAACAAACTTTTGTCGCAAGTGTGTATATATGTATGTTTGCATTATAAAACAATTGATAGTCCATATCCAACTTATCTATTATCTAGTTTATGTTTTAAATGGGTTTGATTTGCTGTTGTGGATAAAGAAAGGCTGGTGTAGACAGGATTGTAACCTATCCTTACAATATATATATATAATGTTGATATGAAGATTTACAAGGGTTCCATATTTAAAAGACATATTTTGCGGGTTCATCCGTGTTAAAATATTTTAAAATACTGACGTTTTGACTTATCAAGTTGAAATGTCAGTATTTTAAAATATTTTAACACGGATGAACCCACAAAATATGTCTTTTATATATATATATTGTAAGCTACCTTTACAATATATATATATATGTTAATCAAAGTATAATTCAACTTCACTATATTCTTATTTGGATGATTCCATGCTCATTTCCATTTCATAATATATAGATTTACTTTTCCAATAAATTTCACAAGTATATTTCTTTTCCTTATTCAAATTTATCTATGCTACTTTTGTCTTTCACTTATTTTCCTAATTCTAGCATTAAAATTTCTATCCACATATTTGAAATGTTGTTTGGTTTCATCAAAGGCATTCTGTGCATTAAACTAAAAATTGTCAATTTCTTCATTACCATAGGAATATGTGGAGCACAAACATGAATTATCTGCATTTGGTATCTGCCATTCTTACCACTCTATCTAATATACCAGCAAATTCTATTTATAAAGAATCTAATTCAATTCTTACTTCCGATAAAGTCCACTTTTTCAAATCGCTAATTTTCATCTTTTCTCCTAACTTTATAAAGTCTGACAATACAATGTAACTATGATATCTGCTGTACTTTGTTCCAAACCCTTCTTCTGTCCATTGCATATCACATATAATAGCTCATGTTTTGTTAAGAAATTTTGATTAGAATAAAATATGTATTGCTTATTGAACTATAAGTGTACAATACTTTTCAACATGCATATACACATAACACAGATGCTTTTTTATATATTCAGTATGCATATATAAATGAAAATTATAGTATAAACAAATATTTTAAATAATAATAATATTGTTTTCACTCATTCATTTATTAAAAAATTAAGTATAAGGAAAAATCTTATTGATCTGTAGTTTTATTTTTTTAAAATAAAATGAATAGTAAAATGTTCGAATTTCATTGCAATTAAATAGCTGTGGGCAATATTCTTTAAAAGTAATAATAGTCTCATTATTAAAAAACTATGATCTCTCTAATTGTTTTGATGTTTTTAAGTCAGTATCAACTTTTAAGTATGTTCGTAAATTTTGTAAAACTTGTAGCATTACACTTAAAAAAGCATTTTAATTCACAAAATACTACACAGCAATTTCAGAAAAGTTAATTAATGAAAAATAAAATGTTTGCACTTTCAATATATTTTATTAATAAATATGATCACATATAGTACTCTGAGCAGAAAAAAAACTGCTGGCATATTGTAAAAAATATTTATAAATTTAAATTTTTTTTGAAAACATGATCATATATGGACCTCAGAGAGAGATAAATAGGTGCTGCATATTGTAAAATGTATTAAATTTATACATTTTAACCATATCTTTTTGTTTATTTTACATTTTTTATTCTTTGTTTACATTTTTCTTGGATAATATATAATTGAAGTCATGCATACTGATGCAGGATAGTTTGTGACTTTAGTGTATTCTATTTGTCATTTAACTGAAAGTTTCTTCCAGATATAGGTAGACAAATAAAACGCATTCATCAAATGACAATCTAAATTTATAACTCAGATATTTTTAAGTCTATACCTTTGATTATCAATTGCTGTAACATTACAGTTTCTAAGATATAAGGATTTACCCCCCCCCCCAAGATTAATAATAAATAAAAATAATGTTTTTAAAAATGTCCAGTTAGAGTCTGTTAAAAAATATCAGGCATTTGGAAAAGAAATCTGTCACATTTTTTGGTTGATATTTGTTAGAAAAAGAAGAGTATATGACAATTATTTTGTTTTGGAGAGTTTTATATTTGAAAGACTTTTTGTATTTTATCTTAAATTGTTTTAAATTTATTTGTAATCTGAATATTATGTATAAAAATTATCAGTTTTTTAAAAAAGTATATATTAGTTTATACAAATTGTTACTTTAAAAAGAAAGAGGGAAGAAATAATGAAAATATAAAATGCAATGTTCATGAATAAATTATCCAAATCTTAAATAATTTTAATTAATGATATAATTGTATCCATTGTTCATTCATCCATAGTTGACCTCTTTAAATTACTGACAATTAAATTTTATGTAGATGAATTTGCAGTTGTTTGTTCACTATTAAATAGTTATGTATATTTGCATTTACATGGGGAAATACATTCCTATCTAGTTTTATGAATTAGGGATCGGTATGAGAACGAACCATCTCTTTATATATTGCAGTTTTATTGAATAAGGATTAGAACCTAAAAGGCACTCTCTTAATTATCATTAAGTAAATATATTTTATTAAATTAGAATACGACCAGAAGGCACTCCTATAGCAGTTGTACTTTATTGAAAAGCGATAAAATATGCTGACTGCTACATAATGGTAAACAGCCAATTCATGTTTATTTACAATAACAGCTGTTAAGACAGTAATATATGAAATAGATATTAAGAATTTGTCCCACTTGGGTTTTTTTTAAGGCTTCAAAAAATCAAAAAATTAAAAGCAATCTTTCTGCAGTCTCAAGTATAAATATAAATTTCTATAGGTAAATAATTTTTTTAAATCAATCAAATTCTGATGTATTGTCATAAATATCTTGAAGCTATTTTTTTTAATAAAATGACGCAAAAAACTTTTTTTATCAAATTTTGCAAAATAATTAATTCATTAATTCAAAAAATAGGCAAAACGTATAACATATATGTAATTTATATGTCTGTGCAAGAAATGTTATACAAAAAAAATTATTGTGTATTCGTGTTAAATCTCAAATATAGATAAAAATATTTTAGTGGTCAACATATTAAACAATAATAATTAATGAATAAAAAACAGAGTATTAAGAAACTAAGTAGGTTGTAATAGTGTCTATGTTCATGCTCATACCATGAAGATATAAAGTCTTAAATTTATAATTAAAAAATATCATTTCTCTCTCTTGCAGAGGAAAAATTATTATGTAACTTATATATAACTTTAATTTATATCTGACTTAGTCATTTGATTCTTAATTTATTTCAAAAAATAAAAATTTTAAATATTTAATTAAGGCAAAATTACTAACTATATAAAACATATTTTTGGGAATAATCACTTTGGAAGCACAAAAATAAGAAAATCTTAAACTAGAACGTTTATATGATTATTATATAGTATGCTGAGCATGCTTTCAATAATTCTAAAATTATATCATAATCATAACAACACAATTGCAAAGTTAGAGGCGGATAGGGTAATTTAAAGACTATGTAAATGATATGTAATTGAGTGGATTTAAATGATCCACATTTTGGAGAGAAAAAACAGGATTCTTTTTTGTTGATGGCAATTGGATTGTTGGCAATATGCTAGGCTTCATTTACCTTGCATTTTGCATTTCAAATAGACTACATTGGCTGTGGTAAGTTCAAAAATATTGCCGAGTTTATTTTCATGGTCCAAACGTATACTCTATCATCAACCAGCATTGAAAGTCAAACTATTCATTCCACACTTATGCATGCATTTCGCAAAAAATCTTTATTCCTCAGAAAAAATAGAGATACCAACATTTGACTTTCATTACACTTTGTTCATGTAAAGTAGGAATTATTTTTTTTTCACTTTTAACACCTATGCAAGTATGCACAACTATTGCATTATAAACATATATGTTCAATATTTTTTTGATTTTATTTTGTCAATGCATTTTTCATCATCATGCTGCAAACATTTAGCAGCACCTAAAGTTAGATCACTTTTCCTTCCTATGCATACCTTTCACCAAAAACTTTACTCTGGGGATAAGTTAAAGGTGTCAATAATTCATATTTCCATGACTGTAATAACATAACATTCACTTTTCCACAGACATTGAAAGTGGATAGAGACTTGTCTATGTCATGCGTAAAAGTGCAGTAGTGAAAACTACTGAACTGCCAACATCAGCATGAAAATTTAGGTTAATGCCTCTAACTTATCTTAATAGTGAAAATTTTTGGTAAAATGTATACATTGCAAAAGAAGATGATCTGCTGGCTAAGCTGGTAGATGCTTTACAGTGTAGAAAAATGAACTGACAAAAATCAGAAAATATATCCCTGCAATACAATGCTTGTTTACTTTTCTATTGGGTGTAAAAAATGGCTGGAAACCAGTCCTGGATCTTATGAAAGAGAATTGTAATGAAATTTATCAAGTTATCAATATAAGAATGAAGATTTGGGTATTGATACTTCTTGATATATTTGAAGAATGAGTTTTTTTTATGAAATGTATACATAGTGAGAGATAGTGTGACTTTCTGCACTTAGTGGATGGTTGCAATTCGATGAAGTTGACATGAAAAATTAAAAGCCAGAGAGTTTGAAAATATATATTCGCAGTTGTTGTTCATCTTATTACTAGTGTTAAAGTTGGAGAATGGTATAATGAATGTTGTAGCATCTATTGCCATAAGCCTGAAGATCTACAAAGTATCGAAAATGGATGGAAACTAGTCCCAACCTTATGTGAAAGAAATGTAGTAAAATTATTGAGCTGTTAACATTAGTATAAAGATTCAGGTATTGATACCTCTGGCTCAACTGAAAAGTAAGTTTTTTTTATGAAAGATAATGAAGTTGAGTTGAGGAATTAAAAGCCAGAGAATTTGAAAATATATGTTTGTAGTGATTCTTCATCTTACTACTAGCGTTAGACGTGAAGAATCTTGCCTTGTGTGATAATTATGTATGAGATATTATATAGATCTGAAGCATGAAAAATTCAGCTGTTCACCCGAAGGACAGTTTTTTTTTTTGCGAAATGCGCGCATAATGAGAGTGATTTGATTTTAAGTTTGTTGCGATATGGTGCATCCCTCAAATAAAAACAAACAACAAACAATAATTAAAAGGTAAGTATATTATATAAAACACAAATTAATCATTTTCGCTCTTTAAAGTCATTTTATTATATTAATAATTTGGGATGAACTACAAAAATTTAAGAAATTAATCTTTGCTACATTCTTTATAGTTAATTGTAATAGATTACTTTAAAAGCTAAATATGTGTAATAATTAGTTTAACAAAAACTTCGGTTGACTTTTACTAACATCCTTATTATTTATTTAGTTAAAGACAAAAATATAGGGGGATTTGAACTCAGATTTTCAAGTCCCTTCACTATCCACACTATCTTATCATACTGATACACATGACCACACCTATGTAGAAAAGATAAATAATCACCAACATTTGTACTTCAAGCTAAAACAGCACTCATCAGTTGGTCCAGACTACTATCTCTCATATATATATATCGTCAGTGCTCAGTTTATATTAAGATAACAAATCCTTATACTTTAATGAACAGGCTTCAATCCACTCCAACTCTTCAGCTATCCATACCATTGAAAATCTGATGATAGAATTCCCAAATCCCATGTGTATCATAGTATGAGATAGTGTGGATAGTGAAGGGGCTTGAAAGTCTGAGTTCAAATCCCTTATATTTGCAATTAGCCTCCAGGTATAAGAGTGCCTGGTATTTGAAATCAACAAGACAAAAAAAAATTATTAATAATGTTTTCGTCACGTAATTTTTTCTTATATCTTGCATTCAAAAAATTATTTTATCACTATAGGATTATATATATATTTTAATTAGAAAGATTTATATGAATTACTGCACTGATATTATCACTGGGCACAGAACAAAACTAAATAACATTTTTAAAAACCGGAAAAAAAAACCCCCACATGGTTTATTTAAAAATAAATAGTTTCCGCAAAGTAAGACGAATGGACCTTTAGAAATACGTATAATTATATAATGTAAAAAAAGAAAGAAAGTGCTTTTGAGGCTTTCGTAAGTTTATATAAAACCAGATAGTGGAATATATATATATATATTATTTTTCTATCTTGCGACATCATTGCGGCTAAGCGACATTACGTTATGACGTTTACCAGAAATCGTACTGGATATAATGGCTACCAGACGATTTTGAAAGGATTTAATTTTTAACAAATTATATTTATACAAGTTTGTCTTTATGTAAATTTATGAAAATAACCTTTTATATTAACATTAAAATGGATAAGGCTTCGCTAAATCAAAATAATAGTAAAAGTTGCCAAACTGAAATAATTATAAGTAAGTCACTGGTTTAAATAAAATCTAAAAAAAAAAAAAATTCTATTCATTATATCTGTTCATTTATATTATTTCACTGTGATTGAAGCGCAAAATTTGTAAATATGTCTGGTAAGTATTTTAAAAGCACTATGTTTTTTCTTTTTTAGCTGTCATTAAAAGCTTGCATTTTTTTTTTTGCTTTGCTGCATGAAAGGTTTTTATTATTATTTGTGCAGGTGATGTTTTATGGATAACTGCGTAGGGAAAGTTTCGTTCCAGAAATAAAAAAAAAAAAAGTAAAAGTAGTTAGTTAAGTAAATTTGCAGCCTTGAAGTTGCCAAATATCCTTTGAATACTTTCTGTGGAACTATAAATAATTTCGCATAAAATATATGCTTGTGAGTACGAGTAAGAGAAATATTGACTTTTGAAAATAATCGAAGGTTGATTTTTTTTTTATATTGAGAAATGCCAAGTTGGGAATAAAATTTATTTATTTATTTCTATTTGATCATTTTACATATTTTTATATCACCATCATTATTATAAAACGCGTGAATTAGATACATGTTCCATATATTGTTCTTTAAAACCACTTGATCCATATTTTCTTGCTTTGTTTTAAATAATTTTTCCCATTTTGATTATCTAATATCTTTTGCTCAGTTTTTAAGCATTCTCTAATATATATTTTTTCATAGAAAAATATAGCCAAAACAATTTTTATTTTCATTAATTTTCAATATATGATGCAAGTTCTTGCATGATCCATGACTACTTTATATAGCAGTAGCAATTTGTCATTACTTGAAATAAATTTTTTCATGTATTGCATTCCCTAGTTATCTTTATTTATGGATTGCCGTTCCTAGTTGTAATTTCTAGTGTGATTGCTAATAAATATGTTCTTTACCTGAAAGCTTATGTAACTAAGCAATAGGTTAATACAATTTGTTCTGTATAAATGTTATTTTCTATTAATTGTCATTCTCTTATTAACAATTTATTCTAAAATTTCAGTAATATTTAGCATTAGCATGCATAATAACATTATATTCAGTAGGTATTATGTTTTAAATGTACAGTTTTACTAAAAAAAAAAAACTTTTCTATGCACTTTTCACAATGTTTTATTGACAATCTTGATAGCTTCAATTGACTAGTAAACTTTTTCAGAACTAAAAAATAATTGCAATTAACTATTACATAATTGCACTTTAGCTTTATCTAATGTACACATAACTAATATTGTACATGTTTGGGATGTTATAAGTAATGACAAATATATATGAAAGTTATTATATGATTATATATATATATACATACAATAGTCAATTGTAATATAATTTTTTTTTTTTAATTCTGAAGAAGATTGCTAGTCATTCAAAATCGTCAATAAAGGATTGCCAAAAATTCATAATAAGATGATTTTTTTTTTGTTGCAAAGATTTAATGGGAACAATGCAATCATGTTTTTTGAATAAGCATGTTTCCAACTAATTATTAACTTAACATTAAACTAATTATTAATTTAACATTATATTTTATGTATTATTCCAGGGATTCTGCCCATTTTTTTTTACAAATGATGTATAGTTATAATATAAATATAACAGTATAAAACTTCACATCTGTATACATATATGTGAGTGTGTGGATGTATATATATGATTTCTTTATGAATGTAGTTTGAATAACCATGATATAAAATGTTACAACAAAATGATAACAAAAACTTCTGAAGTAACATATTCTGCATTTCTTGGGTTTAAATAGAAATGAATAGATTTGGTAATTAAAATAATTTAGTGTTTTAATAATAATAAAAAAAATGGAAAAGTCTCTCAATTTCTTTGGAATATTTTTTTCATGCAATTAATTGAACAATTTCGCACACACACAAATTGCTTCAATGGTTTTTTTTTCTACATTGTTTAATAATGCCTTTTTAAAAAAAAAATATTATTTTTAATGGAGAATTTTACAGATTTTTGATTTCACAAGTTTTGTACAATAAAAAAACATTATTATTTTTATGGTCATCATCATCATCATCAACCATTATCAATCCACTGCAGGATGAAGATCTCTCCAAGTTTAATCCATCTTCTCCGATCTTTAGCTTCTCTTCTCCACAACACCCCTGCGCATTTTCTTATTTCATCCATCCATCTCACATGTGGTCTCTTTCTGGGTCTTTTACAATCTCTTGGAATCCAGTTTAAAATTTCAATTGTCCATCTATTATCATCTCTTCTAGCAATATGTCCAGCCCAACTCCATTTCAATTTTTTAATTTTTTCAATAAGGTCAGTAACACCTGTTTGTTGTCTTACCCATACATTGTGTTTTCGATCTCTTCTTGTTACTCCCAACATACATCTCTCCATACTCCTTTGAGTGGTCTGAAGTCTCTGTATTGCTCTTCTATTAAGTGTCCAAGTCTCAGATCCATAAGTAAGAACTGGTAAAACACATTTGTTAAAACCATCCTTTTCAAACACATAGGCATATTTCCTTTTAGTATCAAGTTATTTCTACCAAAAGCACTCCAACCAAGTTTAATTCTATGATTAATTTCCTCCATTATGTTTCCATCTGTATTAATAATCTGACCAAGGTATTTTTTCTACTTAGACATCTTCTAATTCTTCATAATCACTCTTTATTGTCATATTTTGAGCAAATCGATTAAACATTACTTTAGTCTTTTTAACATTTATCTTTAGTCCTACTTTTCTACTTCCATCTGCTAACTCCTGCAACATTTCCTGCTGCTCTGAAGCATTATTTGCAAAAACAACTACATCATCTGTGAAATCTAAATGACTTAAATACTCTCCATTTACTTTCACTCCTTTAGTTTCCCATTTTAATCCACAAAATACTTCTTGCAGCGTTGCTGTAAAGAGTTTTGGAGATATGGAGTCACCTTGCCTTACACCTTTCTCAATGTTGATTTTTCCAGTATCATTATGTAATCTAATTGTTGCTGTTGCATTTTTATAAATATTCTTTAAAATATGACAATATCCTGGATCTATACCTTGATGATCCAATGCTTTAATCACTGAAGAAATGTGTATAGAATCGAATGCCTTTTCATAATCTACAAATCCAAAACATAATGACAACTCATATTCGTTTGTCCTTTCTATGACTTCTCTCAATACCTGGATATGATCTATTGTACTAAAACCACTTTTAAATCCAGCTTGTTCTCTTGGTTGGTGGAAATCCAAAGTTCTCTGTAGACGAGTTGTAATTAAATTCATTCTGCCTTATCAGGCACTGAGAAGAAAGACCATGGTGTTTCTTGATCTTAAACTCAGAGGTAAAAAGCCAATAAACTCACCACGCTGGCTAATGCGTGTTGGTAAGCAGCCCATCCATGTTCGTATACTATATGAATAATCACATAGTAATAACAGCTGCAACGACAAGAACGTATGGAGTGGACATTAGGAATTTGCCCTGCTCGGTTAAAATTAATTTATTTCTGATCAATATTACTCTGTAAATGAAAAAGTACAATTCATTCTCAAGGATTTTGATTATATATACAGCCCAGCTCCATGTTAACTTTTTAATTTTTTATTGATGTTCAATTATGTGTTTGTTCTTTTATCCACTTATTTCACTTGATATCTTTTGTTTTTTCATTCATATATTTCACTTGATATCTTTTGTTTTTTCATTCATATATTTCGCTTTATTTCTTTCTTGTTATTTCCAACATACATCTCTTCATGCATAATCTAAAATTGCTCTTTTATTAGGTGTCCAAATCCTAGAATCACATGTAAAAACTAATAAAACACATTTGAAAACTTTAAAAAAAAACACATAGGCATGTATTCTTTTAATATTATTTTTATCCCAAAAAAGCACTCCAAGTTTAATTCTAAAATTAATTTCATCAACTATGTTTTAATCTATATTAATAATCTGACCAATAAATTTTTATTTTCTCCTTATATGAAAAACCATCAAACATTACTTTAATCTCTTTAGCATTTATCTTTAGTCATACGGTTTTTTTCTTTTATCTGATAATTCTTATAGCATTTTCTGAATCTTTGAAACATAATTGCAAAAACTCCACCATTATTTATAAAATCTATTTGACTTAAATAATTTTAGTTTATTTTTATTCTTTTAACTTTTAATCCACAAAATATTCACTGTAAAACTCCCATAATTTTTTTTGAAGATATGGAAGCACTTAGTTATACAAACATAGTACTATTTTTTTGCTTAATGTCATCATATAATCTAATTATGGCTTTGACATTTTGAAAAATACTTTTCAAAATTTGACAATATTATGGATTTATTCCAAAGCTTTTATCATTCCAGAAATACTTATAAAGTCAAATACTTTTTCGTAATCTGCAAATCAAAGCATAATGGAAACTCATACTTATTGAGCTTTTTTACAACTTCTTTTAATACTTAGATATGATCTACTGTGTTAAAAGCACTTTTAGCTCCAGCAAAGGGAGGAGGTCAGTCAATTAAATCCAAACCTTTTTATAAATGGATGATAATGATCTCGATAGAGATCTTTTATAGACCTGATAGACAATTGTTAAGTCTAAAATTTCAATATCTTCTTTTTCATTTATTATAACTACTGCATTTTTACAATCATCAAAACATCACATGATCACCATTTCTGTATGGAGAGTTTGCTACTGTTTTTCCAACCATCTGATATGTTTAGTATTTAAGCACTTAGATATAGCTTTGTTAACAATTTTTTTGTTTTGTCACGTGTTTCTTTTAAGCTTTCAATAATAATTCCATCACTTTCTGGATTTTTGTTTCATTTTTTATATATTTTTTTTTTTTTGCATATCTGACTTCTTCATTTGAAATACTTGGCAATTCTGAACATATAAATTATAGAAGCTACTTTGGTTTCTAATTCTTTATTACTCTATAATTATTTATAGCTCTTCTATACCTGTAATATCCTTTCTCGTTTTAATAACTCTATCATTTTTTCCTTTTTTTGCTGAAATAATTTTTCTTTCAATACCAATTTGAAACTTTTTTCCCTATAGTTTTCCTTGTCAATTCACAGTTGTATTTTATAATAAAATTAACTTTTTTAAAATATTATTTTGCAGAATTCCTGATATTTATTTCTATTAAGTGAATTATTTTTCAATATATTTATATTCCTTCATTTCTTCATACATTGCCTTATGGTATTTGAAAAATTTTTTGTACCAATTATCCGGATACTTGATTATAATATCAGTTATCTTCTTATTGAATTCATTGAAGTTTGAGTTTTCATTGAATACTTTTAATATTCATTTGCAAGTTATAATTTATATTTATTGAAATATTTCTGAAGGATAAATTTATCAACTGTTAAGATTTTTTTTTAATAGTTTTTGTCTCTCTTTTAACACATATCTTAATCTCACTAATTGATCACATCATGTATTGAATCTATTAATTATATTATAGTCTTAAAATACTTTATTTTATTATTATTTTGTATTAAAATATAATCCAATTTTGCTGAATTTTTGTCAAAAAAAAAAAAAAGAATTCATAATATGTATACACGTTTTTTTTTTTTTTTCAAATTCTGTAAGATTTTTTTTTTTTTCATTTCCATCTCCATATCCAAATTTACCCACACCATATTTGTTTTTCAATTAATTTTTAATATAGTAATAACATCTTTCATAACAATTTTAAAGGTTTTTGCTCTGACCGAAAGCATTTGATATATATAAATTCTCTATTTCTTTATCAGAAAGTTTATTTGTCCATCTATGTTGAAATAATTAATGTGATATATCATCATCAATCGTCTTAATGTCGTTTTTAATTTTTTACATGTCGTTTTTAATTTTTTACTATAATATGAATCCCATTCTACTTATATTTCTAATATTTGTGCCTTGTAGAAATGTATATGTTCATTTTTTCAAATCACTTTTTCTCTTCATCTTTTTTCCTAACTTTCCAAGTCTGACAGTTTTCCATTTAGTTTTAAACAATTTTTCTAACTCATGCAATCTTCCTTCTTTTAAATGTGATCTACATTTCTATATAATTAAATTAAGGGTAATAATGATAGTCTAGATCCACAATCAGTGAATTTTTAATTTTCTCTGCCTTTCAGTGACTAACAATTGCCCTGGCTGATAATAACTTTACAGCTTCTTCGGAATGAGTGACATAATTTAGTTTTTTTCTCATGATTGCAAGTATAAAAGACAATAATCCTTATGTACTTATTCATTCTGACTTCAAGAAAATTCAATTAATATTTCAATTAAGAGCTGTCAGGTAACTGAGAAAAAAGATCATGATAGTCTATTTTGTTTTAAGAGAATTACTAGTAATAATTGTTGATAAGAATATACAAATATTGTCATAATTTAATGTATAGATATTCAAGGATTTTCTAGTGAAATATACCCTTTAATTTTGTTAGAAAGAATACCATTATCTAATCTATTTACAAAACTTCACAAGAATTTTGCATAATAATGTGAAAAACAGAAATATAGAATGGTTATTAAAAATTTTATTTTATAAATACTATAAGGTTTAATAATGAAGTACTCTTTTCATTTTTTTAATGCTTTAAATAATTGAAGTCAGAACAGATTTATGCTAAAATACTCCAATATATAACACATCATAGACCCTAATTGTTACAAGAGAAAAATATTTGAACACAAATGACCAATGACTATCAATGATTATGTTGAAGATCTAATTCAACAAAAATATAGTCAAACTGATAGTATGCTGTTAAGGCATATTATCAACTTATGTAAATTTAAAATTTGTGCGAATGTTTCAGATCTAAAGAAGTTTCTAGAGATTTTTAAAGACATTCATCATATCATCATGTATAATATATTACAGTCACTGAAAGATGCCAATCTGAACAAGAGGTCATCTTATTGTTAAAGAAAAATATTTATCTAAATAAAGAGTCTCTGAGAAAAATGAATGATATACAGATGTCCAAAAGATAAATATAACTACATAAATTTAAAGTTAAATTAAATCAAAATTCAGCAATAACTTAATTATAATGAAAACCATATTTATTTATTAACTGAAACAAAGCTTTATCTAAATATTAAAAAAATTTACTGATTACCATTTTGTAGGCATCAAAAGCAGAATTATTTTAACAAACATTAAGTAATTACACTTGCTCCTATTGAAGATTATTCTAATATTAAAATTATAATCAATGATTTTAATGCAGTATTAATGCTTGCAAAAATAAATTGCAAGCCTGTTTAGATTATTGACCAGTTTTTTATAGTTAAAAGATTTTGATAATTCAATTAAGCTTTTTAACATCATTTAGTCAAGCTTGGTGTTGTAATCTTTGATAAAATCTTTTGATACTAACATTAGATCTATTGAAACGGATGATATCAAAAGAACTTGAAAATGATTAAAGTGAGAATTGTTAAGGTTAATATACAATAAAATCTACAAAAACACTTCTAATGGGAAATAAAGGAGAGGAAAAATAAAACATTCATCTGAGCTGGATGAAAAATGTTACCAATTGAAATATTATATGTATGATTTATGAAGATAGTATATGAGATTTTCAAAATTGAATTTAAAGGGCAATACAGTAGAAGACATCCTGTATATTTTAAGATCTCTCTTGGAATCCATAATTAATGATAATAGATGTTTCATTCATTTATGACAAGCATTCAGATAGCCATAAATTAGAAATTAAACATTCTAGTACACAATTTGAAAAATATTGAACATTACATAACAGCATATATAAATTTAAATTTTATTTGCTAATTAATAGGCATATTAATCATAGAAATAGTGGCAAATGTTTTTTTTTTCTTTCTGATTCATCAACAGAAAGAATCCATGAGCACAGGATAATATTTTTAACTTTCCTTATATGAAGAGTAATTTACTTGACCTTTTATAATATTTCTCTGTGATTTCATTAGAAATTTTTTTCATCCAGTGAAAGTTTAAATAATTTACTATAACATCATTTTTCTCATATCAAGATTTTTCTATAAATCTGTTTTCTAACACTCACACTTCATAACCATGAAATAGATTAATGTTCAATATACCTAATTTAGTTTATAATGTGATTTTTTTGCTGTTCAAATCTGATTTATGGCTATAAACATGGCAGTTTTAAATTTTATTTCCTTTTGGTACTTTAGATTAACTAATGCTTTTATTTCCTAAGTAGACAAGTTTTATTTGTTATCTAGTTTAATCAATTTTTCTCATCATTTTTTTAAGTATATATTATTTATTTTTTTGTTTAGCATCTATAATGTTGATTTCCATATAGCATCATTTTCTTTAATGACAATTATCTAATTTGCATAATTATTCATTCTTGTTCAATATACTTGTATTCCTATGTGTTTGGCTTTGTTCTTATCTATTATTCTTTCCAGATATTATTTTTGTCTTTTCCAAATTTTTCTATATATATTTTAAATAATTGCTATTGAACTTTTATAATTTCAGCAATCTCAATTACTGTCCATTTGAATAATGTGAAATTTGATTTGATATAAATTATAAAATGATCCCAGACCTTAATTAATACTTGAAGAATTTCATAAAGTATGGATTTTTATTTCAGACTGAGTAAAAAATACCAACACTTATTCTACACTCCTCTTTTGTTCTTTATAGAGATACAAGTTTATTTGATTTGTAGTATTCTAACTTTCTTTGTAAATGTAAAGAAAGAAATGAGTTTTCATTATAGCTGGTTAAAATATTTTGATAACATGTATAACATTGTTTTAGCTTAGAATGGATGTTAATAAACTGATAAAATAATAAACTTTTTTTGTTCTATTTTTTCATTGTGTTGAAACCAACTATTATATTTTATATAGCTTTAAATTAATTCCTTTCTGTTACTAATTGCGAAAATATTAAAACCGATACATCTGTTGTTTAACAGAGCCAATTTAAAATTATTTGAAATTATATAGTATTATTTTAAATTGCCTCTGTTAAACAACAACAGACATGTTGGTTTTAATATTTTTATATAACTTCACATAGTACCAATTCAGAAGTCATTACTTGTAATAAGCATATTTTTTAGAACATTTCATTTTTTATTTACTTCATATGATTCTTTTGTTCACTATTATTAAAGGTCTTCTAAAAGTGATCAAAGCACACATATATATATATTCATTTTTTTTTTTTTGTTATTACATGAGATAAAGTAATAGTGTTTTTTATATAGTAATTCTGACCTTGTGCTTTATTCAATGATTTTTTAATAATTTGTATAAGATATTCATTAAGATTTTAATTTAAATAGTTCAGTATTAATGCAGTGAATATTAATTATAATATTCTATTTATTTTTATAGATTACTTATAAAAATGATTTTGTCTATTTTTTTACTCATTTTATGCGTGCAATAATACAAAGTCTGTAAATTTTTTTTTAGGAAACTGTTTTTATCATATTTGATCATTTTCCCAATAGTTTTATTATTTGCAGGATTTCAATTTTTTTTTTCAGTTTATTTATTGCGTATTTCTTTCTGGAAAATATTACTTTTTTTTTTTCATGTGTCAAAGCATCGGCTTTGTTTAACAATAGTACACATTTTCAACAATCTTTTATTATTATTTACAATATATATATTTAAATGAATAATGTCTCATTCATTTCACAGTCACTTGATCTTCCACATGGTAGTAAGATGGTTTTTAGTATTGTGTGGATAGCTAATAAATATAGGATTCAAAAGTTTTAAAGAAAATTATATAAAATATAAACAGTATCTTAGAATAAAAGATTTAAAGTAATTATAATAGGTAATATTCAAATGTTAGAATACATTCTTAAAATATATTTTAAAATAATAAATAATATAATAGATTTGTTAAAAGTGTTTAAATTTAAGATAAACTAATAAATTGTATAAAATATGTTAAAACTTTCATTTATCAAAGATTATAAGAATATAGAGAATGTATTACAAAACAAATCAATTAAGTATTCTGGTATTAAAAGAAATAGATTTTAAATAAGATCAGATTAAAAATAAGTTAATAAAAAGATTAAGCCTGTTTGAGATATAAGATTCAAAAACAAGGGAAAAATTCAAATCACTTAATAATTATGTTTTGAAAATTCATATAATTAAAATAAATGAGATAAGTTAATGTAAATTGACTAAGCATAACGAAAGTGGAAGTAACAAAATTGGTTGATAAGTGACAAAAGTGTCATGAATAGTATATTGACTCTATTTTGTTCCTCCTTGAGAGGGGTGTACTATGCCAGCCAGTGGCACAAAGACTGTCAGTACATATATATTAAATTGAAATTAATCAACAAGAAAATAGTTTTTATTAACTATTTGTGTTAATATTTGATATTTTTCTCACATAAACTAAAAAATAAAATTAGAAAAGAGAAAATAATATTTTGTTTGCAGTGAATGATATTGACAAAGAAATATCACTCAAATTAATTCAAAAATGTAATAAAAAAATAAGTGTAAAGTAGGCATTTTATTATCAAATGTTTTATATTTTATGTACTTCTAATACATTAAGAAATGCTTAAAACATATACTATATTTAATTTTCCTTTACATTTATTGGCATGCAAATTAACTACTGAAATTCAATTTTATGCTAATTTATTTAACGTGTTCAAAACAACTTTAAAATGAGAATTTAACAAACTTGAATTGTATAATGCTATGACTATGGTACTATGGTATGTTTAGTATTGAAAGTGCTTAGCTGAATAAAATACATATTAGTAACATCAACAAACCTGTTCTGTTGTTAAATGTCTAAACATATACTAAGTTATTACTATTATTTTTTTTAGAATAGAAATTTAAGAAGAAAAGTGTTTCTAAGCAACACTAGCAAATTCAAAAACAAAAAACAAAAGGAAATAGGTAATGGACTGAAGATAATTTCAATTCACTTTCTAAAATAAAAATTAAAGTTAAAAATAAAAGAAATTCTGTTTATTGAAAAACAGCAGTGATATTAGATAATGTATGTAAGACTGAGTTAAACAGGTTTTCTCTTTCATTTTCTCGGCTGTGGAGAAGCTGATTGACCCAATATCATCGAGAATGTAAAAGCTACAATAACTGATAACTTGCAAAATAGCTGATATCAAATCTTGAGAAGCCAAATATTGATTTATATAAAGCTATGAAAGCACTCAGATGCAGGTTTGAGATATTCTCTATGGTAGACTAAAGGGTCATTGGTATGTCTGTTTATCGCTGGCTGCTCAATGTGCTGAGTGGCTGAAGATATTGCTCTACCTAGTTAAATAGGCCTATTCCTAATCTACTACCAAATAGTCACTTATGAACTGAATAGAAGTTATGCTTTTTTCCAAAATTATTTCTAGATGACATAAATAATTTATTCCCCAAGAAAAAAGTAAAAAATCACCCAAGATAGAATCAAATAGGATTGTAAAAAATATACAATTCAACACACTGTAAAGTAAAAATAGATAAAAGGGTACCCATAACTGAACTGAATATGATAAATACCAATAAGACATTTTATTCAATTAATTAATTAATGGAGGCCTTTATAAAAATATGCAAAATGAACTATAAATATTTAATCACATGGGTTATTTAATTTTAGATATTTTCATGATGGGTAAATATTTTTTTCTTCTTTTAATATTTGTTATTTAATATTTTCTTTATTTAATTATACATTATTGGAATAATTATATTATATAGGAGAAAATTATCAAATCTTAAGTTTTTCCTTTCATTATTATTAAATATATCTTTAAAACATCATCAGTTTTGTTCCAAAGTTACTTTTATGCTAACTAGTCTTATATAATATTTTAAATTAACTGCCTAGAAATTAGTAACTCACCATTCAATATGAAAGAGAATTGTAATTTGAGATTTCAGAATCAGTTTGATAGTTTTGGATCACATTCTCTTCATCATTAATTTATTTTAACATTGACACCCAGATATAAATCATTCTTAAATAGGGGTGGTCTCTTTCAAATATTACCCTGACTAATTCCAGCCTAGAGGGATAAAGATAATCAGGAAATATAATTATGATTTCTCGATTTAGTCATACATTTTTACAATAGTTTATTTCTTTAGAAACCTTAGTTTGGTTATTTTTATAAATCATAAATATATCTACATTATAGTTAATTTATAAATGCCCCTCATATGGGAAAAAACTTTTGCTTTACTCAAACTACATCAAACCATCATTAGGATGGCCTAGTAGAAAAGAGGATAAAAACCCAATCTGCCTGAAGTCTAACTTGGACCCCTTGTGAATCTGATCAATTTCTACTGAAAATGAAGGAAAAAAAATACTTAAACTTCAAACTTTAAAGACAGGAGATTGATAAAATACACTATAGCAATCTGTATTGAAAGGAACATGATTGTAAAGGAAATTAATTAATACATGCCATCATGGAAAAAATATTAGCCTGAAAAAGAAATCTTCATAACGGACTATAGGTAGTTCTTGCTACAAAACTTTTGCTGTGTAAGTTAAAAAACCAAAACAACTGTTTATCAATTAAAATGTTTTCCTGACATATTAACTATTTTAAGGTTCATTTTATAACCTATTGGCATATATTTAATTCTAACAAACTGTTTTATGTATAAAAGGTTTTGTAATATATTATTTAATTGACTGATGAAAGGAAGAAGTTAATGTTTATTTTAAAAAAAGGAATCAGCATTTGCTATTAAACAACTATAAATACTCTAATTGTGTTTTAAAACATCTAAATACAAAATTCACTTCATCTTTTCTTTTATTATATATGCTTAGAGGATACATCTATAATAAATCTAAAACTCCAAGAGTCCACAAATTGGCAGGACTGTCTGCCTTTTTGTTTAGGAATTACCATTTATGTAAATATGAAGAGGAAAGAAGAATAAACATCAAACAGTATGTCAATGATCTAATAAAGGTTGGTTATGATTTAATAACCATCAATAAAAGAATCAAAACATTTTATGAAAATGTAACCAAACCAAGCAAGGATAAAAAACAACATATATGTCTGCCATACATACCTAATATTGCAAGAGAACTAGTCAAAACATTACAGAGTGAATTCACAGTAGGTTTTCGAACACCTCCCAACACCAATAGAATAATTAACAATTCCAAGGACAAAATTGACCTACAAACAACACCACATGTGGTATACAAGATGACATGCCCTCAAGAAAACTGTGGAGCAGTATACTACGGTGAGACTCGGGCCACTATAAACAATAGAGTGGCTCAACACAAATATTTATACAAAAGAGTATTGAGCAGAAATGAAGGTAGCTCAGTGTTTGTGGACCACCAAAAAGTGGCTAATCATGAATTTGAACCTGCAAGTGCTACAATAATTTCCACTGAGAGGAGTGACATCAAAAGGAAAATTAAGGAGGCATGATATATAGCAAGAGATATGAAGGCAATAAACAGGAAGGATACATGTTTTTCTATTTCAAAGAAATGGACAATATAAATGAGCTTGCATAGATTTGCATAAATTATTATGGTTGAAGGCTATGAATATGGAGATGAAAGCTCTGAAAGCGCTTAGCCTTAAGAAATATTATTGCAATTTTTTAAGAATTTAATTTCACCATATACATCAAGCATATTAAATCTTATATATATGCTTAGGTAATTTTTTTATCTTATTTAAAAAATAAATAAATTATCAACCAATATGTAAAATTAGATATAATTATCTGAATATAATATTTATTTTAACACATGAAGTGTTCATGCTTGTAAAATATTTAAAGGAAAGTGGCTGAGTATTAAAATAATGAGTGATAGTTTAATTATTAGATTTTTTAAGATAAATGTTTATTTTGAAATTCAATGAAGTTCATTTATATGTAAATTAATCATCCTTTTGGGTACTTAGAACTTATAATATGAATGCAATTATTAGATCACTGTTGAATGGTTAAAGTATACTATATTTATGTGGTGAATTTATTTACGGTTTTATTCTGTGAAGTAAAGATGGTTTCAAAGGAACCACCTCACATAATAAAATTCAGTTATTAAATTCAGGATTAGATTCAAATGAACCATCTCTGAAATTATTAAATGAGGATTCAGATCTGAAGTGGGCACATCATCCTTGTAAGGAATGTATATGGATTGAAATGATCCCATATTAGATGTATATGCATGACTATGCTATGAAGTTAATAATATGAATAAATGTATTGTATTTGTGGTGGTGGTCATGCCTAGGATTATATCCAGGCTTGATTAAAGGCCAGAGATTTACTTTATGGCAAGTATGCTCTATTATATAATCCTATTAACATTATAAAAAGTAATTGAAAGATTAATGTTTTAAAATTAATGAAAATAAACCTTGAATACTTTACAAATAACTGTTATTGTTTTCCATTGTACTAGTGAACTAAAAGTTAAAAGATAAAGGAGAAATGACTTATTAAAGCAATTATTACCATTAAATTGTAATCAATTATAAAGAAAATTGTGATAAATTCTTATGATATAATCTGTAATGTAAACATGTTTATGGAAAAAGAACATTATATCTTGACTGACAATTATGATACTTTGTAAATAAACTATTGTTTACTATTTATTTAAATTATATGTTAACTTCTTCATATATAATGTCTGGTTTGCATATTTGTTGATTTCATTGGGAAAGCTTATGTTTTATATGATTTAGCCAGATATTGCAAGTAGTGGTTGTATAGTGGTCATCATCACTGTATATTAAAGAAAATATTTTGAATTATATTAAAATACATAAAATAAAGAATATGTGTCATATATTTCCTGATATTTGATGTCATACAGCATCTGAATTAATTAAAATAAAATACATTTAAACATATATAAGCTGACCATTACAATATATATTTTAAATTCTCTATTATATAATAGTGAGCATCATCTTTAATATTTTGATTGCCATTTTTTATTAAAGTCTGATATTATCTTGCATGTTTTCTGAATTTATACACACCATAATATTTTTCTATATTATTACATTCTTCTGTACATTTTAGTATTTTCTATGTCATTATATTCACCTTTCGAACATTTTATTCTACCTTTTATAGCATTTTTTATTACATTTCACTTTATTCCTACTTCCTGTAATTTCTGAATTGTCTCTTTTGTGTTTTAATATTTGCTTTTACTGTACGAGTTTTGTTATTTCACATAGGATCAAAATTTTTTAAATTTTTGTTTTTTGGTATGTCCTCGAATTATTATACAAGTCCACATATTTTTTCTATATCTATTCCATTATTTTGTTATGTCTATCAGCTCTTACAATCTATTTTAAATAATACACTATAATTTAATAAATTGATGTTTTTGATTGTTTTGAGAGTTCGCTTTCTTGAATTTTTTTTTTGTTTTTTAATGCACAATTGACATTTTTTAAATGTATTATTTCTGCTTCAGCTAATGTTGGTTCACTCTCATTTTTAATTTTGAAAATGTTTGCACTGGTCAATAAATTTCTAAAAATGAATAGACTAAGTTAAAAAATTTGAAATTGCTAAAAGTTAAATTATTTTAATCTTTAAAAAATTAACTGAGTTTTAGATATTCAAACTTTAACATACTTATATGTAAATATTGAATTTGGATTTGCATTTCTTGAGTAATCAAGTGTAGTATATAAAACAATTAATTAAAAAATATTTTATGATAATGATCATAAGAGTAATTGATAGATTCTTGAGACTGTTGAATATAATGATATTGAATACAATTATATATGCATATCTTCATTAGATTGGGCATGCGAAGCAGATAAAGTAAAACAATTCCTAAAAAGAAAAACATTTTGTGGCAAACTTGAGCATGATATTTATTGTCAGACAGAGCTTGTTTACATTATAAATATTTTTTCAATGAAACTCTTAAGAAGACCCATATTAGTTGATTTTTTTTTTGAGAATAGAATTCACAAGAAAACTACAATTAGATAGAATGTTAAAGTCTTTTAGAAAGAAATGTTTGTGTAAAAGAAACTAAAAATACTATATCTCTAGATGTCAGATAAACATATTAAAAGATTAGCATGTGATATATTTAAACATATTTGTGTTTATAGATTGTTTTGCAAAATCATTGCAAAATTCATATTTAATTGTTTATATTTCTTTATGTTCATCTTTTTTTTTTTTTTGGAATTAGGATGACCATACTTGTTTAAAGTAATTGATAATGATAATGATGAAATAATAAAATCAATTATATTTATAAACTTAAATAATAAATCTAGAAGAGTATTGGGAAATTACATAAAAGTGTTCAATAAAGTAAATCATTTTAAAAAATAAAAACATATTAAGTAGAAATAAAATCATATTTCCAAAATCTAAAGGAATTTGTATTTATTGTTTGGACTATTTCCATTATCTAATATCACTATTTAATGTCTTTAGAAAAATTTAACTATTTAAATATTCCAAATACATTCAACTGTTAATAATAGCATATCAAACAGGTTAGTATATGCGCAATGTTTTGAGAGTTATTATTCTTCAGGTGTTGCTGGCCTGACTAGTGACAATACTAGCATGGGAATCAAACCTAGGCCCTAAGGTAATGCTCTCCCGACCAGTGACAGTATTAACATGGGAATTGAACCTGGGCCCCTAGATTCTTGAGTAGTGAATTTTGAGGTAATGCTATTCAAGACCTGAAGAAGATGGGGAGAATAATACCTCTTGAAACATTGTGCATATACTAACCTGTTTGATGTACTATTAAATACTAACAGTTGAATGTATTTGGAATATTTAAATAAAGTTAAATTTTTCTAAAGACATTCAATACTCATGTTAAATGAAGGAAATAGTCCAAACAATAAATACAACTAAAACACCATCATCACAAACCTTCAGGAAAACTCTAAGGGAATTTGTTAAACAAATTTTATAATATATTGATTACAAAATTTTGGTAATTATAATCCCTAGAAAAATTACAAATAACCTGTGTCTCACACAAAAATAGACTTAACCTTGAAAAATAGGGGATAGGTTCTGTAATTTTCAGAAATCGCATAAAAGTAAAGCAACAGTGAAAAATTACTTTAAAATTCACATTAAAAAAATAAGGAAATAAAGTATGACTAATAAAAAATATCAAATATTTGGAAAAAATTGATACAAGACAAACTTTTTTTACTTTTTTTTTATTAACTACAGTATTTAATTTTACATTTTTTCATACATATTTTAATCATTATTGCTATTTGACAATATGCAGTTTGTTTGTAAACTGGTAAGAAATAAGATTCATCAGAAGAGGAAATACAACTAGTGCCACTTTCAGTCTTGTGCTATGTTAATGGTTTTCTGTTGACAATGTAATTGGTGATTAAACTTTGAGACAATGATTTTACTAATTGTCTATAAAGCTCGCAATATCCAGACATATAACTAATTTAGCTCTTGTTGGAATTTAAGAGGTTATTCATTGCAGCAAACTCTCAGATTTCAGCATTTTCTGATGTTTTTCTTTATCTCACACATCAATGTAAAATCTGTGATTAAATGATTAATACTTATCAGAAAATAATAAATTTGTTTTCATTTGATAGATATATGTGTTTACTACTGAAATAAATTTTAAATGTTCACATTTTGTTTCTATATTAAAAAAATGAGATCGCAATCAAAACAAAAAGATTATAACATTATCGGTAGAAAGATTATTTTCAGTTTACAAAACTTCGTTATTTATTTTAAAAATCTAAAAGAATATTTATTTCCATTATATTCAACAAAATATGTTTTAAAAGTTTAAAATTTTTGAATATTTATTGCAATATTTTTATACTCGTAAGTATAAATCTATTATTATTATTTACTCATAAGTATAAGTAGGTTATTTACATAGAAGCTAAGATTCTAAATACAGCTTCAGGCCATATTCACATTAGCTGCTAATATAATGTTAAACTTTTGAAAAAAAAAATTTCAAGTCAAAATAAGTTATTAATAATTTAAATTTCTTGATATCTAATAAATATAGTGAAATATGAACTTCTTTATCACATAAAAGAAAACCCACATAAAAAGATATTAAGAAGAAACATGAATTGCCTTACTTCAAAATCGCATTAAAAAAATCCGCATAAAACGAGACCCAGGTGTATAGTGAACTCTCAGTTTCATTGATTATTTATATATAATTTTTATGCATCCATTATTTACTATCTTTAGTCTTGAATGTAGTTTAAGAAATATATGTTTAGCATGAAATGCATGTTGGGGCATTATTTGTCTTTTATTGTATCTTTATATGAATTTAAAAAGAATGTGGTAGTATGGAGGTTGTTTAATATATCTATAAAGATATTACACATGGGAAAGAAAAAGGTGAATAACTCCATGGGCGTGCTAGAGATAATCTCTAGTTTAGTAAATGATTAGTAATAATCATTATTGTATTTATCTGAGGTGGATGGTGTCAAAGTTGTGAGTGGAGTGAGTTTGACAGTTATAAATAAAAATGTACCAATTTACTATAGATAAACACTCTTCATATAATATATATATGAGAGATAGTGACCTGGGCCAACTGATGAGTGCTGGTTCAGCATGAAATGTATCTTGGGGGTCATTTGTCTTTTATTGCATTTTTATTTATATGAATTTAAAAAGAATGTGGAAGTATTGGAGGTTGTTTAATATATCTATAAAGATATTACACATGGGAAAGAGAAAGGTGATAACTCGATGTGTCTGTATGTTAAAAAAAAATAAAAAAATCAGATGTATTAATCTTTAACTGAGGTTTAAAGTTTATATTTGTGCTAGAGATAATCTCTAGTTTAGTAAATGATTAGTAATAATCATTATTGTATTTATCTGAGGTGGATGGTGTCAAAGTTATAAGTGGAATGAGTTTGATAGTTGTAAATAAAAATGTAACATTTTTTTAAACTATATATTTTTGCAATATTTTTCCACATGAATTAGTTTTTGATTATTAATTTCAAACAACATTATTATTTTATTAAAAAAAATTACAATAATATTAATTTTTATTACTCAAAGATAAGTTTATCTTTTATTTATTTTTTGAATTATAAAAAAAAAACATTTAAGTTTATCCCCAACTCAATCTATTGTTCATTTTTTTCAAAAAAGTTTTATTATTTGTTTTGTATCCCTGCTTTTTACTTTCTTTTTAGAAAATTAAAATTTGTCAAAAGCATATAAATGCGAATTATTTATATGTATAAAATTATTTTTTAAAATCTTATTTAAACCTTGTATTTAATAATAATCCTGATTTTTAAAAAAATCTATTATAACTGTGGTATTTAAATTATATCTATATCATACCATGTCTCTGCATATTCATACATACACTATATACATATCAATATGGTGTAAAATGCCATAAGCTGACTATAGCGAATATTTTATTTCTATTTTATATAGGCATATGGAATTTTTTAGTATTTATTGTAGAATATTTTGATTATTATATATTTATTGCAAATATTGGGTGGAGAATGTTTTAAATTTTATCTCAACTATTGTTAAAGCTAACAATTATATAATATTTTATTTTGAAATACGAACTCTAATGTATTTATATATTAGTTCACAGGGGGTGGTACTGGATTTCTTAACCATGTGGTGTAATTTAATATTTGTATATCTATTTCAGTATAGCATTATGCACTGGAATTATTTTCTATACATATGTGTTAAGTGATTTAAAGATTAAAAATTACTAATGTTTAGTTTGTCTTTATATAATAATAGTAAACATGTTTGTTTGTAGCAAAAGTTAAGATTGTTGCTTAAAATTTCAAGTTCTTTGTTTGAATTAGTCCATATTTCAATATTTATGATCTAATAGCATACAGTTCAATGTAATATCATTTTGAGCTGGCTATTTTGAAATACAAACTCTAATGTTTTTATATATTAGTTCACAGAGGGCTGTACTGGATTTCTTAACCATGTGGGATGATTTAATATTTGAATATTTTATTTGTACAGTAGTTGATTAAATAATCATTAAATTGTTCTTATCTATACTTTTAGGTAGGATTTTATTCTAATTTTTAACATATCTATCACTTATTTTTTCTGGTTCCCTGCGATGCAATGCACTAGGGCTTCTCCTTTATCCAAATCAGGAATCTCTCAGCCACTATACAAGAGAAACCTGGTAGCTACCTTATATTCCGTTTCCACTCTCCACCCTAATTTTCCCCCCATATTCTTCTCTATCCTGCTCTATCTCATTTTCACATTATCTTTGTTCCACTTCATGGCCTTTATATCTAGACTCCCTTAGCTTTTTCCAAATCCAGCACAAAAGCCAAGTACTCACTTTCTGTATAATGATTTTATATTTATTCTCCCACAACTTCATTATTTATTCACTTTCTGCTTGTAAGCATTTACATTTAATTAGTAGAAGTCTAATATTTTCCATGTCTTTCTTACATAACTTGCAGACTAAACCACCCACATTTTTTCATCTATGTGTATATTCCCTTTTTGCTAAGATCCTGTTCGAGCCTTAAATAATAAGCTACTTTCCTTGCTATTATTGCAAATTATCTCATACCCAGTATTCTGTTTACTTCTATATATATTGAAATTCTTTATACTCTCCATACTAGTTCGCCTTCTCTCCAACTCCCTATTTTTTATTAATGTATCTATTCTTCTATCCCATTCTTTGCCACTATAATACTCAACAATTCTCCTAACACAATCATTCCACCTTTTGTTTAAGTATACTGACATAAAGTCTTTATCCAAATTTTCTGCATACCATACTACCTTTCTTACCCATCTTGTTTCCCGACCTTTATTCATAATCCAATTGAATACTATTTTGGCTATTCTCTTATTATCCATAAATTGCAACCTACTGAACATTTTCATTTTGCTTTTTGCAGCTCTCATATAAAACTTGATCACTGCATTTCTCCTTGATTTGCCTCCTTTGCCATCCACATATCTACATCTAATGCATGTCTCTTTTTGTACTTTTTCTAAGTAATCTAACATCCCGTTACTAATATATAGTCCATCATTATCATAAGTTAATTCTGCTATTACCATTTCCTTCCATACAATTCTTGCTACATCATATTTATTCTATGAAAACAGTTAATTTCTTTATCAGCCCCTTTCTTTTCTTTGCTTCATTTATCAATTTTTTCTCCCATTCATCCAAACAATTTATCTGATTATTTAAGACTATATTCTCAAATAGTTATACCTATTCTCCACATTTAACTTTATATCCTCCACTAAAAATTATTTGTTTTCTCTTTCCTCAGCATTTATCATTATTACTTTTGATTTATTTTCACTAAATTTAATCCTCATCTCTTTACTCACCCTTGTGCATGTCTTTAGTATAACTTCCATATTTTCCCTACTTTCTGTGCACAAGAAGATATCATCTGCAAATAATATATCTGATAATATATACACTTCCTTGCCATCTGTTAATGGTATATCTACCCTTCTTTCTAGTCTTTCTATTGTTCTCTCCATTTCTCTTAAATATAACAAAAACAAACATGTGACATAGGGCATTTTGTCTTAGTCCCATCCCACTTTTAACTCTGATTTTATATTTCCAGATTGATATGTATAGTAATTATTTTCATACAATCTCTTGATAAGATCCACTAAAACTACATTCCCAAATTTACTAAACTTACTCATAATCTATTCCAATTTATTCTATTATATCTTCTCTATATCTATAAAGACCATATAACTGTCTACCTGTATTCCTACTCATATCTATAAATTAATAAACATCACATGATCACCATTTCTTGTGCTTGCTTATAACTGTTGTTAAAACAGGCAAAAACTCACTATACATATTGCTCCTCACTGATGAAGGCCACATGCCAGAAACTAGTCTGGGGATATTGGATGAGTAGCACTAGATGGGGATTTATGCACAAGCATTCTGGCATCCATTGATTACTCTAGCTTGCTGTGTGTGGCAATACATATAGTGAGTTTTTGCCTGTTTTATCTATAAGTTGTGTAACTACAAATAAACTATCTCCTATATGCCTATCTGATTAAAAGCATCCTTGCATTTCTCCCAATATATTATTTTCTTCGACCCATTTTGCCACCTTTCCATCCACTATGTATGCAAAAATTTGATATAACATTAACGTTATACCACTATCGGCCTATAATTGTTTAATCTATGATCCTTACACTTTAAATAACAGCGTTACTCTTGTATTATTTCATTTACCTGGAAATTCTCTCTTCTGTGCCATCTTACTAAAACATGATAATAGATATAATTTTGCCCTATTTTCCAAATTCATCACTGCTGCCCATCCATCTAAACCTCTTGCCTTTCCCCTTTTCAATTTCTTCCCTGCCTCATTGAATTCATTTTCTGTAAAACTAATATTTCAATTAGTATATGTTTTTATGTTTGCTATTATTCTGTCCTTCACATCTAATATCTTTTCTATATCCATTATATACTTATTTAAGATTTACTCTAATTCTTCTTTAGAGCTACACTCCTTTCTTCATAATTTAGTAGTACTATTTCTTTCTCCCCTACATTTCTTCTTTTAATATATTTTCCAAAATTTTTTACTCCCATCTGTTCTACTTTTATTAATATCCTCCAATAATTTACTATTTAATTTCATTCTCTCTCTATAATTATCTATTTTAGTCAACTTCTTTTTTAAAAAATATTTTTCCCATTTAATATTAACATCTTTTTCATTAATTTTGTTTTTAATAGCATATTTATATTTCTGCATGCTTTTTTCCTCTCTTTTACACTTTTACTAATTCTCATTTTTCTATTACTTTTACTCTTCTGAATATTCTCACCTAAAAGCCTATTTGCCACTTTTTTTACTTCACCACACCAGTCCCTATATTCATCTCCAGCAAACTCTTCCATGATTTTTTCTAGCTTTATTTTATATTCTTCTAACTTATTTTTATCATTCATTTTTTATTTACATCTTTCACTATCCTTTTTACTTTTATTACTATTTTCCATCGCATTACTAACCATTCCTATTATAAAGAAATTATGATCAGTATTACATACTTTCTCATCATTATCAATTACTTTAATTTTCTGTACTTTATTCATTTCCTCTTTCTCAACCAATACATAATCTATTGTGTGAAATATATTATTTCTAGACCATATGTATTGCTCCTCATAAATATTTGATAAATTTCCAATGCTCAAATTCACTCTTTGACAAAAATTTTTCAAAAGCTCCCCATTTTTGTAATACACATCATCAATTTCTTTAATATGTTCATTCATATCCTCTATAACCATTATTTTCTCCTGTTTTTTTGAAACTCTGTATATTCTTAACTAGACATTTATATATGCTACTGTTCCACTCCATTATAGTTTGACTATCTCCAGTGGCCATATGTCTTATAGCCACCATCCATTCTTGTCTTTCTAACCTTATATCAACACACAAATGTTCTTGACACTTACAGCATTTAAATATTTTTTTGACATAACTCCTATACCATCACCTCTTTTTTCTTTGTCGTTTCTATTTATACCCTGCCATACTAAATTTTCCAGTGTAGATTTTTTTCTTAGATGTATTTCCACTACTATTAATACCTCGAGCCCTTCATTTTTAACAGCTTTGTTTAATTCCAACCACTTTTCTGATCTCCTACTACCTTGCATATTCAAATATTCAATTTTAACAATTTCTTCCTTTCTTACTATTCTTTTATAAATTCTTTTGACTCTTTCTTTTCTAATTATTACATTTATAATTAGCTTGTTTATCATTAGTTTTACAGACCCATTCCCTCTCCACATCTACATTTATATTTGAATTAGCTACTCTTTGTGTACTTCTTACATCTGGTCCATTCTTAATCTTCTTTTTGATAATATTGTAATTTAAAACCCTATTTCTTTTTATAAGTTTTCTAAACTTTAATTTTTTTTATAAATCAAATCCACTAATGCTTTCATGTTTTGCTAAGTGCAATCCATCTTTACCATATAACTCCCTCTTACTAATAAAAAAATCCCACATATCCACAAACATGACATTATTTCTCTTGAACCATTAAGCATCACGTGATCACATTTCCTATACTAGCACATTAATTGTTGTTAAACAGAGCAAAACTCTCCATACAGTATTGCCACCTGTGCTAAACAGAGTAATCAATGGATGCCAGAAGGCTTGTGCATAAAATCCCTATCTAATGCCTACTCATCTAATGCCTACTCATCCAATATCCCCAGACTAGTTTCTGGCTTGTGGCCTTCGTCAGTGAGGAGCTTTGGATCTGAGAGCACTGCATCTAGATCTTAGGATCTAATGCAACCCTCTAGCAACCACCTTTTATCTCTACTTAACTACAAAACTATGAGAATAAAATTGAAAACACAAAAAATATTTTCAATCTAAGCTCAATAGCTTATATAGTCATATGGGTCTGAACTCAGTTCAGCACCCATACATTTTGGTGTCTTTGGCTCTTTTACAACCATAGCCACCACTATCCTATTAGGCAGGATTGGTGTTAAACCATTAAGCATCACGTGATCATATTTCCTATACTAGCACATTAATTGTTGATAAACAGATCAAAACTCTCCATACAGTATTGCCACCTGTGCTAAACAGAGTAATCAATGGATGCCAGAAGGCTTGTGCATAAAATCCTTATCTAATGCCTACTCATCCAATATCCCCAGACTAGTTTCTGGCTTGTGGCCTTCGTCACTGAGGAGCTTTGGATCTGAGAGCACTGCATCTAGATCTTAGGATCTAATGCAACCCTCTAGCAACCACCTTTTATCTCTACTTAACTACAAAATTATGAGAATGAAATTGAAAACACAAAAAATATTTTCAATCTAAGCTCAATAGCTTATATAGTCATATGGGTCTGAACTCAGTTCAGCACCCATACATTTTGGTGTCTTTGGCTCTTTTACAACCATAGCCACCACTATCCTATTAGGCAGGATTGGTGTTAAACCATTAAGCATCATGTGATCACATTTCCTATACTAGCACATTAATTGTTGATAAACAGAGCAAAACTCTCCATACAGTATTGCCACCTGTGCTAAACAGAGTAATCAATGGATGCCAGAAGGCTTGTGCATAAAATCCCTATCTAATGCCTACTCATCCATTATCCCCAGACTAGTTTCTGGCTTGTGGCCTTCATCAGTGAGGAGCTTTGGATCTGAGAGCACTGCATCTAGATCTTAGGATCTAATGCAACCCTCTAGCAACCACCTTTTATCTCTACTTAACTACAAAACTATGAGAATGAAATTGAAAACACAAAAAGTATTTTCAATCTAAGCACAGGTGGCAATACTGTATGGAGAGTTTTGCTCTGTTTATCAACAATTAATGTGCTAGTATAGGAAATGTGATCATGTGATGCTTAATGGTTTAACACCAATCCTGCCTAATAGGATAGTGGTGGCTATGGTTTGTAAAAGAGCCAAAACACCAAAATGTATGGGTGCTGAACTGAGTTCAGACCCATATGACTATATAAGCTATTGAGCTTAGATTGAAAATATTTTTTGTGTTTTCAATTTCATTCTCATAGTTTTGTAGTTAAGTAGAGATAAAAGGTGGTTGCTAGAGGGTTGCATTAGATCCTAAGATCTAGATGCAGTGCTCTCAGACCCAAAGCTCCTCACTGACGAAGGCCACAAGCCAGAAACTAGTCTGGGGATATTGGATGAGTAGGCATTAGATAGGGATTTTATGCACAAGCCTTCTGGCATCCATTGATTACTCTGTTTAGCACAGGTGGCAATACTGTATGGAGAGTTTTGCTCTGTTTATTATTTCTCTTGCATAATTTTTTCAAAATCTCATTTATAGAACATGCCCTATCTAACATATACCTATTGTCGAATCTTGGTAGTAATCCAACTACTCCTGCCTATTCCTTTAACCTTATTCAAAATTTTTGTACTCATCCATTACTCTCTCTGATGGTTCTGACAAATTATTTGTCCCTACCATAACAAACATTTTTACTCTCCTGTTTTTTTACCTTATCTGTTACATCCCTAATTCTAGTTCCAGTGCTAATCAACTCTTACATACCTATTTCTATTTTCTCTTGCAATTACATCTCCATATCCTCAAATTAACGAATTGTCTATCAAGTTTATCTCTTAGTTTACTTTCCCTACTTTGATTCATAACATTCTCTTCCATCTTCTGGACTTCCTTATCCATTTCTTCATTATCATTTTTATTTATTAAGTCATTGATCTGCTCACACTTCATGTCTAATGCTTTTAATTTTACTTCTACATTCTTTACCCCTTCCTCTGTTTTACTTATTCTTTGCCTAACTATCTCCATTGCATTTATTTTGTCTTCCATATCTTTTGTCACTCCACTAAATATATACTCTATTCTATCATCCTTATCTACATTTTCTTCCATTTCTTCTGACTTTTCTTTAAATTATCTACACATAGAAACCATTTTTTCACCTCATCACATCTATACATGATCTACATAACCATACATCTTTTACATCTTTCCTAGTCTTAGTTAAGCATTTCAAATGGAAAACCTTATCACATGCCGTACACTGTACCAAAGCATGCCCAATTTCTTTCTGACCATCATATATACATTGTGGGATACAAATGCAATCTGTATTTCTTCATTTTTCAAATTCCCCTATTCTATATTTAAAATTATGATTTTGCTACCATTCTTCAAATGTCTTTATACAAAAAGAAAAAAAAAAGTTTTTTTTAAAAATGGCATCAATAAACATGTGCTCCCTAAACTTACACTTCAAACATTACTCTCTTTCTCAATAAATCATTCTCTTACTTAAATTGAAAAAGTTTGTGAGAATGAACCTTCTAAAATCCATCAAAACATCGCATAATCATCATCTCATATGCTTACACATGCTGTTAATAAGAGTACCAAACTCTCCATATAGTATTGCCACCAAGTGCAAGTCTTTGTAATCAATAGATGCAGGAAGGTTTGTGCATAAAATCCCTATATAGTGACTACTCATCCAACATCCCTAGACTAGTTTCTAGCTTGTGGCTTTCACCAGCTTGCACTTGATGGCACTATTACATGGAGAGTTTGATACTCCTAAAATCCAACTAATCTTATGTCTGATTTAGTTTTAAAGCTTTCTTGCAGTAAACACACACACACAAATATTTTTTTCTGTTATATTTAAAATGTTGACATATTGAATGTTTCCAAACATTAGCAATATTTTTTTTGATCTTTCCATCCACTCACTGAGCAAATATTTTACCGCAACAGAAATTTTTATCCATTTGTTATTAAAAATATATAAAATTTTAACTTATCTTGCACAATACATCAGCGGAGTCAGCATAGCAAGCCAGGCAAAAGTTTCCTTGAAAAACAGTAGATTGAAAGCTCACTCTATTTATAATAGCTGCAGTTATTTATTTATTTGACTAAAATATCTACAGACTGTTCAGTTTTTTAATTATATTATCAATCAGTTTATAAGTTTTAATTTCATTGTTGGCAGTTGCTATTGAATTTTTTAATTCATGCATATATGAAAAAGAAAAAGAACATGTTTTGAATTATTAGGCATGTTCCAGGTATTTTTTCTTTATCTGCTCCTTCACATTATTTATCTATTAGCTCTTATGATCTATTCCAAATAATACATTATAATTTAATAAATTGATATTTTTGACAGTTTTGTTTAAAATTAAAATTTTAATAATTTGTCTTAAGTATTTTAAAATATAGTTCATAATTAAAAAAATAATAATAAGATAACTAAATTTTTAAAGTTGATTGATAAATAATTGTATATATTGGACATGTATTTTGGGATCTATTATCTTAGAGTAAATATGTTTAATTTTTTTAAATGATTTTGTGTAAATATATATAAAATTATAAATACCTCCATCTGTTATGTTTATTATTTGTGATCTTTTGACCACTTAGTATTAATTTTTAAAATTGTCCAGTTCATAATCTTAAAAGGATATATTTCTTCTCTTTTTTTGACAGTAACTAATATCTTTATGACATTTTAACCCTAGAGAAAGAAAGTTTAACATATTTGAGCTTCCACACATTTTCTTTTTATTTATTTAAATAAAGAATCCAGATATTTAGTTTGCTGATCTTATATTAACTTAATATACACCTCTCTACATATTTATTTTATAGTATAGATTTTCAAATAGATAAGTAACCACATTTCAGTCAACCTAGATTAAAATAATGAAAGTTTATGTTATTACTTATTTACTTGTTAAAAAAATAAAAAGTAAATTAGCTTGTAAATTAATATGCTCTAAGCAATTTATTAAATTGTAAGAGTGGCATATTCAAGAATTAATAGTTTTTAGATTAATTCCCAACCCAGAAAAGTAAAAAAAAAAATCGTATTTCAAAATGAATGTTGCTTCTGATATTTTTGTGTTCAAACTTTGAGTAATTTTTTATACAATAAAAAAAATATTTTATTTTGGTAGCATTTATCTATATATAAGATTGCTTTTGTTCATATATATTGTAATACTCAGAGTTGTTAAAAACTCCAAGATTATTAAAAATGGAACATGTTACAGATATGGTTATAGAAAATGGCACCATGTGTCTTTCCCCCCAATATTATCACTAGATTTATTTAGAGGCAATCAATTACACACCCACAGTGATATCATTAATATTTATTAGGATTCAATTTTTCCTAATTGAATAATGGTAATCAACTTATTCTATTCAACTACAAAGTTATAGAGAAAAGGAAGACAATAACACAAATAATTTTAACAGTGAAACTAAATTTATTAAATATAGCAAAACAATAGAATAATATTAATAATTCTGATTGTATGGGATAAAGATATTTTCCCACCAATTTATCACATAAATATCATTTGATTAAAAAAAAAGGAAATATATTGTTAACCATGTATACAATTAAAAAAAAAGTGCAAATTATTTATTTGGTTTTTGTATTCTGATTTACGTTGATCTGCTTATAGAAAAATGATGCTGGATTAACTACAAATCTAAAGTGTAACTAAATTATTACTCGGATTTTGAATTTTTATAGCATGCATGGCATTAGATTCAATTTGTATGTTGATGTAAGTTAAGTATATAGATAGTAGCTGAACACTATGATATAGATAATGAAAATGGTTTGATTCATAATTTTATTTGATCTGTAACATAAATATTATAATGGTATATAATAAAAAGTGTAGATATTAAAAAAAAATAAAAATTGCAATATTTAACATTAAATGTTCTACATAACAATGGGCATGCATCTAATTTAAATACTATATATTTGTAAAAAGTAAAATTATCTCATATGATATAATGTAACTATGTTGTTTTTGTCTATAAATATAATTTTTTTCTAATAGTTGATAAAAATGGGATCTTTTCTTTGACTATTTTAATCTTTATTTTCTTAATGTTGTGTGGTTATCTTAACTATTTACATATTTAAAGTTTGTGACCTTGTTGGTAACCCACCATGTCTTTAAATTACCATTCATATTTATTTTTTTAAATGCACATAAATAAAGTTTGCCTACACAGATTTATTTTATTCTTATTGTCATTCCTGATACATTTTTAAGAAAAAGAAAGCAGTATTGAATTTACATTTTTACTAGGCATACAAGAATTTAATAAGTACACTACTGCATATTAAATTTCATTCCTTTATTTACTATTTCACTAGATCATTATCATTGGAAAGCCTTTGTTGTTTTATTAAATATGAAAAAAAAAGTAAGCAACAGTATTTAAATAAGATTATCATTTGTAAGGAAATAAATATTAAAGTAAGCTTTAGTCAGATGTCTACTATATATTCTTTCATTATGTATGTGTGATCTGAATTTATATTATTGATAAAATTTATTCATATGTTTTATTTAGTCTACTTTTAAATAAATAACATGTTTTAAAACAGTTGAATTGAATAAACTTTTATTGACTATTTTGAACTTTCTATTTAATTAAACTATAAATTTTAATATGATTGTTAATGTTATAACAGATGGAAAGATTCCCACTTAGATATATAGATCAGATTCAACAATCAGCTGGTTCAATCACAATGTATGACCAACTTACACAAAGTATTTATGTGATGATACACCTATCTATCGAGCTCCAAACATTGCTGGTGCCAGATATAACGGATGGAACGATGCCTACTAGCCCAAAAGTTGATGACACCAGATGTAATGGATGGTCAACTACCTTGCAGACTGTACTACTATGCAGATGTAGCAATATGGTGTGGGGATAAGTTAATATGATCTAATTTATTACCTCTAATGAAACAATCTGCAGAGACCTAACAGGATTAGAATGGAAAAAAGTTGCATCCAACTATGTTCAGACTATGGGTCATCTAATAGAGTGCTAATGAGAACCCGGTGAAATGCTTAACCAATGATTGCATACCCTTTAATTGACTAACTCTATTCCTATTTAATAATAATAAATGCAATTTAGGTTAGTTCATCCACTTTCCCCTTTTAAATTCCGTTATGCCCTAATATTCAAGCCCAGAGAGAATATTGCGTTTAACTCCTTTAGCAGGTATGAACAGATACACACAGCAACACCTGCATCTATATATAGGTTACAACTAGCATTTATTATATTTGTTTTATTTTCAAGCTTTTATATGATAAGAAAAATAGATGTGTATGCGTGCCTAATTGTTTATAGACTGTGGAATGTCAGGACAACTCAATAAACCAGAGACCGGAATAATACAAACTCTCAAACATTTATTAACAATAACAAATATCAAGTATAACAACAATAGTAATGATAAAAAAATATAAAAAATAATAATAATCATATGTACATGTGTCACATGTGAACCTCTACCATTTTACTAATTAATGATTATTATAATCCGACCCTTATACCCCATGGTAGAAATCCACCTATGTCACTCATTCTCTACAAATTATAATTATATAGAAAAATAAACTTTAGTTATTTAATATCATTGAGATGCTGGCTAGCTAAATTATATATATTTGCAGATGTTAACAACCTATTTAACAAGTTTTTCCAATTTATATATATGATATAGACAGATACTAGTTGATTAGTCAAACATACTAGAAAATATATGTACAAGGTTAATCACAAAATAAAACATATAATATGTATTCTGTATAGTATTGTAATTTAACCTATGAAAATAAATTTAGATAATCTTACCTCAATATTTATGTGGATAGCCTGATGTGAATGTGGGTGAATCTAAATTTTATTTACAATGAAAATATAAAAATATCAAAAGGAATAATCCCCCCTTTTCTTCTGTGCTAATTCTGAAAAAATAAGGCTTCAGCATCAGAGTGTGAAAATACAACAGATAACAAGACTTAAAAATAAGTAAATGAATAAATAAACAAAAATTTACAATATTGATTCTTTGATTAAAAATTGTAATTGAAACAAAGTTCATAAAAATCATCATAATAGAAGTAGTAGTAGTTGATATTTAGGCAAGTTGTTCTTCAAAGCTGTTTCACTTAGTAAATCATTTTCCTTAGCAAGGATAGATAGGTACAATGGTGTCTCCTGTAGTTGTGTTTAATGGCAATCACCTTGATCCTCATTTGATTCACCATAAAGTATTCCAATCCTTGTTTACTTTGGACTGCAGGCATCTTCTTGTGTGTTTACAATAAAGTAGAAAAATATATATATAGATATAGAGGTTTAATGCAGCTGGTAGGAAATACCATGACACACAATAGCATGTTTTGCTCTAGCCCATCTTCATATTAAAGTACAATTTAATAATTATTTGTAATCATAAATTTATATCAGATAATATAGAAGCGCTATATATATATATTAAGAAAATTATTTCATTTTTCTTTCTTTTCCAATTTTCATCAGACTTAATTCTCGTTATTCTTTTTGAAAAGATTTAAAATATTCAAATTTACTCCAACAACTTCTAAAACACATTTTAATTATTTAAGAATTTATCAATTATTCTTACTTCTTATTTCGTTTTCTTTCCTCTGAATTTGGTAAACTTTTAGCTACAGCATTTAACTTTTAAAATGTTTATAATTTAACTAAAAGAAAAAGTAAAACTCCATTTTAGCATTCTAAATTTTACTTTAAACAACTGTCTATTGTTGTAGCTGATATCTCTTTTGATAAGAAGAACGATTTGTAAAAAGTTTCTATTTTTATATAAAACGCTGAGAACGTTGATATTTTAAACTGCCTATTGTTTAAATTCATTTAGATTTTTATATGTATTGTTTAAATACATTTCATTTATTACAAATAAAAAAAAAATCAGTTTTATTTTCACACATGTGTGCACCCGATTAACTTCAGGCTATCCTTAATTCATTTAACTATAAATTAATATTCAATTTTAAATTTAATATATATACATTACAGTTTATTTAATCAAATAGTTTATATATATATACAATATTACTTTGTAAAATACTGATCGTATTTTATTTTATAATAAAATAATCTATTGTGCATTATATGTATATATGCAATATAATAAACAAATAATTTTCCCATTATTAATATAAATTCCAAATGGATTAGATTCAATAAATATGCTTGATCTTTTTAGGAATGTGTGCATTGTAAGCTACCCTTTACAATGTATATTATGCAAAATGGATTCATGGGTTTATCTATATGATTAGTTAATTACTTATACAATTTGAAATGAATGAGATTATGATTTGACATTAAAAAAAGTATATCTGTAAGGATCAGTCTTACTTTATTTGAATTAAAAGATATAAGTAAAATAAATAATATTTAAAATCAAATAATAAAATAAAATTTAAAAAAAACCCCTTAGACTGATTGATTGTGGAAATAAAATTTTTACCACAAATAAGTTATTGTCTAATTGTTCCTATCAAAACAAACAAACATATCTTGGTTGTTATCTTTTTGTAAATTACCTTGTTGAAATATACAATGTATTAATATCACTGCATATGAAGAAATATTACTAAATATTGAAACATAATTTAGAAGGTCATTTCATTTGTAGTTGCATATAAATAAATAGTAACATGAAATTTGCAAATCATGATGATAATTCCATGAATTATTTAAATGATATTTTATATTCAACAATTTAAAATATGAAATTGTTTAAAAATTAATTATTATTATTATTGATATTAATTAGACATGTTTAAGCTTAATTTAATTGCAGATTCATTTAATTTAATTGTATTATTATATTTATTTGATTTCAAAGCAAAGCATTTGGGTTATCTAACCATTAGTGATGATGGATATAAATATTCGATGAAGCATATCATTGAAAAGGAGATAATTTTTCACCATTCCATATCACTTTAAATACTTTTTAGTGATTATATTATTTATCAATATTTTTTTTTTTCAAAATAGTCTGAAATAAATCTAAAACATTTGATTCTATATTTTAAAAAAAAAAAGACATTTCTGTTCCAATTTTTACAATGCAATAATCTATATTTGAAAAATTTTTAAAGAAAGAAAGAAATTTTTCTTTTTCTATTGTTCAGATTACTAAAATAGAACCTACAGTTAATCCATATCCGATAATAAAATTAAAAATATTAAAAAAATATTTTATTCTCTTCACATTATTTATTATACATGAAATAAATCATTTAATTTTATTCTTTTAGATTTTTTATAAAAAAATTTCTGGAAATGAAGTTTAAATTTAAATTTTTTTGTTAGCAAACACACCTACCCACACAAAATATATTTATGTGTATACTTATAGTTATTTGCTGGTTAATGATATGTTTTGCAACTTCTATATGCTGTGTAATTTGCTTAATATCCTAACAATACCAGTAATATGTAATCATATCTAAATTAATTATTGCTTAAATCTTAATGTTATCCTTCTTAATTCTTCACTTCCCAACATTGCATATACTCTTTCATTACTTTAAATAAACTATGCCTTTATCCTGGACAGCGAATTCAATTAATTCTCCAAAATGCCTTGTAAATCATAACATTGCATAAAGAATAAGTAATTATAATGTGCTCCTATGGAGGAAAAAATAATTTGTTACTTTAAATTTAACCCCTTGTGACCTGAACGGCCATTTTGAATTCACAGAAAAAATTACAGGACATACAATTTTAAATGAAATGTCTAATTTATTACAATAAATAACAAATATATATACATTTTTAGAAAGTGCAAATATGAAAGAATGTAATGAAGCTGATAAAATAGTCATTACCACAAAAAAATAATTAAAGAAAGGAGATTTTTCACATTTTATATATCTTTATTTTTACATTGGTTCACAAACTCTCAATTTTGAAAGATATAGCCTAAAATGACAATTTCATAGACAGCTTCATCACATTCGTCATAAAATGCAGAAAAAAATAATATATAACATGACCTACCTGAGTTACAGATTGTTGGTGTAATGTGGCAAAAGGTGACCATTTCAATTTCTTTTTTCTGCTTGACACTCTATGTGTTCTATTTTTGCAAGCAGTTGTTTTTCTAGGCCCTCTATGCGGGATATCTATTAGAAATGCAAGGTTTTAGTGAGGATCAAAAAAAAAAATAACAGTAATAACTTTAGTAAATTCTAAGTTATGGGGGTAAAAAATAATGACTATATTATTGAAAAATCAGGGGTGGGGCGAGATAAATTATGCATTATTTCATGGCAGATCATAATTGCCAAATATGCAAATAAATAATTTAAAAATTTGTTTCTAAAATAAAATGAATAACAACATAGTAAATAAAATAAAATAAATAATCAAAAGGAATTACAAGCAATTATTATATATGAGTGGGAGATGATGATGACTGTTGATTCAGCATTGTGAGGTATTTATTTTTTTCACCTTGTTAGTTTCACAGAACAGAGTGGATAGTTTGAAGACAGTTTGCAAATTGTTGAAAATATAAATGCATGAGCAAAATCAATTTCAAAATAACTGATGATGATGATGTGGAGCAACTGGTAAGGGTGAGCTAAATTATGCATTATTACATAGCAAACCATAATAGCAAAGTATGCTATCAAATAAATAAAAAGTTATCTGCAAAGTATGCTATAAAATGAATAAAAAGTTATCTACAATGAAATGAATAAAAACGTAGTAAATTCTAAGTTATGCATGTAAAAAATAATTACTACATTATTGGAATATCATGAGGGTAAGAGTGAGCTAAATTATGCATTATTACATAGCAAACCATAATAGCAAAGTATGCTATCAAATAAATAAAAAGTTATCTATAATGAAACGAATAAAAATGTAGTAAATTCTAAGTTATGCATGTAAAAAATAATTACTACATTATTGGAATATCATGAGGGTAAGAGTGAGCTAAATTATGCATTATTACATAGCAAACCATAATAGCAAAGTATGCTATCAAATGAATAAAAAGTTATCTGCAAAGTATGCTATAAAATGAATAAAAAGTTATCTACAATGAAATGAATAAAAACGTAGTAAATTCTAAGTTATGCATGTAAAAAATAATTACTACATTATTGGAATATCATGAGGGTAAGAGTGAGCTAAATTATGCATTATTACATAGCAAACCATAATAGCAAAGTATGCTATCAAATAAATAAAAAGTTATCTATAATGAAACGAATAAAAATGTAGTAAATTCTAAGTTATGCATGTAAAAAATAATTACTACATTATTGGAATATCATGAGGGTAAGAGTGAGCTAAATTATGCATTATTACATAGCAAACCATAATAGCAAAGTATGCTATCAAATGAATAAAAAGTTATCTGCAAAGTATGCTATAAAATGAATAAAAAGTTATCTACAATGAAATGAATAAAAACGTAGTAAATTCTAAGTTATGCATGTAAAAAATAATTACTACATTATTGGAATATCATGAGGGTAAGAGTGAGCTAAATTATGCATTATTACATAGCAAACCATAATAGCAAAGTATGCTATAAAATGAATAAAAACTTATCTACAATGAAATGTATAAAAACAGTAAATAAAATAAAATAAATAACCCAAAGGAATTACAAGCAATTATTATATATTAGTGGGAGATGATGATGATGAATGTTGAATACTTACAGGTAATGGGGAATACGAAACCTCAAAATCAAACACATCAACAGAAAAGTTCGTTATAAACGTAATTACGTTTAGCGGCGAAAATAATTGTTTTCTCCGTATATTTTTTTTATCGGTTGATAAAATCTAGAAAGATAAAAAAAATTACAAAATTTTAATAATGTACTTTACAAAAATTGCTATAAAAAATCTAATTTTCATCGCACAGAAAAAATTTTTAGACGTACAAAAAGATAGAAAAATGGCGGAGAGAAAGAAAAAAAAGCGTAACTGTGACGTATACGGTTTGCACGCTATTGCGGTCGAAATTGTAAACTTTTTTTAATGCGTAAACAGGCGGTTTTCGGTCTCAAAGGGTTAAAATATATAAAAACCCAATTAAACAAATAAAAGCTAAATTTAAAATAACATTAATTAATGAATAAACATTTTACTAATATTGTAGAAAAATATTTCAGTAGCAATAATTAAAAAAAAAATTATAAGCTTTTAGATTGATGGTTCACCATTTTGTTTTTACATAGCTAGAGAGAATATTTCTTGAATCACAATTTATTAAAATAAACACATGTAACATTTTTTTTAACTAATCAAAGGGTATATTTAAAAATTTAAAAAAAATTAACAGTTTACATTTAAAATTTTATTTTTGATACATATCTATTATCAAAATGTTTTATTTTTGTAATATCTAGCCAATAAAATCTTGAATTTTTTTTTGTAGTGCTGTTAATTTTTAAAAAAAGATATAACATAACTGCTCTTGAATTAATTATTTTACATAAATCCAGCCAAATTAAATAAAAATTAGATAAAAAATGTAATATATAGTTGGCTACAACAGTTCTAATAATGTTAATTAATAAATCTCTTTTTTTGTTGTTAATACTGAATTTTTTCCTGTTTACAATTAAAATATGTGCCATTTTGAATATGTGTGAATAAAATTACGAGTTATTGATTTAAAATTGAGCTAATAAATATTTAAACTTTTATTTAGTTATCTTTAATCAGATAAAATTAATTATTATTTGCTTAATGCACAAAATCTTTTTTCTTTTTAGAATAACTCATAATTGTAATTACTTTTTTTATAATTATGATCATCATGTTTTTTTGTTGCAGGAAAAATAACATTCAAAGGAACTTTAGTTTCTAAAATTGATTAAGTGAATATATTTAAGTTGTATCAGATTTTAAAATTTAATATTAATACACTTTGTTATTGTATATAATCAAAGTATGTTTTTCATTATTTATTGTACTAAATATAACTGACATTTTTTTTTGCTTTTAATTATTAATTATGAAAATATTATTTAATGAAAGCACTAATTGTTTTGCAAGACTGAATGAAAATTAGATCAAGTTTATTAATTGTATTTTAATTCTGCCATTAAAACATAATATTGGTATTGTATAATGAGTAAATTCTGTATTGTACCATGTATTTTATCTTCAGATAATGTAGATTTAATGAAGTCACCATCATATGATGTCATCAATATTTACAAATTGGCTACCATTTTTTCAAAGTGATGGTTGTTTTTAAAAAAAGTTTCGAAATTTTGTTTAACGATTATTGTAGTAAATAATCAATTTTAAATCAAAGTAGTGGTTACAAATTAATGATGATTATTATAGAAATTCTTTCATAAAGATCCATCGCTAATCAGGTAAAGGTGTATAATAAATATTAAATTTTAATTATTAATATTTTAATTTGTTTTAAACCTTGGAATTATTTTTTTAAATATTATTGTTTAGAATGTGATTGGATATTTAAAATAGTGTTCTTGAAAGGCAAAATTAACTGACCAATTAAATATATAAATACATTAATATATCATTAACAATTATAAAGAAGTTTGGTACATGAACCAATATAGTTTTTATGAGTGATGATATTTAAAAGTTCATAATGCAACATATTTAAAAGTTTTTAGCATAAAGGCATTTGTAGATGATAGTGTTATGATCAAATGACATTGATATTGTAGATAATAGATTGTCATTATTTGCTTCTTTTTTTAAAAAAAACAAATGGTTCATTGTATAATACTTTCCATAAAATAACCACATCAATAATAAATATGATTATTTTGAAGTATTTTATATGAAATAAAGAGCAAAATTTTAGTCCCTCTTTTTTTTAGTAAATAAATGAAATAATTGTAAAATACACTGGCATTGAATTCTTCTTTGCTATATTTATATTTTGCTTAGTAAAATCAAATTTCAAGGCAAAAGATTTGTTAATTTTTGCTAATTTAATCCCACTACCTAATTATTTCTAAGTAAATAAATAGTTTATAGTTTGTTTGTGTTCTGTATGATCAAAAGATTTTGAAATTGAAGCCTTATTTGTTACTTTATTGTACATCTCATAACTTAACAAATTGACAATTTGATTTAAAAAAAAAAATCTTGTAGTAGACACAACTCAGTCAAGTTGATAGTTTAAATATTTTTTTAAAGAAAAGAAACTACCCAAGAGACGGGCTATGCATGTACATATATTAAATCTACAGCCGGCATCATTTTAATTATTATCAATTCACTTCAAGCTGAAAGTCTCTTCAAGTTTAATGCAGTTTCTCTAATCTCTAGCTTCTTTTTTTTACATACTAAACTTTTTATTTTATCCATCCATCTCACATGGAGTTCTCTCTGTCTCACATGTGGTTCTCTCTAATTATTGCAATCTCTTTGGATCCAGTTTAAAATTTCAACTGTCCATGTATTATCATTTCTTCTAGAAATATGCCCAGATAAGCTCCACCTTAGTTTCTTGGTTCTTTCAATAATGTCTGCAATAGCTAATTGTTCCCTCATCCATGTATTTCATTTTTGATTTCTTCTTGTTATTCCTAATGTACATCTTTCCATACTTCATTGAAGAATTTGAAGTTTCCATATTGCTCTTTTGTTAAGTGTCTCAGTCTCAGATTCACAAATAAGAGCTGGTAAAACATAATTATTAAAAAACCTTTCTTTTCAAACACATAGGCATATTTCCTTTTAATATTATTTCTACCAAAAACATTTCATCCAAGTTTAATTCTATGATTAATTTCATCCATTATGTTGCCATATACATTAATAATCGGATCAAAGTATTTATAATTGTTAACTTTTTTTAGCATTAATCTTTAATCCTACTTTATTATTTTCATCTGATAATTCTTGCAACATTTTCTGAAGCTCTGAAGCATTATTTGCAAAAACAATTGCATCATCTGTAAAATTTATATAAGTTAAATAATATTCCATTTACTTTTACTCCTTTAGCTTCCAGTTTAATCCACAAAATACTTCTTGTAAAACTGCTATACTCTGTTGTGCACATTTATTAATGTTAATCTTAGTAAGACTGTGTAATATAATCATTGCTATTGTATTTTGATAAATATTCTTCAGAATATGACAATATCCTGTATCTATATCTTGATAATCCAATGCTTTAATCACTGAAGAAATGCTTATAGAATTAAATGCCTTTTCATAATCTACAACTTCAATGTGTAATGGTAATTCATATTCATTGAATCTTTATAACTTCTCTCAATACTTGAATATGTTCCACTATACTAAATGCTTTGTTTTTTTTTTGGTTGGTTAAAATCCAAAGTTTGCTATGTAGATGAGTTGTAATTATCTTAGTAAAATTTTTATAAAAACTGACAAAGGTCTGATACATCTATAATTTCCAATATCTTCTTTATCACCTTTTTAAAATATCAATATTATTATTGCATTCTTCCAAATATCTGATGCATCTTTATTATTTAGACATTTGGCATACAACTTTGCAATACTTTTTTCTATTTTTTCACTTTAAAATATCGATTATAATTCCATCATTATCTGGAGATTTTCACTTTTTCATAGTTTTAATTCCATGTCTCACTTCATTTAAAATGCTAGGCAATACTGAAGATATAGTAATTGTAAGGGATATTTTGTTCTCTTGTTCTTTATTACTATATAGTTCTTTATAGAGCTCTTCCATACATTTGATGATATTCTCTCTCTCTCTCTCTTTAGTAATAGTTCTATCTTTTTTCGTATAGCAGAAATAAGTTTCCTACCAATATCAAGATATTGTTTTGCATCTTTAAGGCTTATTTGCTTTTATAATTTTTCTTGCATCATTATTAACTTTTTTTTCATACTATTTTACTAAAGTATTGATAGTCAATACTTCTTAATGAACCGTTTTTATGTATTTTCATATTCCATTTTTCTTTATATATATTGTCTTGTTTCAATTGAAAATTTACTGGTAATTTGCTGCTTTTTTTTGTACCAACTATTTTCATTGCAGTTATTAAGAGTGTATCAGTTGTGTTCTTATTGATTTCAATAAAATCTGAACTATCTCATCTATCTTCAAAATTGATTAGGATTTTAAAGCAATTTGATACTTCTAATTTAAATTCATTGGAATGTAGGTTAGAAATATCTATTTCTCTTATATTTTGTGTCTCTAATTTTGCATTAGCACATATCTATCTCACTAATCAGTGATCACTTACTGTGTTCAATTTATTAGGAACATCTTTTGTTAGTCATAATATAATCCAATTCTATGGCATAATTTCATTTGGATGCTTCCTTGTCCATTTCTGTTTGGTATTTTTCTAAAAAAAATTCATATTGTAGTTTTTTCTTTTTCTGCAAACTTCATAAATCTGTATACTCTCTAATTTCTATCACCATAATCAAATTTACACCCAGCACTTTAATCTTTCAATTGTTTATCAATTCTAGCATTAAAATCTCCCATGACAATTGTAAAATGTTGTTTGATCTAATCAAAAGTCTTTTGTACAACTTTATAAAAATTCTCTTATCCATGACAGTAAGAACTTGTTGGGGCATAAATCTGAATGATCTGCATTTGATGTTTTCCATAAAGTAATACCTCAACAATCTTCACAATGTTACTTTCCACTTCTTATTCATAATGAATCTCACTTGTCCACTTTTTAAATCAATTGTTTCACCTTTTTTTTTTTTTAACTTCATAAAGTCCAGTTATGTCCTATTTTATATTATGTTGTTCTTCCAACTCATGCAATCTTTCTTCACTTGAAAGTATATGTAATTGTAAGAACCTAGGTTTACAATCAGGGGATTCTTAGTACCTTCAACTACCATAAGCTTCTTTGGCATATTAATGCTTCATAATAACTAATTAATAGCTATATAATCAAAAACAAAATTAGTATTTTTTGTTTTTTTAACCTATTGTTTATGTTGTGTAATCTTTAACTGCTTAATAGAATAGATGCTCTTTGTGCATATGTGTATGGTAGATAAAGACATATATGTATACACACTTAACTTTTGGTTAATCATTTTATAATTACTTTTTTAAAAGAAATCACAAAATGAAATAATAATATTAATTTATTATTTATTGATTTTCAATAAATTTTGTAAAAATTTGTTTAAAAATAGTTTTTTTTTTTTAATGAAGCATTTTTTATTATCATAAAATATATCTGAAAAAACAAATTACAGTTGTTGTATATCTAATTAGTTAAAAAATAAAAATATATAATTGGTTAATATATCAGGATTGTTCTAGAAAGAAAGAGTACTTTTGCTTTTGGTAAAAAAAAAAAAAAAGCTTGTAAAAAGAGGTATTTTCTTGAAAATAAAAACTTTGAAATAATATCTTATTTTAAAACTTTTTGTTAATAAAATTTGCTAAATCATAATTTCACTAATAGCACTAAACGCACACACACACACACTTGGGAGTTTATAAAATGTTGGAACACCAGAACTGCAAGTGTCAGAATCGGTCCTGGGAACTCTTGATCCCAAGTCAGAGCTCTATCAACTATGCCAAACCATGCAGGGCACTAATAGCACTAATAGTAAGATGCAAATATTAAGAAATTTTTTTTTACTCTCTATGGAAAAAAGGAATCTACTATCATTGTAAGAAAAAAAAAGTGGCAAAACTGTCAAGTATCTTTTTGAAAACAAAATTTACTAAAAAGAAAACTATACTTATGGCATATAAATGCATAATTGGATATTCCAAATGGCTATAAAATTCATGTAATTCATTGCTGAAATTATTTAAAAGGAAAGAACATGCCAGTGCTTTATATTTAAAATGCCCAAACTAGCGGTATAGTATTCTACAATATAAAAAGAATAATATAAACCAAGAAAGCTTTCATTTGAACACATTAAAAAGAAAAGAGTAATGAAAATATAAAAGAACTATCCAATAGAATATTTAAATAATATTTTATTAACCTTAGGAAATAAAGGTATGGATGTTCTCTTATTGAAATAAATATTTCAATGACAGCTATCTGTATTAAAAATCTTTTAGCCACTGGTATTGTTATGTTAAATATGATAATTTATTATTTTTATGTACCATTAAAATATTATGTAATTTATTTTGTAATTATGACTATATTTGTATTATTTCAAAAATAATAATGAAATAAGTAAGGGAAAATATTAATGTTTTGTTTATATGATATATATGTGTTTATGAAAGAGGAAGATTATGTATGCAATAATTAAATATTAGAATATATACATGTGTGACTTTAATATTAATTGAATTACATTGCTATGTAAGTTCTCATTTATGAAAATTGTAGCCATAGAATTATTTCCATCATCTGTATGTGTTCTTTTATTTTTCTTTTTAAATTTAATTAATTAACTATGAAAGAAACTGTTTGAAAGGGTATTTTGTATTTATGTCATAAAAATGATTTTTCAATTTTACTTTAATCAAATATAAAAATTGTCTGAAATTTGTATCTCATTCATGATGTTAACTGATAGTATTTACTGATAGAATGCAAACTAGGATAGGCTATTATTAACTTGAATGGTTAAGAATCATCATCCTTTATTTATACCATAGTATTTAAAATTTTACAAATGGAATTTAATGGCACTGAACAACTTAGGTACATGTTTAAACACTCATACTATTATATGTATTTAATTTTGTTTATTAAGGAAAGAAAAGAATAAGTTCATAATCAATTTTTGGGATCTAAACCTCATTCAAGGATAATGTGTGTGATTTGATTCTGGAGGAATCTTCATTGTATCATCAAGATCAGCTATTCAAAGAGCATTCTGTATTCTCTTTTTATTTATTTGTTTGTTGCAATCATATCCACTGATGGTTATATTTTTATTACTCATTAATCCTAGAGGACTTATAAAATGTATATGATATTATGAACTATTTGATTTTTTTTTTGTTTGTTACAACTTTAGTTTAGCCTTATAACAACTAGATTCATCTATTTTTAGTGTTTAGATTGGGGATGTGTTTCACATAACATTAATAGTTTGAGATTGGATCCTTGATCCATATAACTTAATATATATCCTTTAGTGGCTGTATCATGATGTATAACTAATAATGAAAAAAAAAGAAAACATATTGCCTAAATTTTAAATAATGTTTGATCTAATGTTCTTCCACTATAATATTTATAAATATAATTTTTTAATTTATTTATTAAGAACTAAATTAATTTGTTAATATATTATTAAACAAATATTTTTTAATGCCCTATGCAGTTGTAGAGGGAAATTCTTGAATCAAAACTAAATCACAATCTAAGAAAATAATACTCAATCTTTTATATATATTGCAATAAATATTATATTTATGTAGTTGTAAGTTTGTGTATATATGAGGGGGGACCCTAAAGTAACTGGAATCATTCTCTGGTTTGTGCGCTTGTTATAGTATATACTTCTGCTGTTGCAAGAACTTTTCTGCATCAATCTGCAAATGACATCGCCATGTGAAATGCGTTTCACATATTTGTCAATATTTTTATAATGACTGAAAAGTTTGAACAATGTGAAATTCTGTTTTTGTTATAGAAAACAGCAATGAAAACATTTGTAATGCTTGAAATAAATTATAAGTAAGCTGATCTCATACAAACACAAGTTTATGAGTGATTTAATTGAAATGTTAAATTTACCACCTCCCTAAAAAGTTTGGCAAGTGAAGTCCAAAGACAAAACAATACTAATTTTTTTTTGACACAGACAGTATTTTTCTCTCAGATTTAGTTCATAACAGCCAGGCATTTTATTTGCAAGTTTGAAACATTTGTCATGCAGTAAAACGTAAACATCCCATTTAGTGACAAAGAAAAGAATGCAAACTCCTTCCAACAAAGTGTCATCTCTCGAAATCTTGAGTGTGAACCACTTTTTAATTAAATTCAGCATGACCCAGCTTATCTGCGATTTTTTTTAAATCTCTCGAATGAAAAAATGTCTCAATTTTTTTTTTTCAGATTTAGAATTGGTGGGAAAAAATGAAGCAGGCATTAAAAGGCATTTTTTATTACAAAATTTCAGTTACTTTTGTGTCCCCCCTCATACATATTAGAAAATAAAGATAAAAATTGGGAAAAAATGATAACAAAATGAAATTTTTTCTATAGTGTTCATGGACTTGTTTGATGTTGATATAATGAGGAAAAAGATTACAGAAAAAAACAACTGAATGAATGAGTATTAATAGAGAAATTAAGAATTAAAAAACAGGGAGAAATGGGATAAGAAAGAATAAGGTAAATTACTGTAATGGGAGTTTGATTGTTTTGAGAGTTCCTAAGAGATGAACAATTCATTTATATATTACTATTATTTATTGATTTACACTTAATAATAACTGTCTTTGACAAAGAGTAGCAGTTGCATTATATTATTACATCTTTTATCTAAACTATTTATATTTAAAAACAGTTATTATTATTATTATTATTATTATTATTATTATTATTATTATTATTATTATTATTATTATTATTATAATAGATCACATGACCCCATTCTCTTAAGCTTTATAAACAATGAGCATTGCCAATTGCTCAACAAGCTTTGTGATAAATGCTTAGCCAGAGAAAGCATTTAAAATATCTCCATCAGGAACTCCCCCCCCAATCTCTGACTCTATTTTTTATTTGATTATTTATAGTCTCTACTTTAAGTCTTATGCGATGTTATATTGCTAAGACTACTAATATAAGGTTTGGCTGAAGATCTCTCAGCCCCATATAGCTATTTGAGTTGGATAGCTGGGTTTGAAGACATGTAGGTGTTTGAAATTTTCAGATTTTCCACTCAATAGATAACTTTTAGATAAATGCTGGCTTTGGGTTGGTATTTGTAGATCTAGGGTCTGAAGCTATCCTAGCACCTCTCTAAGGAGTGCCAAAGCACAAAACCATGGTCAGAGGTTAGGGGGGGGGGTTCCTGACAGAGATATTTTAAATGCTTTCTCTGGCTAAGCATTTATCGCAAAGCTTGTTGAGCAATTGGCAATGCTCATTGTTTATATTTTACAAGCTTAAGAGAATGGGGTCATGTGATCTATGATTATTTTTTTTTTTACTAGTTGTAGTCTCTGCTTTAAGTCTTATGTGATGTTATATTGCTAAGACTACTAATATATGGTTTGGCTGAAGATCTCTCAACCCCATATAGCTATCTGAGTTTTTAACTGGGTTTGAAGACATGTAGGTATCTGAAAATTTCAGATTTTCCATTCAATGGATAACTTTTAGATAAATGCTGGCTTTGGGTTGGTATTTTTAGATCTAGTGTCTGAAGCTATTCTAGCACCTCTCTGAGGAGTGCCAAACCATGGTCAGGAGGTTAGGGGGGTGTTCCTGACGGAGATATTTTAAATGCTTCATCTGGCTAAGCATTTATCACAAAACTTGTTGAGCAATTGGCAGTGCTCATTGTTTAGTAATTATGCAAGTTTATTTTAGTAAAATTTTAATTGATTATGTTTCAAGATCCCAGAAAAAATTAATAATAGTTACTTGGAAAATGATAGAACCAGCAAACAATTTAATAATTATTCAATTAAATATCTGTAAGTATAATTCAAATTTTATAATTCAAAACATCTATATTGTAACTAAAATAAATCTGATAACAGTTCAATGTAGTTATATTACAAAGTTGTATAGAAAAAAATTGTTTAATAAAACACTTGTCGAAACTGAGTGATAAATATATAGACTGCTTAAAAAATTAAAAGAAAAATTAGTTTATCCATTGGATCATATTATGAAATATTTTATGAAGTTACATTGTAATATATGATAAACAATAAAATGATGAATTGCAATGCAAAGGAGGAAAGAAAAATAGTTTTGAAATTTGAATTGCGTAGTTATAAAAATTGATTTGCATTCTAAATAGAAGTTTAATTAAATAAAAAAAATCATCACTTTCTAAAGTAAATTTGATGGTAAAATGTTATTTAAAATAATGAATTAAAAGAAAGTTATTAATCAAAATTGAAAAGTCTCCAATGATTTTTTCCTTCTTTATTTTGCTAACTAATATAAACAAAGAAAGAGAGGAAAAAACTATTTTTTTCTTTGGGATAAAGAAAATATCTCCCAAAAAACGTAAAGAAAAAAGAGTCAGATCTTGTAACTATATGGTGATGAATCCATTGTTGTGGAAAACATGTTGTTGAACAAAAAATATGCTGTTGAACAACAACTTGTAGGACATTAAGAGTTTAGACCAGGCCAATCCAGTTTACTCTAGTCGATTGGAAGATTCCACTCAAGAAACAGTGTTGCGTGATATAATACCAAGGAAATTAAAACTGTTTTTCATTGTAACTTGGATAGCCATATATAAAGTATTTTCAATACTCCAGTTATAACAGCAAATATGATGACTGTATCTAGATATAAGGAAAAACTACATCAGTCAAAACATTCAGAAAATGCAATCAGATGCAGGAACAAATTGAAGTTTTCTAAAACCAACCATTGCTTACTTTAATAATGCTATGAAGAAAGAAGCAGACAGGGCTGCAAGTATGACCCAAGACCCATTGATACTATACCCTATTTAATGCCACTAATGCTGCTGTATTTTCTATTTAATATTATTAGTGAATCAGGAGGATAACTGTCATCTTTAGAGAAACTAATGAAGACATCAGGAAATATATTAAAAGAATGATATTTGCACAAAACCATAAATTGGGACTCTTATTATTTAACATGTAAGGTCTTACTATTATGTATATTATAAGTCCTTAAATTAAAAATATATTTTATTATTATTATATTTAATATTTTGAGTATATATTAATACTTGATAGTATATATGGAACCATTTTATATATTCATTGTTATTTTAAGCTTTTTAAGCTTTTCTCAGAAAAATGTAATTCAATATAAATAATACATACAGCATATATATATACTAAGAAAAGCATGTTTAAAAATTTAAAATAAAAATATAAAATATCAACACAGTAAGCTGAGCATGCTTTCAACTAACTATATGGCTATGACTACCAGTTAGTCGAAAGCATGCTTAGCATATTATGTTGATATATTTTACAATTTTATTTTAAATAAACAATCTTTTCTTAGTATACATGTATGTATTATTTATATTGAATATTCATTGTTAACAAAGTATTAAATTTGTGTTGGCTTATTTAACTCAATGCAAACATTGTCCTTTTAACATCCAGTATACTAATAATATCCACAATTCTGAAGTATCATGCAATCCACTGGGGAACATGCAGGGATGGCAGAATAATTTGTAAATGATGATAATCAGGCTTTAATAAATTTACCAAAAGTAAACGTTTTATTGTTTGGTGCCTGAGAGTCTCATTTCTTATTTTATTTTATTGAGACTGAAAACAAATAAAATACTTGGGAAAGGACATGTACTTATGTCACAAATTATCATCATCATATTGGTTGATAGTATTAAAAATATTTGAATTGAATCCTTTTTTTGAGTTTTATTAATCATTCAATTTTCATCTAATATTAATATTTACTTGGAATCAAAAATTTACTATTACATATGTGTATATTTTGGTTCAAACCTGAATTACCATTACAATATCTACTATTTACAAAATATGACTGTATACAGTATAACGGTTGACAGAACCTCTCTAACCTAATCTGCCATACCAGAGCACCACTAGACTATTGGAACCTAGAAAATGTATATAGTAGGCAGATACACATGAAAGAGATTACTCTTTTATCAAACCGAAAGCCCCAGTCACTAGCTCAGGGAGAAACAGCTTAAAATATTCAAATTAATTCTTAATTTTAAATATTAATAAAATAAATTACTGCCAAAATTTAATTAAACAAAACATTTTATTATTACGTACACACACATTAAAAGCAAAATTGTGATAATTCAAATCAAACATATTCACTAGTTGATTTAGTTTTCAGAACTTTCCTTTTAATGTGTATGTGTGCATAATAATAAAATGTTTTGTTTAATTAAATTTTGGCACAAATTTATTTTATATATTTTATTAATATTTAAAATTAAGAATTAATTTGAATATACAGTGTGACATTTTAAGCTCAGCTTCTCCCTGAGCTAGTGACTGGGACTTTAGGTTTGATGAAAGAGTAATTGCTCCTGTGCATATCTGCCTACTATATAAATTTTCTAGATTTCAATAGCCTAGTGGCGCTCTGGTATGACAGATTAGGTTAGGGAGGTCCCATTGACCATTATAATATATATTTATAATTTTTATATAACATTAAGCATATATTTAAAAGATGGGATTAATAGTAATTTATAGTGATTAGATACAGTATAGTTTCATATGACTTTTTTTTGATTGTTTATGATTGCTGAATATCTTTCATATGGTACAAAAAATGACCCACTATATATGGAGAGGAAACATTTGAATTTTTGATAATAATTTAATGGAATGATTATTACTGCATAACAAATATTTGTTTGAAGTACTATTTTTTAAATTTGATTTACTATTTTTTATTTGTAAAATTAAAATTAATCAAACACATTGTTTTCGGAAAAATATATTCTATTGTTATATATATTGATAGAGATTGCATTCAGTTATATGTAAATAAGGAATACAATTTTAGTAAACAGATCAGAAACAGGCAATTGCATACATCTCTGCTTCAGATAGAGTTTCTAAAAATAAAATATACCTTTTTTTTTTGTTAAAATTTTTTCTAATGTAGACTGTGAATTTGCATCCAGATTTTGTCAGGTGGCATGTAACAAGAATTTTTATTTATTTATTAAGGATTATTACAGTTAGTATTTGTGGATCAGAATTTTTATATATAATTAGGGAATACTTGTATCATCTTTCTGACCTAGTAGTGGACATGCATTCATTTCCCATTCTTATCATTTAGGTTTAATATAGGGTATATGAGCACAGATTTTCACACCACCCACCTCTCTCCACTCTATCTAATAACACTGATACACCTAAACACATATATGCTGAAAAGATAAATAATCACCAATATACGTATTTCATGCTAAACCAGCAATCATCAGTTGGTCCAGACTATCATCTTTACACACATATATAGTATAAGTGCTCAGATATATATTAAGATAGACTATCCTCATAGTTTAATGGACAGGCTTCAATCCACTCCACACTCCAACTCTTCAACCGTCCATCCAATTGAAAATCTGATGATGGAATGCTCAGAGGCCACCCTGAGGCCGAGATTATTGTCACACCCATGTTGACCTAAGGTCAATCTGAACCCCACATGTACAGGACATAATCCATTTAATTCATATGCAAGGATGGGCAGACATCTCTATAATGTAATAACTGAAACACAGGCTTGTTATATACCTGTGGCTATATATATGTAATATAGGGTATATAAGCACAGACTTTCACACCACCCACCTCTCTCCACTCTATCTAATAACACTGATACACCTAAACACATATATGCTGAAAAGATAAATAATCACTTAATATATATCTGAGCACTTATACTATATATGTGTGTAAAGATGATAGTCTGGACCAACTGATGATTGCTGGTTTAGCATGAAATACGTACATTGGTGATTATTTATCATTTCAGCATGTATGTGTTTAGGTATATCAGTGTTATTAGATAGAGGGGAGAGAGGTGGGTGGTGTGAAAGTCTGTGCTCATATACCCTATATTACATATATATAGCCACAGGTATATAACAAGCCTGTGTTTCAGTTATTACATTATAGGGATGTCTGCCCATCCTTGCATATGTATTAAATGAATATGTCCTGTACATGTGGGGTTCAGATTGACCTTAGGTCAACATGGGTGTGACAATAATCTCAGCCTCAGGGTGGCCTTTGATCATTCCATCATCAGATTTTCAATTGGATGGACGGTTGAAGAGTTGGAGTGTGGAGTGGATTGAAGCCTGTCCAATAAACTATGAGGATAGTCTATCTTAATATATATCTGAGCACTTATACTATACATGTGTGTAAAGATGATAGTCTGGACCAACTGATGATTGCTGGTTTAGCATGAAATACGGATATTGGTGATTATTTATCTTTTCAGCATATATGTGTTTAGGTGTATCAGTGTTATTAGATAGAGTGGAGAGAGGTGGGTGGTGTGAAAGTCTGTGCTCATATAATCTATATTACATATATATAGCCACAGGTATATAGCAAGCCTGTGTTTCAATTATTACATTTAGGTTTCAAATTTGGAGAAGAGCATGAATTTCAAATATATAAAATCAAATAATTTTGTCAAATTTATGAATAATAAGAAAAAGGACAACTTTCTTTTTTCATGTGTCATAGCATTGGCCGGGAAGTGAACCTGCTAACCTGGGATAACTGCTTGTAAGGCAGCTGTGCTGACCTCTCGACTACCGATGCTTGACAAAGGACAACTTTTCATGTTAAATAAGCTAGGTTTAACTCAAAATGACAAAATCAGCAAACATTTTCACTACCCAGTTGTTTTTAAATATAACAATTCAAATATTTTTTTCATATTTTTTTCTAAGCAAATTTAAGATTATTTTGGATAACAATATCATAGCTAAGAATTCAAGTGTAGTCAGTAAAAACATATTTAACTATTTTTAACTAAAGGATAAAGAAAATCCCAGACAGCTTGGCCAGTGAGGGTCAACCTGACAAAAAAAAAAAAGATATCTACAATAGTAATATAACACAATGAATTTCATCATTGGTGATATATATCTCAATTACTGAAACCATAATTTCCAGTTTCCATCTTTCTGACTTGTGGATGCATATTGAGGTGTTAATTTTATCAGATAAAAATATATTTGAAATAAGCATAAATATATATAATTGACTCCAATGATAATGGTTTTGGCTTTTAATGGAATTGTGTTGGTCATTCTGACATTTTTGGTGTTAAAACTTTATCTGATTTTCTTCAGTACTGACTATATACATAATAAATATTATTTGAATTAATACTTGTTTTGCCGCTCCTCTTTCACTATTTACTCTGCATATTTAAAATGTTATTAGAGCTTTAAGCATGCAATACATATATATACACTTATTGCAATTGTTTCTGTGAAAAATAAATGGTTAGTAAAAATTCATTTTTGTAAAATCCCATTTAAATTTATTCTCTAATTTTGTTTTAATCTTTCTGAAGCTGTCTATTTATATTTCCTTCGTTGAAAAACAGGTTTGATTATTTTGCCTTCATTGTTAATTGTTCATGCTATGTGAATTTTCATTATAACTATAAAAAAAAAAGGGACAAGAGACTTTTCCCAAAAGAAAAAATTAAAAATGTTAAAGCATTTTAAATGCTGTTTTATTAGATTGATTAGTTTATTTAAACAAAGGGTGTAAAATTAATTAGGCAATATGATTCTACAACTAAGGGATAATATTTTCTTTTAAAACAAACTTTATTGAGCTTTAAAAAAAGTTACTCAATAATCAAACAAAAGAATAATTAAGTTAGTTACATTATAAAAAAATCCTACAAGATGTAAAAAATATGAAAAAAAAACATATGTATATAATTAACTGTTGTTGAATATATTTTAAAAAAGAAAAAATACCAAACAATGTAAATTTTGGCCTGCATATTATAGTGGTGCTCTATAGAAGAGAGATCAGTGGCTACTACTGTCAATAGGAGCCAGGATCTGATCTCTGGTTTTAATTGTTGACAACTTATTGAGAAAAAGTTATTTAAGTTTTATAGATGTCAAGTTAAAAATAAAATGACACCCCAAGAAATTTGCTCTTTGAATATTTTTAATATGGAAGATTGGTTCTGTGTAATAGCTTTTATAAGTTAGTGATAGTATGCAAGGAAATGCATTTGTAAAGAAAATGTTCTTTTGTTTTCTCTTTCCTCATATATAATGAGCACGTTGCATCAAAATTTGCAGCTAGCATTCTTTCAGCTAGGAAGGCTTTGGTTGGTAAAGCTTTGTGGTTGATTTTTATAGGTAAATTCAAGTATTTAGACTCCCAAATGCCACAAGTTGAATTTCTGTGTAATAGGTCTATTAGAAATAATAAGGAAACAATAGGAAACTTCCTTAGGGTGTGGTATTGGTTGCCAAATTATGGATCTCCCAATACCTGATTTTTTTTTTTTTTTGAGAATAGAGTGAGAATGGGGCATGTGTATTTGAATATGAAAATGAATGTTATTTATGAATTTGTTACTGATAGGGATTGATGTATCTATAAAGTTACAAATATATATATATTAATGAAGGAGACAATGAGTTTGGTTTCATTTGAAATGAGAATAGTAATTTGTATTGTTTACTCTTAATAAATCAAGGGGAAGTTGAATTGGCATCTAAAAAGTTATGAGGAGGGGCATTATAAACAGAAAGTTTGCCAGTAAAGATGCATCACACTAATGACTTCCCTTTATTAAAAGAGAAAGCTTGAGAGTAAGGTTCTAATATGGAAAAAAGTTTGGGAAGAAGTTTTTTGGGAGGAAGGAAGGTTATTAAGTCAGCCAGAAATGAAATATGGCTGATTGATTGGTTTATGCGGAGTATGTACATACCAGGCATTTGTTTTCTATTTCATGTTAGAGTGGATTAATGTATATTATGAAGGATAAAGAACTGAGGGGAGAACCCAGAGGAAATTATGAGGGGGATATTTCTCTCTTAGAATTGGTGAGATGAAATCATCATTAATTATCTAATTCTGCCATAAGTATACTCAGGGCCCCTACATCATCAACTACTGGTAGAGAGGAAAAACTGATACTTGAACTTGGACTATTATCAACAGGGTCTTAGATTATTTCTTTTGCATTTCATCATCCCTGCATGTATTTTTATGATGAAGGAACTCTGATTGACTTGGTCCTGTTATACCACCAAATCTTTCTGTTTTAACAGCATTATTAGATTGAGCACTGTATTCTTTTTTTACGATTTAATTCGCTCTGAGTCCTGATTTTATTTTTATGAGGTTTGTCTGAGTCCTGATTTTATTTTTATGAGGTTTGTCTGTTTTATGCTCCCCCCCCTTGTGTTTACTCTTTTTTTTTTTTTTATCTGTGTAACTGATGAATCATTGTTAGATATTGAGCTTGATCATTTTCTATTTAGGTATTGATTAGCAAGTCTGCCAGTATATATAGTAAAGGTATTGGGGTTATTATGTTGGTTGAGCACTTTCAGAAGTTTATTTATTGGTACAGAATCAAAAGTAACTGCAATGTCCAATTGAGCGATAATAGAAGCTATTTTCTTGGCTTGCCTTGGGTCATCAATTATCATCTTAATAATATTACTGCTTCAGATGTGGAGCATTTATTGTTGGAAAACTAATATTTGGATATCTTTAATGAGCAATTCAATGACTTTGATGTAAATGGGAATGTAGGTATAGGTCTAAAAAATAATTGAGTGGTAAGAGAAGGATGCCTTTTTTCAAAGAAAGAAATGAAGGAGTCTAGATAAAGTTGATCTATAGAATATCTGTTTTGTAAGATGGCTTAATAAGTTTTATTATTGGGATACTATAATGGCTCAGGTATGCTAATAAAAAATTTGAAATAGCATGTATCCCTGGATGTGTACTTTCTGGGATAAAACTTAACTTTGAGGCTATTTCATATCCTGTGATCTCATGATTTTCTCATTGATATCAAAAAAGCTTGAAGGGAACTTAGGAAAAGGAAATTTCTGCAAACAGAATTTAAAATGGAAAATGATCTGAAGTAACATATTTGTGCCATCGATCATATTGTTATTTATAAAAATAGAAGGGGTTGGTTTCTTTGGTCTATAGCTCACTGTCCATCTAATTGAACTTTTAAACTTGTTATAGGTATTGGCAAGAAATATTTTTGCTTTCCTAGCAAATATGTAGTCAACCAGTATGGTTGTGATTGCTTGTTCTCTTATTTGAGGAATTCAATTGAACTTATTGACGAAAGTTCATCAGGAGTGTTTCTTAGTTTGAGATGCAATGAATCCAACTTTTTTATAAACTTGGTGATTTGTTTTTGGAGATAAATTGTCTGATTGTTGATAATATTTTATAATGAAGGAGAACCAAGCTTCCATTGGTTCAAGAGAAAGTGTCTTATTTTTTTCCACATATATATAAATCTCTGAAATGATTTGTCTCAGGAGCAGAGATTTTCAAAAGGAATCTAATAGGGTTATTTAATGGGGGAGCATGTGTTTCCTTGCATATCTAATTTTAAACTTAACATTGAGTGCTAGATTATCAAAAAAAAAAGAGACACATACAAGGAGGTGGATATTATAAAGTGATGATGAAGAGAATAGAAGCAAAGAGCAATAAGAAAATAATGTTTTTTCTTACAAAAAGAATAGGAAGGGAGATTTTATGTTCTCATGATATACTTATCAATCAGATGCAAATATTTTATGACAAAGGTAAAATAGAATAAGAATTATTTGCCTATGTTAAATTGATCTGATTTATTAATTGACAAATTAGCGAACATTTGTTTTACAAATATACAATTACAAGATTTAAAGTAAAAGCAGGAAGATAAAAGTATGATTATACTCATATGCTGATCTAAATTTAGTATTTTGAATGTTTGCAAAGGGGACTTATTATGAATAAGAATACCAAATCTAGCAACTGCAATATTAGATACTGAGAATTTACAAATTTACATATGTAATACTCAGTATTAAGATGACAATTTACAGAGTATTTGGTCTCTGCAGAAAGAACAATAAAAGGGATAAACTGGATGATGCAATTGCTAAGGACAAACATGCAGAGTTAATGTCCCTTACATGTACTTCAGTAATAGAAAGTTCCATGATTGGCTGTAAATTTCAGGAAGGAGATAAAAAGTCAATAAACTTATTATTTTGACAGATTTATGTTGATGAGCAACAAGTCTCTGTTCATTTATTATATGAATAATCACATGGTAATAACAACTTCAACAACAAGAGTGTATGGAGTGGACTTTAGAAATTTACACTGTTCCTTTAATATTTCAAAGATGAATCAAAAGATTTCCTTTCAGTGACAGCAAACTCCTTTTTGTATTGCAAAGTATAATTATTTAGTGATGTATATATATAATTATTTTGTTTTATTACATACTTCAAATGCTTTTGTATCTAATACACTTTGTAAATTGTTAATTTAATCTGTAAGTCTCACTATTTGTATTAATTAATATTATTTATAAACTGGAAAGAATGCTTAAAAGACCATATTTTTCATTTTAGATATTATTTTATTTAAAATAATTTAAATTTGTTTTATTTACAGTTTTTCATATATATATTGAAACAGATATACTGTTTCATGTATATATTTAGAAGATCCCCTGCCAAATTAAAAAGACTAATAATATTTTAAATCAGACTAGCAATATTTCAAAAGTAAAAAAAACAGACTGATTATACTAAATATTTTAAAGAAGAGAAAGAAATAATGAAATTTGACCGCAATTGAAAATAATGCTTTGGTCAAATTAAAAGAAAATTAAACTTTTTAAATGCAAAAAAAAAAAAAAAAAAGAAAAGCAAATACGTTTATATTTGCAATTAAAGAAAGTATAAATTTTTCTTTATTAAAATTAATAAATTCAAGTTAAAAATCAATCAAATAAAAGAAATCTTAAACTCAGATTGAAGAAAACTTCTAAGGTAGAATAAATGCAGGTGTCAAATCACCATACGCAGGCAATAAAAAATTAAGATTCAAAAACACATGAAAGCAGATAATCAAAAATAGTCACTAATTAAAAGTCTGCACCCCAAAGAGAAACTGTCCAATTAACTGGGGAATTATGCATGAACATGGATGAAAACACACCAAAAACAATTGGATTTAGCAGGCACTAAAAGGTGAATCCATTTGTCAGGGAGAAAAAAATATAAATAGTCTGGAAAATCAGTAGATTATTATTATTATAGTTAATTAATTCAGAGACACAAGATTTAACTACAAAAATACTAAAAATGTGACTAAATGAGACCATCAAACAGCCTAATGAAAAATCCTAATATGACTGTAGGCTGGAGACCACTTGTTCTCTCTATCTGCCAACCATGTGAACTCCAAGCCTTGCCTAGAAGTTTTAATGTGCCATTCAAGACAGATCCCCAGTTATTTAGTAATACAGTAATAAACAAAGACAAGAAATTTAGGTGTAAGCAATTAAAAATGATAAATTATAATAAGATATGAATTAAAATTATAGCTATTAATTTTTATAAAACAAAAGAGAGAAAATGTTATATTAGTCTTAAGAAAAGTTTTCACAATCAATTATTAACTTCAGTCAAAAGTTGACGATAGTTTTTTTTATCTTTATTTAAAAATGAAAATAAGAAATGAAAATCATTATTATTTAATTAAAAACATTCACACACACATATATGAGTTATATATTTCATTAGTTAAACACCAATTATTTCATAAAATTTAAGATATGTTCAAATAATAGAAATACTTCTAATAATAATTATGATAATTATTTCAAATGAACCAGCTAAATGGAAATGTTAATCAAAGATATGGTAAAAATAATAAAATACTATATAAATCATAAATACTTATGTGCTTGTTATCTATATCTTAATAAAATAATAAAATGTATGTGTATAAATATACATCTATACTGGATTGGATTATAAATGCTCCACAAATATGGAATTGCTGATATTACTTGCTTACCTATGTGTAATGATTCTTGAAAATAATAAAATGCTATATGAATCATAAATACTTATATGCATGTTAGCTATATCTTAATAAAATAATAAGTGTATGTGTATAAATATACATCTATACTTGATGGATTATAAATGCTCCACACAAAATTGCTGATATTACCTGCTTACCTACCTGTAATGATTCTTAAAAATAATAAGATGCTATATGAATCCAAAATGCTTTTGTGCGTGTTATATATATCTCAATAAAATAACACGTATGTGTATAGATATACATTTACCTGAAATGTTTTCTCATACCTGGAATGATAATTGTACTACTGATATTATCTGCACATCTACTCAAAATGTTTCTACTGACCCGAAATAAATGATTACAAACATTGATGTATTAATATATGTATACCTACCTGAAATGCTTTCACATACCTGAAATAATAATGGTAATACTAATAATATCTATACATCTACTCAAAATCTGTCTACAGACCTGGAATAAATGATTACATACATTTATGTATTTATATAATATGTATATTTACCTGAAATCCTTTCACAAATCCGGAATAATAATTGCAATACTGATATTATCTGTACATCTACCTGAAATGCTTTCTCATACCTGGAATGATAATTGTATTACTGATATTATCTGCGCATCTATTCAAAATGTTTCTACTGACCCGGAATAAATGATTACAAACATTGATGTATTAATATAATATGTATACCTACCTGAAATGCTTTCACATACATGGAATAATAATGGTAATACTGATATTATCTATACATCTACTCAAAATGTTTCTACAGACCCAGAATAAATGATTACAAACATTTATGTGTTATTAAAATATGTATACCTACCTGAAATGTTTTCACAAACCCGGAATAATAATTGCAATGCTGATATTATATGTACATCTACCTGGAATACGTTCACATTCCTGGAATAACAATTGTAATACTGATATTTATTTGTTCATTTACTTTAAATGCTTCTATAGACTTGAAATCAATAGTCAAAAACATTTATTTATAAATGCTTCTACAGACCTGCAATAAATGGTTAAAAACATTTGCCTATTAATTGTATACATATATCTATCTGAAATATGTCTTTAGACTTTTTCTCATCATGTGAACTAAAAAATGGGTTTTTGCTTGGATAACCTACCTCAAATATTTTGAGACTTCTCATTATATGAACTGTATAAGAAGGACTTGCTAATGAATTATTGTTAATAAAATTGTTATTAAAAATTAATCTAATTGTTTAGTTCCATTCATTGCATCTTGCTCACAAGAATCTCATGCCTCCTGAGCTATGTTCGGCATAACCAGACGATGGTAAGTAAGGTTGTAGTGAGATGGAACTCTAGTGGTGCCATTTGGGAAACCAAACACAAATTTCTAGATGCTTCCAGTTTCTATGGTGCTACATCCTCTGATGAGCAGGAAATATTGTTGTAGGTGGGGTGACGTCTGCATTGGGGAATGCCAATCAATAGTTCCATCCTGCAATATGCTCATCAGGAAATAAAACCAATGAAGAGTGGGATTGGTTCCTTTCCGGTTACAATATAGATAAAACTAAAATTATGATATTTGCAATTTCTTCGGAGCCTAAATGAAAATTATTATTAGATTTTAATTGAGTGGTTAATTTTAATTATTAGCACAATTTTTTTAATCAGAGACAGGTAACATATTGTTTGCCAGAACTAGAGCATCCAAAAAGTATGTTTCAAGTGCCTATCATTAATTGATGAAGTTTTATAGACACTTGCATTTAATTATTTTTCTTCATATTGATATTTTTTTGATTACAATTGTTTAATCTGTAAAGTATTTGAAACCTTGTATTTGAAGATTATAAGTGTAAAAACTGATACAATTTTAAGATCACATGATAATTATTAACAATTTAGAATTTAATTGATAAAAATAGCTATTTTTTATTAATATTTGAAATACAGGCATTCTTCATATACCTGGAGCTTAATTGTAAATATAGGGGATTTGAAAGCAGACTTTCAAGCACCCTTCAACTATCCACACTATCTCATACTATTGATACCCATGACCACACACATGCAGAAAAGATAAACATTCACCAATATACATATTTCATGCTGAACCAGCACTCATCAGTTGGTCCAGATTATCATCTCCCACACATGCATAATCAGTGCTCAATTTATATTAAAATAGCAGATCTTCATACTTTAATATATGTGTGGGAGATGATAATCTGAACCAACTGATGAATGCTGGTTCAGCATGAAATACATATATAGTTGATTATTTATCTTTTCTACATGTATGATCATGTGTATCGGTGGTATGACATAGTGCGGGTTGTTGAAGGGTGCTTGAAAGACTGTGTTCAAATCCCGTATATTTATAATTAAATTCCAAGCATATGAAGAGTGCTTGTGTTTCAAATATTATACATAAAGCCTGCATCCTGCCTGTCCCTCTTTTATGTATTTAAATGGATAAGGTCCTATACATGAGGTGTCAGGGTCACTTGAGGTCAACATGGGCATAATAATATTGGCATCAGCATGGGATTTGGGCGTTCCATTTTCAGATTTTCAATGGTATGGATGGCTGAAGAATTAGAGATTGAAATTGATTGAAACCTGTGCATTAGAATATGAAGATCTGCTATCGTAATATAAACTGAGCACTGATTATGTATGTGTGGGAAATGATAATCTGGACTAACTGATGAGTGCTGGTTCAGCATGAAATATGTATATTGGTGATTATTTATCTTTACGTGTGTGATAATGTGTGTCAGTGATATGTGAGATAGTGTGGATAGTTGAAGGGTACTTGAAACTGTGTTCAAATCCCCTATATTTACTATTCTTTATTAATACATTAAAGATCAGCTTGTCAAGCTATTGTGCATGCGCTTTTTACAAGTATTAATAATAAATGAATACTTTGACTCCCAACACAAGATATAGTATTTAGGAAAGAATAAAATGAATCCACTTATTTTTTCCAACCCAAATGTTTATATATGGGCAAATCTTAAGTACTGGAAGGGACAGCATGAGGATAGACCATTCACTTTAAATTACTGTTTACAATGTCTGAATGAATGACGTCGATGAAATTATCTAGAATTTACTAAACGTCATTCTCAAATGAAACTTAAACATATGTAAATAAGCATTTATTTTATATAGCGCATGTTTATAAATTGTAATACATTAAAGATCAGCCTGTCAAGCTATTGTGCATGCTTATTCTTTATTAAGTAAATATTTTAAAAGTTCACTCCCACTGTATTATCATATATTAATCAGATTTTCTTTTTTCAAATATGAAGTGCTTAAATTCAAATACTAATCATTATTTATTGATTCCCATTTTGACTATTCCTTAAGAACCTAAGACTGGGAAGTCTAGTTAATTGCCAGATTACAAGTTAGCTGAAGATATGCTGTGGCAAATGTCACATGAATAGTCTTTTATAACTTATTGTTTTCAATATGCAGCATATTTAACTTTTTATGTATTTGGTTGAAGTGCAATTTTTACTATAACTTCATTTTTATATAGACATTTGAATGCATATAAAATATAAATTATCTTAACATGATAAACAAATGTAAAAATCAGTAACTAAAGTAAATATACCAAGCACTAAAATTTTGAGTAGAATTTTGAATTAATAAATTGACTTAAAAAAATAAATATGTATTAGATGCATCCTAAATCCGTAATTCTTCCATTCTGTAAACCTAGATAAGGTGCTATTTATCATAAATCTACCATTCGGGCTGATGTTCTCAGTATAAAGGTTGTTAATATTTACTTTAAATTTGTTGTTCTAATATGTTGCACATTTTGCACCTGTAACCTGTGTAAAAACTATAAAAATAAATAAACAAAGGAAATTGAGGAAATCTGAATTGTATTGATTATAATTATGAATTTAGAAAGAAATTAGTTGATATCACAGTAAATTTTTGATTTGGATACTTGGTAGATTTTCTTTCAATTGATTCTTGTAAAATATTAACTAATGTAATTAATTGATAATACAAATGTATTAGTTAAATTTTTGTGTAGCAAATATTGTTAATAAATTTTTTTATTAGACTTTTAATAAATTATATGCAATTTTATTAAATGGATAATATGAATATATAACAAATTGAATTGGACCTGTGTAAGGTAAAATATTATTTTGCTAAATATTTTGAGAAAAAATGCCCAGATTGAATTAAAAGATTATTGGAAATTTAATTATAATGTATGAAACTGTTAAATGTTCACTTTGTTACTAGAGTGCTTGAATATCACAGCTTATATTTATTATAATAATTATTTTGGGATGTTCTTAAATTTATGTAGGAAAGAGTTTTTTGGTGATTGTGAACTGATTTGGATTTTTTTTTTTATATACATTCACAGTATGGTTAGTAAACAGATATTTACAATTATTAGCTGAAGGATAAAAGTTCCAGGTTAATCTTAATTAATTAGATAGATTTTAATGTGGTAATTGTAAAAAAATAACAATTATAATATGATGCAGACTTCACAATTAGTGCCCATGGTGTATCTTTTGCACACTCACACACATATAATATTTGACTGCAAGTACATTATCTATATTTAACTTAAATATAATTAAAAGGGATCTGAACTTGGACTTTCAAATTCCTTACATCTATCCACTCCATCTTATACAACTGCTATACATGACCACATATATGTGAAAAAGATAAATGACCTCCAATATATGCATTTCGTGCTGAACCAGCACTCATCAGTTGGTTCAGATCATCTCCCCCACACATATGTAATCAGTGCTCAGTTTATATTAAGACAGCAAATCTTCAAACTTTAAGGATAGACTTCAATTTTGTTCACCCTCCAACTCCTTAGCCATCCATATCATTGAAACTCTGATGATGGAATGCTGAAAACCCTTGTTGATGCTAATATTATTGTCATACCCATGTTGACTTTAAGTCAGTCTGACCCCTCACATATAGGATTTTGATATGTCCATTTAAATACACAGAAGAGGGATGGGCAGAATACAGGCGGAATATGTAAAATTTAATTACAAGTATATTGTATATTGGTTGTATAAGATAGAATGGATAGATGTAAGGAGCTCAAGTTGAAAGTCTAAGTTCATATTCTTTCTAATTACATTAAGGTCAGTTTAAACAATATACTTGTAGTTAAATATTACATATTCAACCTGTATTGTGACCATTTATTTCTCTTCTGTGTATTTAAAGGACATATTAAGATCCTATACATGAGGGATCAGAATGACAAAAATCAACTTGGATATGACTATAATATTAACATCAACAAGAACTTTGACCACTCCATTATCATATTTTCAATGATATGATTGGTTGAAGAGTTGGAGAATGGAAAAGATTGAAGTCACTCCATTAAAGTTTGAAGATTTGCTATCTTAATATAAAGTGAGCTCTGATTATGTATATGTGTGGGAGATGATGATCTGGACCAATTGATGAGGGCTGCTTCAGTGCAAAATGTGCATATTGGAGATCATTTATCATTTTCACATTATGTGGTCATGTGTATTAGTTGTACAAGATGGGAGTGGATAGATGTAGGGAGTTTGAAAGTCTGAGTTTAAATCCTCCTAATTATATATATATGATAATTAACAAAAATAAAATTTATTTTATGAAGTTAATATATAGGAGTTTGAACTCAGACTTTCACATGATCCTCAACTATTCATACTATCTCATTCTGCTGACACACTTGATCATACACATGTCAAAAAGATAAATAATCGCCAATATATGGATTTTATGCTAAACCAGTACTCGTCAATTCATCCAGATTATCATCTCCACACACACATATATATATATAATCAATGCTCAGCTTATATTAAGATAGCCAATCTTCATACTTTAATTGACAGGCTTCAATCCAGTCCACCCCACAACTCTTCAGCTGTCCATTTCATTGAAAATCTGATGATGGAACGCTCAAATTCCCCACATTGGCGCCAACCTTCTCATCCTATCCATGTTGACCATAAGTCACTCTGACCCCTCATGTACAGGATATAATTCATTTACATACATATATGAGGAATTGGCAGACCTTACAGCACTATATTTTAATGTATGAATTGTTTTCACAGTATAGGCTTTTTCATACCTGTACTCCAATATATAATATATAGGGATTTGAACTCAGATGTTCACATGACGCTCAACTATCCATGCTATTTTATATTGCTCACATACTTGATCACACACATGTCGGAAAGATAATCACCAATATACATATTTTGTGCTAAACCAGCACTCATCAGTTGGTCCACATTATCATCTCCGCACATATATACAATCAATGCTCAGCTTATGTTAAGATAATCTGGACCAACTAATGAGCGCTGGTTTAGCACAAAATATCTTTATTGGTAATTATTTATCTTTTTGACATGTGTGTGATCAAGTGTGTCAATGAGATAACACGGATAGTTGAGGGTCGCATGAAAGTCTGAGTTCAAACCCCTATGTATTACATATTGGAGTGCAGGTATGAAAAAGCTTGTACTGTGAAAAAAAAAAATTCATATATTTATGAAGTTAAATAAAAATTAAAACATCATATCTGAATGTACTTTTTATAAAAGCTTTTATTTGGGTGTGTTTTTTTAAAATTTGGGAACAAAAGAAATTGCGTTAGGTATTTTCCCTAGTAGAATAATTTTAAATGATTAATTAAAGAGTGAGAAACTTTTCCTATGAGGATTTGGAATAAAATCAGGTTCAATAAATGAGGTTAGAAATGTGCTGAAATATAAAAAACAGTAATAATAAAATAAAATATTGTTTGTCTTTTTCTCACAATATTTTTTTTAATAGTTCCAAAATGAAAGATCAATTGAATTCAAGATATTTTTAGAGATAATGGAACTATAACTCAATCTATTGTCAAAAAATGCAATATAAGAAAAAAATTGTATACATTTTAAAAGAGGAAATAAGAATTTATACCTAATCTAAAGGAAGGAATAGTTAGGATGAGTTTTTGTTAAATCTAATATTAGAGATAATGAATCTAGTATATATATAGTGAGCAAAAACAACAATCCTACAAATTAAATTTTTATAAAAGGTTTTTTATAAACATTATTTTGATTTGACATTTTGATTATATAAATATTTTTTCAATTTATCTTCTTAATTCTTGATAGTTTTCCCTTTGTCACTTTATATACTGGATATAAAGTTATTCCTGTTGCTTTTGAAAACTTGAATAATTATTGTTTTCAGTTTAAATAAGTTGTAGTCTGAGCCATCATTTGCTTTTAAATGTCAAGTGTATACTTTTAGAGGACATTTTATTTATTATATCATCAACATTCTTCCATTTCAACCTGCATTTTTATATCTCCTTAAATATTATTTATATTCATCATTTTTAAAGATTTATCTTAATATCATATCTTTTAGAAATGAGAGAAAGATATTAAGCAATATATTTATATTTCAACTTTTTAATTTTGTGTAAGAAAAACTTACCTTTTTTTTTTTTTTGGTGAGTCCAGTTATTATTTTAATAGTGCTGAGATATGATAATGTTTTGGAATGTTTCTTTTTTAGGTTCATGTTATCTTTATTGGAATATTAAGATGTATAAATAATATGCATATCTTATGATCATTTTTCATTATATTATAAACTTTTTTCCAATTCACCCAACATTTTTGTAACTCTTTAGTATTGTATTATATTTATTTATTATTAATTTATTTTTATCTCATAAGACATGAGGAAAGATAATAAAACATATACTTTTTGCAACTTTTCAGCTGCAAAAAAAAAATTTGTATATTATTTTTCTTTTATTTTGAAATTTTGTTTAACCCTTGTTATGATAATCTGACCAAATCTAAGTTCACATTGCAGAATTTTAATTTTTTATATATTTGACTTTCAATTTCAATAGAATTTATAGCAAAATAAAAATATTTTAAAAAAAAAAAAGCTTGTTTAGAGCTATAAGCACGCTCTTAATTTTACATATTTGTAAGTGCAAGCTATATATAAGTCATGTGACATCTGACTTGTTATTATTACTATTAGTATCATTATTAAAAATAATTGTATTCATTAGTAAAATATTAAGAAAATATTAAAAGCTTACATTTATACACTAGTTACAGTAATACACTTTTTAAATTTTGTTTTTCACTATATAAACTTAAATTCCTCTTTTAAAATATACACAAAAATAAAATATATTTTATATTAGTTGTTAAAAATATCTTTCAAAATAATGAAAATGATTGAAAAAAAAAAAATTTAGAAATTATCTTTCTATTTTATAAATATAATGTAACAAGAAAACTCATTTTGCATAAGTTGATCTTACAGTTAGGAGCTTTATTATCTCTTGATAGCTACTAACATCTAGAGATAAAATTAAAACATATAGATTTATTCTTATTTTTTTGCATTCTTTTGATATAAAATTATAATGTCATCATCAGCTTCATCAACCATTATCATTCCACTGCAGGATGGTTTCTCCAAGTTCAATTCATCTCTGATCTCTAGCCTTCCTTCTTTACATAACTTCTGCATCCTTCCTTATTTTATTTATCCATCTTATGTATGGTCTCTTTGTCTATCCATTTCAAGACATCTATTATGAATTCTTTTTTGCGATGATCATTGTTGGTATTACTTAACAATTCATCAACCATCTTGATTCTGTTCGGCACCGAACCGTATAACTCTTACATCGAGTGAAGTGATTTTATTATTAGTATCTATTTTTGTGCTTTTAATCTTGTTAACAAATTCATTTGCTAAATCCCAATTCTTCAATAATCCACAATAGTTTTGGTCATTTTATAAAAGTATGATTCATCAAAATCAATAATAAACCTCTGTGGGTGGTTTTCTATATGTAGTTTTTATGTTTGCAAACATTCTTGGGATATCTGCAGTGGAGGGATACATTTTAAAGCCATTATCACATTTGTAAATGCCTTCCTGCAGCACTTTCTAAGAACCATTGAAATACATTTGTTTTAATGTTCTTAAGATTACATGATGCAATTTTCTTAAATAAGGAAAGAAAAATCCCG